>JACEVL010000218.1:782500-900000 GCA_020284085.1 Aporrectodea caliginosa
CCGCATCTGGTAAAAGTAAAAAGGGACTAAAACAGAGAATGTCTTTAAAGCGTAATTTTTGGATTAAAGATTGTGGATCAGATTTGACTGACTGTCTGATTGATTAAAAACTATTCTTTTCAGCCGTGGTTGGGCCGGGAGCGCCTCTGAGTAGATATCTTGAAGGGGCGCTATATCAAGTTTAATTGATTGATTGATTGATTGATTGATTGGATTGATTGGTTGATTGATTGATTGATTCATTCGTTGATTGATTGATTGATTGATTGATTGATTGATTGATTGATTGATTGATTGATTGATTGATTGATTGATTGATTGATTGATTCATTCATTCATTCATTCATTCATTCATTCATTCATTCATTCATTCATTCATTCATTCATTCATTCATTCATTCATTCATTGTCGATATAGGAAACCACTGGCTTGAACTGAAATCCAAATACGTTAACGTATTGCGTTCTATCCTTGCAGTCTGTCACGCTTGCCGTCCACATGTTCGTTCTCTTCTCTATCTTCGGAAGTCAGTTCCTCGAGCAGAGAGAAGACGGAGGAGCGGGCGATGTCGATCAATACGTTCACCTGGGTTCCTTACTTCAATTCTTTCTCTACATGGGATGGCTCAAAGTAAGACTATCGGGCGATGTGGTATAGTCGACAGGTTTATCTATAATGATGGGGATGAGGAGGAGGAGGAGGAGGAGGAGCAAGAGGAGGAGGAGGAGGAGGAGGAGGAGGAGGAGGAGGAGGAGGAGGAGGAGAAGAAGAAGGAGAAGGAGAAGGAGAAGGAGAAGGAGGAGAAGGAGAAGGAGGAGGAGAAGGAGAAGGAGAAGGAGAAGGAGAAGGAGGAGGCGCTGGGTGACGATGTTGATGATGACGGTGACGGTGATGGTGATGGTGATGATTATGATGAAGACAACGACCACGAAGATGAAGAGGATGATTACTGTTACGTTGACGATAAGGATAATGATAATGGAAATAGTGATGATGACGATGACGATGACGACGACGACGATGATGATGACGATGAGGATGACGATGATGATGATGATGATGATGATGATGATGATGATGATGATGATGATGATGATGATGATGATGATGATGATGATGATAACTGTTAAGTCGAGGTATTAAATAAACTAGACTTACTAGAGGAAGCTGTTCATGTCTGACTCTGCGCTGTCTGTCTGTCTGTCTTCCTGTATCGCTCTGTCTGTCCGTTGTATTCTCGTGTCTTCTGGTGTATTATAAAATTATCACTGTCTGCTTTTGCTTCAGTTGGCTGAGATGATGATTAACCCGTTTGGCGATGATGACGATGACTTTGACATGAACGTTCTCATCGATCGAAACCTCCAGGTTCGCATTTTCATCGATGACGACTCTTTATCACTTTACCTTCGTTTACATTATATTTTAAGTTATAGAAATACTTATAAAGCGCTAATTAAAATAACTAAATATACAGTACCTCGTGTTGAAACTACTCTACCTAACCTTAACAAATCCATTTTAGTTTCCAACGATCATATAATTATATGTATCTAGTCTAAACTTAGTTGTTTATAAGCCGAATGTTGGACAGCACGGCAATATAGTGCGATAGCAGTGCCACCTACGGAAGCGAAGTGAGTCTAACTAGCGTAACAGAGCGTTCACTTCGGGACATAGGCCTACTTAACGACTTCATCTTATTAATGTTGTTGACAGTACTGCTATCTTGTGGTTGACGACCTTCATTCGGATATGCCTCCGCTCTTCAAGGACATGTACTGGAACCAGCAGCTAATCCAGCTTCCATACACCAAGGTTTTGGCAGATAAGGCACGTGCCTTCAACACAGACATGGGATCTGCCTACGAAGTCGTGTGAGACGCCATTCAGTTCTTTCAGTGTCCATCTGTTTTTTCACGCGTTCTATTCTCATCTGTTTTTATACCCTATTTTGTTGTTGTAGGCCTAATTATTGACTTTTCAAAATCACTCATGTTCACGATTTTAAAGATCGAATGCACGTTATATATATATATATATATATATATATATATATATATATATATATATATATATTAATGTTTATTTGTCTCTAAACATAATATTCAAAAGATTTTTTGTTAGTTGGTTGTTTCATAATTATAATTGCAATTAACGATAATTTGTAATATAACGATGCTATAATATAGCATCCTACAAGCAGCTTGATAGCCTACTGACGATGCTATTATTATTATTATAGCATCGTCAGTAGGCTATCAAGCTGCTTGTAGGATGCTTTACACCAGTGCTTCCCAAACTTTTAAGTGTCACGGACCGGCAGGAATTAATTTTCAGTGTCACGGACCGGCAGGAATTTTTCCACTGCAGTAGGACCGGTGTCAAATTTATTAGTTAGGCCTATTTCTCTTTTTCGATTTTTCAATCACCTAAGTTCCTGAAAATGTATTAAAATTGATTTTTAATGCAAGTTTAGCCAAGTATATGACTCTACTGCCTTTAAATTCTAGTCTAATAAGTCTTTTTTGTTATGACTTTTAAAAATAATATAACCATTTGATTCCGAGACAATTTGACTAGTTTCTTGACTCACTTTGCGGACCGGCAACTGAGGGTTCGCGGACCGGCACCGGTCAGCGGACCACCACTTTGGAAAGCACTGGTCTGCATCAAGTGATTAGGCCTAAGTGATTCATGTGACGCAACGGCCAAACGGTGTGAATCCTACATTACTTGCATAAAAGTAACATTGACACAAACTTAACTGCATTTGCCTATCGGTAGTCTTCCGTAACTTATTGATCATACATTTGTGGTTATGTCGTAGTGCTTAAGTTTAGTTAAGCGTTGATTACCGCTTTTTAGAATCCTACGCTACAATTTTTCATTTCTTCAGTAGCTACTGTAGTCAGGCCCTAATAACCTAATTCTTTGTGTAAATATTTTAGCGTTCCCGAAGACAAAAGTGCCTTTGTGACAATGGCGGATAGTCCCAGTCGACCCAGAAGGTATGCCTTCTAATCTGTTCTAGAGATACTGTGGGCATTTTATTCATTCATCTATTTATATGGGCATTTTCAGGCACGTAGCGAGACTTAAATTCGAGAGGAGGCAACTTCACAGACCATTGGCAAAATCCTGGTCATTGGGGTCATTAGTCAATAGAAGTTACAGTTTATAAAAACGCAAGAGGAGGCAACTGCCTCCTCGTGCCTCAATGTAGCTACGCCTATGGACATTTTATCATCTGGTGCTTTGCGTTTAGCATTAGAGTGGCGCTTTAGAAATTTGGTGTTCACAATTACGAAAGCTGCGCTCATCCGGTGTCTTGATTTGTATAGCGCAGGGATGGCGAATCTTTTTTAAGGTGCCTGTCAAAATGCCGCTGAACATTAAGAAATACCGTTGCGTGCCTCTCGGAATTTTGAAGTATATAACTGTTTTCTCATGTAGGAGGCCGTCCATAAATGACGTCACGCACCTAGGGGTCGGGGGTCGGAAATTTGTGACGATGTGTGACATGGGGGTGTCACCTCATTCCGTATCTTTTCTCTTCGGGGTTGGAGAAATGTGACGTCACATCAGGTCTATGTTATTAAATTTAACAAATAACAACAATTT
This sequence comes from Aporrectodea caliginosa, assembly GCA_020284085.1. Lineage (NCBI taxonomy): Eukaryota > Metazoa > Annelida > Clitellata > Crassiclitellata > Lumbricidae > Aporrectodea > Aporrectodea caliginosa. Next base: position 786,126 of record JACEVL010000218.1, read on the forward strand.
AATATTAATAATATCAGCACTAAATTTGAGTATTAAATTTTCATTATTTATTTTGATTATTTTAATGTATACGGGCACCATTATTAATAATTTTCTAATTATTTCAATATTTGGTCACCGTTAGATTTTAAAATATGCATGCTATCCCTATTTGTTCCATGAAGGAGCATTTTGCTTCGCCATGGAAATTTGGTTTTAGGGGGTCAGAGCTTTGTGACGTCATTTTTCCAGGGGGTGTTACTTTTGTGACGAAGTGTGACGACGGGGGGTTAAAAATCGGCCAAAATTGCGTGACGTCATTTATGGACGGCCCTTAGGTCTTAATTGACAAAGCGTAAAAAATGAATTAAAAGACATTACTTCAAAGATGGTTTTAGAATGGTGTTACAATAAACTCAGTCCTAAAAAGAAAATGTGGATTCTTATAGTGATTTTATATTTCTAAGTTTGAAATTTTGTGGGACGCTTCAAATTCCGCATGTCCAAAATATTTGAGCGCGTGTCATTTGGGCACGCGTGCCATAGGTTCGCCATCCCTGGTCTAGGTGGACTTAATCTGTAGTTGCGATGATTTTCGAAACAGAACAAATAGTCTGTAGCCTAATTGTGTTGATTTTCGAAACAGGAGGACCTCAATAGTGCGTCCTAAGCTACCTGCAACTCCCGAAGAGCCAAAAGACAAACAGTCCACCCTTCCACCTGACGCAGACCACGGCAGCGGAATATCTACAACATTAGGTAGATCCATGCAGTGCTTAATAGGGCCTACTCAGAAATATCAACTGTTCGTCAAATTGTCAAACTGTGCTTGAACTGGTCAGTAAAATGTCAAAAATTAGAATGAAATCGTGTGCATTTGACTTGATCTATTTTATCAAAAATTCATACTACATACACGCTTCACGCTACAGACAAAAGGCAACTGCGCACTCGACAAACAGCAAAACAACAATAACTTACGTCCTAGAATTCACAATTTTAATCTCCCCATCAATGATAAATGTAATTACATACCACGAATCTTGTTTAAAGATACATATTAATTGTCTTATAATTATAATTACTTGTATTTGTCTTGAATCATTATCTTTAGCCTGACTCTTTTAGCTAATTGTGTTAGGCCTACTTGTAACCTGTTGCGTTTTGTCAACTGGATTATTTTGAAATTAAATGAACATTGAATGAATGAAGTGTCAACTGCGCACTTTGTTTCATAAAACACACTAATTTTAGACCATGGTGCTACTCTAAAATTACTCGCAGAGAAACAGCTTATTCACGAGCGCTGCCCTACCTCGCTTAGTAGCTATCATGAACAATTGAAGGTGACAAATAATGAGTCTAACTCTAAACGAAAATGTTGATTCTGAATTGTATGCCGGATTTTATCGTCTTTTCAGGAAAGTTAAAGAAGTCGGCATCTGAAAATTTTGCGTCTCCGAAAAAGTTCTTTGAGACGGTTGAGCAACAGTTTCATACTTCTGACGGGATAGTGGAGATTTCGGATCCTTTCGATAATCGCTTCGAGGTGGGCGATATGTAATCGTGTGCATTTGACGTGATCTATCCTCTCAAAAATCTGTCGATCAGACATTTTATCCGTGGGGTACAATGCTCTTGCTTACACTGAAGAGTATCTGATCTTATATGAGAACTTCTATAGCGCCAGGGTCAGAATGTTAAGAGCATCAGTCGCTGGTCGCTACTTTACAAATTCCAGGATGAGTCAGAGCAGACTGAAAATCCTCAGCGATAGAGTAAAGTAGTAGCCTAACGCTTCCATACCCGATGGCATATACCAAAATCCCAACCGGTATAGCAGGTCATAAATATAATGTAATAGTAAAACTAGAAGTTGGGTGCGCGATGAAAATATGGCATTAATGCTAAATTATTGCAGTAACATTAGGATGTGGATGAGCATGTTTGTAGCAGAAATAGAAGCTGGATGAGCGATGAAAAAAATGATTTTGATGCGAAATTGTTTCGATAAAACTAGATGTTGGATGAGCGATTAAAATATTTTTAGTAGATGTAGAAGTTGGATGAGGGATGGAAATATGTCATAGTAGATGTAGAAGTTGGATGAGCGACGAAAACATGCCTAAAATATGTTTTAAAATTCTAAGAACTGCTATACCGGTTGGGATTTGGGTAAATGCTACCCGATGTGGGAAGTAAGGGAGTGTTCATTTCCTTTGATCGGCCCTTGAGCCGCAATGATTGAATCCCAATCGATACACATCACACACTCAATCGATACACTCGATCGATACACCCAATCAATACACCCAATCAATACACTCAATTAATACACTCAATCAATGCACTCAATCAATACATTCAATTAAACGGATTAATTATGGTCTATATAATGTTTAAACGGATCTTCACAACGAACCATTAATGACTAGGCCTGACATTGCCTGAGTGAATTGTTACTGGCACAAGTGGTCGTTTATAAAGGACGTCCTTAAAACTGACCTACTGTTTCCGATTCTCTTCCTTGTCCGCAGTTGTGCGCGTTTGGCATTATATTCCTGCCTTCCCGGAATACTTAGTCCTAGCTCTATTTGCCGTCTGACGTAAGCTGGTGTTTAAAGTAAAGGCCACACTGCAATAAGTATACAGGTATGAAAATGAGATGCAGATGTTCGTATCAGATAACTCCCGGTCTCTTACGGGCACTTCTGCCTCTGTCTCATTTTCTTTTCCGCAAACGACTACAGACCGCACTATTTCCCACTACTTCTGGAACATCGGGTCGGGACCGCCTTTGATGACTTCGCCATAAAATGTCGTTTTAGAAATTCCCAACTAAAATTTTAATCGAATTACCTTCCGCCGTCCGCATTTGGATAATGCTTGCACTCAATTTTCTTTACTGACTTTTAACTGGACGTCCCAAGTACGAGTATAGTTTTGTGTTAGTTGATGTGTATATCTAACACGCGGTTTCCGTGACAGGAAGTGGAATACAAAGACCACGTGCGCGGTTTCAAAGCGGACGATGAGGAAGGAGGAGCTGCAGGGGTCCAACCGGATAAGGATGCTAAACGTGGCGGCAATATCCTGTCCGCGTCAGGAGTGGCGACGGGGATCAAGCAGTTGTTCGCTCGTGACTTCTTCGGGAAGAAACCGCTCAATGAGACGGATTCAACTGTGGGCATCGTCCCAACGCCACCAAAGAAATATACCACTGAAAATCCACCAAAAGAGCCACCACCACAACCGCCACCCGAGCAACACCCAAGCCAACCAGTTGCCTCATGGCACCTTCCACAGTAGCAAGTCATCTATCGGCATGCATTTATCATTCAGATATGCTAGGTCTATCTACTGTAAACATTCCTTTCAAGAGCGTTTCTGTTGGCTTGTGTTGCTATGACTTGTAGGCCAACCGGTACTAAAGGAAACTTGTGGGCCTAATTATTGGTTATTTTTTTCAGTTATCGTTCATTGTTTGAACTCGTTACTCTTGAGTGTTTGAAGTGCATTCGTTCTACAATACAAACCAATGCAAGTTCTATTCAGCATTTTACTGCTTGAAATCTTTTAAGAAATCGTTACGGTAAGGATTGGCCAATTGATTGGGTTATCATAATATTGTTAGGCCTACGCGGCTAGTTTCAAACTTAGTCCAAAAATTGTAGGGATCGACCCTGTTTTTGCATAGTAGTAGTCGCAACTCTGCTGGCCACTTTAGTTTAACCCACACTGAACCCACGTCTTGTCAGCAGTGGCAACCAGTGACACGTGGCGGCCCGCTGTTAGTCCAGTGAACTCGCCTGGCTGTTAAATCATAGAATTTCAGCTCTCTGATATCGGCAAAGGCAGACATCGCTGGGTACAGGGCAATGCGTCGGTCAACATACTGTGTGGTTGGCTTCTGAACAAAGTCCGTCCTACTTAGTGTTAAGTGGCAAGGACGATGAAATTCCTGATAACGATTTGGAGGTGAGCTGAAATCTGACATCATAAGACTTTGGTCGAATTACAATAGCAATTGTGATAACAGTTCATACGATGTCTCGTCAATAAAAACGTTAAGAGGCGCTCCAGAACCCACGATAAACATGTAATAAATTATGCGTAGGTTATATTAGATACTAAATCATGCGTAGGTAACAATAGATACTAAATCAATATACGATGCATTGTCCTGTTTTGAACGGGTGGAGTTGACAACGGTCCGTCACTCAGAGCCATTCAATTGCTCTCAGTGAGCTGTGCAATGTTTTTGCTACTTCACAAGTATAATTTATTTAAACTATCCTCTTTAGTCGAGGTTGGGACGGGAGCGCTCCAGAGTAGTAACCTTGAAGTATCGATGTATAAATTCTTCGTAATGAAGGAATGAATATCCGACCGTTCCAGTCGGGTACATCGTATGGTGGTGGAGATGGAGTCAAAATCGCCTGCAACAGAGGCAGTTGCCGGAACGCGGGACCGCTAGTGGCCTCTAGTGCTCACGGATGGTAGCTGGAAGTGTGCTGGTTGCCCGCTCCAGAACACCACAAAAACCACCACCACCACAACCACCACCACCAAAAGTGAACGAATTGCATTAACATAAAGACTGCAGTGCTAATAAACAATACTTGTTGTTTGCGTGTAACCTATTGTGATTTGTGACAATTGAACTCGTTAAAATAGGCCAATTTCAAGTTGGAGTAAACATGTTTCATTGATCAACTCTGAACTTACATAGTTCACATACATCTCGTAGTCTATGTCCTTTTGTACTGCGCGCTAACTAGTCAATCATCAATCGTTAAAATAACAAGTGACTCCTTTATTCAACGTTTTACTACTTAAAATCTCGTAAGAAATCGTGGCCAAAACAATTGGTAGTTTGATTTTCATCATAATTTAGTTACGCGGTTAGTATAAAAATTAGTAAAAAAAACGTTCTGCGATTGGATTGTATCTGTAAGGCGTCCTGTAGGCTACTTGCATAAATATAGTAGAAAGGCGAGGCGTAACCTTTTCTAATGTCTATGAAAATATCGGCTAACTGCAAAAGCGTTCGGAAATCGCTAGTCGCAGGGCTACGCTGGCACCTCCTATCGTCAGGACTGTTTGGGTGGCTTAAGATAATTAACTTATACTAATTAATTAGTAGTAAGTCTCATTTTCTAGCCAGCCGCCTGGATTTCGACGAAGGATGAACTTTCTGATCTCGTCGTAGATGAAGATAGCCGCACTGAACGGCATGGGAACCAACCACCAGGTCCAACTAAAAAGATAAGACAAGAATATTCTTTAATTGACCAATTGCTACCCGCATTTTGGTGTACAAACATGGTAATAAACATACATCATCTATTGAACTGATCAGGACAGTAAATGTTAATTAATAAATTATACATATAATCCTATAAAGACATCAAAAACAACAGAACACAATGAAGAAGGTTATTAAACTGTGCGATTATCAACTTACGAGGTTCCATTCAGAAACAGGTTAGCGCTCTAAAGAAGTATGTAGCGTGTGTTAACGAACACAGCGACCCTAAGGAGTTCTTGCAAAGTCGTGATATACATGTTTACATAATTATTTAGTTCCACAACATAAATGAGGACACAACAAAACTAGGACTAACCGTGGGAGGAGGAGTGGACATGACAAATTCATTTCGAACATTTGTATAGCGCCCCTTCAAGAAAACTACTCAGAGGACACAACAAAACTAGAACTAGGACAAATGACGAGGATAATGGAGATCTATTGTTCGTACCCATCGCCGCCGAATGGCTGCGTCAGAAACGGATGATGATGATGATGATAGTTATATACATTTATTGAAGCCCTTTATTGAAGCATTTGAATTGCATTGGCAATAATATTGGAATACAACGCTTACCGCAATGGATACATCCTAAGACCTTTGTCGAGTCCTGGACAGTAGGCAAGGAACGCGGCCAGAGAAGTCTCAAAGTACAATCCAAATGTCAGATGATGATTCCTGCAAATTAGAAGAAAAACAAATTCAAACACAGTGTTTACGTATAGGCTACTCAGAATTTCTAACTCGGTGCTTGTTTCTGAATTTGAATACCATATATTGTATTCGGTATTGTATTTGAACACTTGTTATAGCGCCCCTACCAGATTGCCCATTCAGAGGCGCTCCCGACTACTGCGCAGACGCTGAATCGGAGTTTCACGCCGAAGTGCATGAGCAATTGCGAGTGAAGGACTTGCCCAGGGTCCCCACGCCGCGACTTTGCCACTCGGCCACTCAGGATCCCTATACGATCCGTATCCATTCGGTAGGTATACATACGGTAGGTAGGCACACATATGGTAAGTAGGCATACATTAGGCAGTCATAGACGGTAAGTATTGTAGGAAAGTAGGCACGGTAAGTAGGCATAGGAGTAGGCATACCGGTAGTAGGCATAGGTTACGGTAAGTAGGCATACGGTTAGTAGGCATACGGTAGGTAGGCATACGGTTAGTAGGCATACGGTAGGTAGGCATACGGTAAGTAGGCATACGGTAGGTAGGCATACGGTAGGTAGGCATACGGTAAGTAGGCATACGGTAGGTAGGTAGGTAGGCATACGGTAAGTAGGGTAGGCATACGGTAAGTAGGCATACGTACGTCTAGGCATACGGTAGGTAGGCTACGACTGTGTAACTATGATGACCAAAGAAAGGTCCAGTGTCCCAAAGCGACTTCGCAGAGTCGTTCATTTCGTTGTCTTGAGCCTTGATACCGAAGGCACTCATTGCATCGAAGGACATTCCATTTACATTATTTTACATCTCCTTGTGTAATGTAATGTACGTCTCCGAAATTTCTCAACAAACACCAAAAATTACTGGCGCTACATCGAATATAGTCCGTAACGGCCTGATTGTTCGATAGGCTTCGGTACAGGTTCTCACCCTACAGCTGACACCTATCCAAAATGCAGATACACTCGTGTGTGCAAGCAAGCCGAGAAAATGCATTGATACTAAATCTGTGTTTTAATAAGAGAAGCGATTGTGCTGGTTCTTAGGAAGAAGCCCCACTCACATCATTCCCTGATGGACGACGGAGTTCCTGCGCGTCTTACAGATGATCAGATCCGTCCATTGTACGACGACGATCGACATGAAGAACGCCGTGTGACACGTGTACTCGAGCACCTTGCGCTGCGCGTACGTCTGAAAAGCACGTAGATTTTTATTTATTTTTTAATATTTGTTATTTATTTATTTATTCTGTGAATTTATATAGCGCCCCCTCAAGAGAGCTACTGAGAGGCGCTCCCAGCCCATCCCCGGGAAAAATATAGAGATTTGAACAATATGGGCATATTGTTTCGAGGCAACAAGCGCAGGCTCTAGTGGGAGCCCATTCCAAACGGACGGCCCACAGTTGATTTATTTGTGCTGCTCTTGTTGGGCATTTGTAGGCCTACTAAGTAAGGCTGAATCTGGAACGCAAGAACCTGTGAATGTGAACTTGTTTAGGGAGTTAGGCCAGCGGGTGCGAATCCACTACCATTGCGTCTACGTAGTTGGAAGCACGCTTAAGGAACCTTATCCAATCACTATGATAATTATGATTGATGATCGGAATGCTTAAAGCTCTAAGGAAATTTGCGTAGTTTTAACAAAATTATACTTGGTCCATACCCCACTTGGGAATTAAAATAGTCTCAAATAGACTAAATACAGTCTATATCTTTACAACGCTTCCAAGTTCGAAAAGAACATTTTTATAATATATTGTCTGCAGTAGGTCTAGAACACTGTGAGACGAATTTTCCACCAGGTTTTTACCTGATGCTCCAAAGGAACAAACTAAAATGTGCCACGACAATTAGGCTACACCTTCAAAGACTATCTGTATTATTGGCATTCGTATCGCCAACGCAGTTACCTATCCATTGGAATGGATATACATTTATACATTATACATTAAATCATGCTTTACAATCTTTTCATTTCATTCATTCATTTCAGATATTTATATTTCAGATATGAACTACTTCTTCCATCCAACTTACCCACTCCTGGCCGTAGGAGTCATTCAGGTCCGTGATGGCCTTGGAGTCCCACGCACTTCGGATTCCGAGCAGGCGCGATGGCCAGAAACCATTCTCGGACATGATTACGAAGTAGGTGAAGAATCCAGCGGACGCCTGCATCATTCCGATCTGTCCGTATGCCATTCCGATCAACCTAAACAAGGCATTCAAACAGATCTCACTGAATGAATCCCGGGAAACTTAGAACAAAACGGACATTGTCCTAATTCCACCATTAGCTATGTCTTTGAGCTTTTCAGAGGTACTCAAAAGGTACACGTCAAGTGTGCCGGTGAATGCATACATACTTTTATATATATATATACATACATGCATACATACATATGTACATACATAGTATAATTCCGCCAGCCTTATTTGTGGTATCCCGAAATATTCTCACATATCTTCCTTCGGTCTGTCCGTATGCCATTCCGTATGACACTCCCTGGTCGCTCTGCTTTGCGCTCGGTTACCTGTGATTTTGAGGAGTTCAATAGTTTGGCTTACCTGTGATTGACAAGTTCAATAGTTTGGCTTACCTGTGATTGACGAGTTTGTCGTGCAGTGGGTCGCGCGGCATGCGCTTCATGATATCGGATTCTGCCTGTTCGTAGGCCAGGGAGATGGCAGGAACCATGTCCGTTCCGAGATCAATGCAGAGGATGGTGATGGTTCCCAGCGGAAGTGGAATGTCGGCAATGATGAAGAGCAGGAAGGGAGATATCTCCGGAATGTTGCTCGTAAGCGTATAGGCGATGGATTTCTTAAGATTGTCAAAGATCAGTCGCCCTAAAACAGTGACACATCGTAACGTAAACTATGAACTTCTGAAGCGCTACTTAAACTAAACGCAGCATTTATGTATGGAAGGATGTTGAATTAGGCTACTTTGGTTAACTTAAGCTCATTGAGATCTATTCACTGCAGATTGTACACAACTGGCTAATATACTAGCAACAAAAAACATTATGAGAAAGTTGAAATTTTATGGCGTTCTATCAGTTTATTCCCGTTATAATCTTCTGCTGCATCCAAAATGACACATTCTGCGTTATCAGGTGAAGCACTGCACTAACAGCATTCCCATGCATAAATGATGGGTCCTATATGGGTTCTATATATGGCTCCATAATATATCTAATATGGGTCCGGTATGTTTCGATGTGGGCGTATGCTGGCAAGGAGCAAGGGATTGAAAGCCAAGAAGCTGACGTGAAGATCTGGTTACCTTCTTCCACTCCAGTTACGATCGATGCGAAGTTATCGTCCAGAAGGATCATGTCTGCTGCTTGTTTGCTGACATCGGATCCGGCGATACCCATAGCAACACCTAAGATAAGCCGAAGAATATAAATCATTTCAAGGCTGACGAGAAATACGAAAGTTCGGTACAACACAGGCTACCAGTTTCCAATGCGAATCAATAAGTGAACGAACGAACGAACGAACGAACGAATGAACATATGAACGAATGAACGAATGACTCAAAGAATGAATGAACAAATGAACGAACGAACGAATGAACGAATGAACAAATGAATGAACGAATGAACAAATGAACCAAAGAAAGAATGAACGAATCAATGAACGAACGAACAAATGAACAAACGAATGAATGAACGAATGAACAAATTTACGAACGAATGAATGAACGAACGAACGAACGAATGGACGAATGGACGAATGAACGAACGAATGAATGAACGAACAATTGAATGAATGAATCGATGCATAGTCCTGTTTCCTTCTGACCTATGTCTGCCTTCTTGAGTGCCGGTGAGTCGTTGACTCCATCCCCGGTGACTGCTACGATGGCTCCCTGGCGTTGGCATCCCTCAACGATGATCAGCTTCTGTTGGGGTGAGGTACGGGCGAAGACAATCTCCGAATGATGGGAGAGTAGGCTGTCGATTGAAGACGGAGTCATATCACGCAGGTCCGACCCATGCACGACGCACGCCTTAGCCTCCCTACAATTACAACCAGCTTACAACAGTCACATCCCTGGTGAAGAATTCAGTACCTGCACATCCAAAAAAACTTTAAGCAATAAATAGTCAATCTATTTTAAATTAATTCTAACCAAAAAGAACTTTAAGCAAGGAATCGTCAGTCTATGTTAAAAAGGTGCTGGTGGTGATGATGATGACAATGATGATGATGATGATGATAAAAATAATAATAATAAAATAATTTAATAATAATCATAAAGAATCTGTTTGAATAATGCATGATGATGATGATGATGATGATGATGATGATGATGATGATGATGATGATGATGATGATGATAATAATAATAATAATAATGAAATAATTATAATAATAATAATCATGAGAACGTGTGTACCTTGGATTGACTTCGTTGACTGGCACTCCCCTTCGTTCGGCGATATCCTCCACACATTCGTTCCCTTCGGAGATGATTCCCACTCCCTTGGCGATGGCCTTGGCCGTGATCGGATGGTCTCCTGTGACCATGATGACCTTGATGCCAGCCGAGCGACACTTGGCCACGGCGTCAGGGACGGCCGCCCTCGGGGGATCGATCATAGCCATGAGGCCGACGAACCTCAGACCCGTCAACGGGAAGTTCTCGTCATCGGCATTGAAGGCAAAGCCCTTCGGGAACTGATCGTCCGGTAGAAGGTAGTCACAGAAGCCGAGCACCCGCTCGCCGAGGCCGCCCAGCTCCATGTAGGCTTGGTTGAAGGCGTCACGCCATTCCGGTGTAAGAGGCTGCTCCTCGCCGTTCATGAGGATCGTTGTACTGCGGTCGAGGATGCGTTCTGGAGCGCCCTTCATCGCCAACAGGTAGCGAGGCTCCTTTGGATCGTCCAGCTCATGAATCGATACCTGTAAGTCATAAATACTCTGAAGGTAAAGTACTGTCTTAGCTGAGGTATGGTCTAATACGGACACTTTATGCACATTATCGTTGCTTATGCTGATATATATGATATATATATATATATATATATATATATATATATATATTGACTGATGAATAAACAAATAAATAAACAAACGAATGAATGAATGAAATGCAACATCAGGTGAGGGAAAGGTGAGATAATGTTAAAGAGTAGGATGAAGTGAGACAGTGGAATGTAATATCACATAAAATGATTCAAGACAAGAAAATTTGATATAATATAGGGTAAGGTACAATAATTTAAGGCAAGGTATGGTGCAGATGAGGTAAAAAAAAAGGTTCCCTTCGGAGGTGAAGTTTGCGTCGTAATAATAATATTTGGCAATGGTCACTGGCAAAAATGCAGTAAATAACATTGAAACATTGAGACTCCGGTACAAATTTCATGATCTTATTGAACACGTGTCTTGACAGCCTGTTAGGCGCCCACTCATTTTACAGCTGCCGCTAGGGAGTGGAAGGCTGAGTCGACCAAGAGAGGCAATGGGTATAAAACCGCGTCTTTCAAGATCTATTTGTTCTTCAAGCAAGAGTGCTACCATCTGACTATCCCTCCCCAATGCTATGATAGTTTCTCTTTGACCTGGTATTTGTTCGTTGAGTTGAAGGGAATTTCGCAGACTTTCTTGTTTCTCTTTCGATAATCGACCACGTGACCGATCGACAGTTCGACGCATTTCAAGAGAGCAGACTCCGAAGCATCGCCATTGCACTCCCTGATGAAATCAATGCAAGACAATACACATTAATTACCAGATCAACACTCCTTGTAATCAAAGACTCCAAGAATTATTCATCAACTGTGCGCTCGCTTTATCAACGGAATTAGGGGCCGTCCATAAAGTACGTCAGCCCCTCCCCTGTCACAAACTGTCACAAAACTCGGACCCCCCTAAAGCGTCACACTTTCAACATAGAAAGCAAGGCTAATACATAAACAAGGCTTCGCAACAGCATTATTACTAGCGCTCCTAGCGAGAGGAATCGTGAAAAACACATTCAGGAGATATGCATTTCATGCTATTTTGACATAAAACTAATTAAAATGTTTCAGAAATTTTTGATTATTTTTAAAGCTATGAAATTCTACTAAAAATAAAAATAAATTGTAAATAAAATAAAAACTAAATAAATGTGTGACGTCACACATGGCCTGACCCCTCCCCCTGTCACAAACTGTCCCACTTTCTTAGGTGTGAGCGTGACGTACTTTATGGACGGCCCTTACGCTATAACTTTAACTGCATAGTCTGTATAATTAATATACGGACTTGTAAATTACTTGTTAAAGTGTTGGCAATTAATGAAATCAGGACTTTGACCCGTCTGTTGTTTATTCTGTACATCAATGGAATTATTTCTTATCACCTTTACATCCTTGATGATAAAAAGAATTATTCAGCCGTAATACGCGTCAGTGGATAAGTAAGCCAGTAAATAATTCATTTTCAGACACTATAAGTAAATGTCTTCGTATTATATATTTATTAAGTTGCTTGGTCATTGTTTAATTATTATTTCTATACTTACACTCAACCGATAATTAGTGATTCATAGAAGACTTAACTGATTCGTCAATAGCAGAATTATGCAAACTATTAGGAATAGGCCCTGATATAATCTTCTTATTTATTTATTGTTTATATATTTATTTAGTTAGTTATTATTTATATATTTATTTGGTTAAGTTATCCGATGATCAGTGAAGATACCGCTTAGGGCTAACAATCAAACTGGGTTTTATAAATCACTCACGTCTTTTTCCTTTTGCCGTGGCTGGGCTGGGAGCGCTCCTGAGTAGATTTCTTGAAGGGGCGCTATATAAATCTCCAGGATGAATGAATGAATGAATAACAAACCTCTTGAGAACAGGTTGGTGTTCTTGTCCTGCCTTGAACTCGGCTCGGTTGCAAAGCATGGCAACTCTCGCCAGTGCCATCCAAGTCTCGTCCTTCTTGCTGTAACTGGCATCTACAAACAAAAGCATGCAACAATTACTCTCGTCCTCTTACCTTTACTCTTGTGTTCTTACCTTAACTCTCGTGCTCTTACCTTAACTCTCGTATACCTTAACTCTCGTATTCTTACCTTAACTTTCGTATTCTTACCTTAACTCTCGTGTTCTTACCTTAACTCTCGTGCTCTTACCTTAACTCTCGTATTCTTACATTAACTCTCGTCCTCTTACCTTAACCCTCGTGCTCTTACCTTAACTCTCGTATTCTTACCTTAACTCTCATGCTCTTACCTTGACTCTCATGCTCTTACCTTAACTTTCGCCACTTACCTTAACTCTCATGCTCTTACCTTAACTCTCGTCCTCTTACCTTAACTCTCGTGCTCTTACCTTAACTCTCGTGCTCTTACCTTAACTCTCGTGCTCTTACCTTAACTCTCATGCTCTTACCTTAACTCTCGTCCTCTTACCTTAACTCTCGTGCTCTTACCTTAACTCTCGTCCTCTTACCTTAACTCTCATGCTCTTACCTTAACTCTCGTGCTCTTACCTTAACTCTCAAGACTTATGCTCTTACCTTAACTTTCGCCACTTACCTTAACTCTCATGCTCTTACCTTAACTTTCTCCACTTACCTTAACTCTCATGCTCTTACCTTAACTCTCATGCTCTTACCTTAACTCTCGCTCTTACCTTAACTCTCATGCTCTTACCTTAACTCTCATAACTTACCTTAACTTTCTCCACTTACCTTAACTCTCATGCTCTTACCTTAACTCTCATGCTCTTACCTTAACTCTTACTTGTTCATGCTCTTACCTTAACTCTCATGCTCTTACCTTAACTCTCATGCTCTTACCTTAAATGCTCTTACCTTAACTCTCATGCTCTTACCTTAACTCTCGTGCTCTTACCTTAACTCTCGTGCTCTTACCTTAACTCAATGCTCTTACCTTAACTCTCATGCTCTTACCTTAACTCTCACCTCTTACCTTAACTCTCGTGCTCTTACCTTAACTCTCGTGCTCTTACCTTAACTCTCAGCTCTTACCTTAACTCTCGTGCTCTTACCTTAAGTGCTCTTACCTTAAGTAACTCTCATGCTCTTACCTTAACTTTCGCCACTTACCTTAACTCTCATGCTCTTACCTTAAGACTTACCTTAACTCTCATGCTCTTACCTTAATGCTCTTACCTTAACTCTCATGCTCTTACCTTAACTTTCGCCACTTACCTTAACTCTCATGCTCTTACCTTAACTTTCTGCTCTTACCTTAACTCTATGCTCTTCTTACACTTACCTTAACTCTCATGCTCTTACCTTAACTCTAGTGCTCTTACCTTAACTCTTGCTCTTACTTAACTCTCATGCTCTTACCTTAACTCTCATGCTCTTACCTTAACTCTATGCTCTTACCTTAACTCTCGTGCTCTTACCTTAACTCTATGCTCTTACCTTAACTCTATGCTCTTACCTTAACTCTCATGCTCTTACCTTAACTCTCATGCTCTTACCTTAACTCTCGTGCTCTTACCTTAACTCTCGTGCTCTTACCTTATATTTATTTGGTTAAGTTAACTCTCATGCTCTTACCTTAACTCTCGTGCTCTTACCTTAACTCTCATGCTCTTACCTTCTTTCGCCACTTACCTTAACTCTCATGCTCTTACCTTAACTCTTACCTTAACTCTCATGCTCTTACCTTAACTCTCATGCTCTTACCTTAACTCTCATGCTCTTACCTTAACTCTCGTGCTCTTAGACTCTCATGCTCTTACCTTAACTCTCGCCACTTACCTTAACTCTCATGCTCTTACCTTAACTCTCATGACTTACCTTAACTCTCGTGCTCTACCTTAACTCTCATGCTCTTACCTTAACTCTCGACTCTCATGCTCTTACCTTAACTTCATGCTCTTACCTTAACTCTCGTGCTCAGGTTGGTCTTCTTGCCACTCCTAACCTTGAACTCGGCTCGGTTGCAAAGCACTCTCATGCTCTTACCTTAACTCTCATGCTCTTACCTTAACTCTCAGTGCCATCCAAGTCTCGTCCTTCTTGCTCTTAACTGCTCATCTACAAACTTAACTCTCATGCTTACCTTAACTCTCGTCCTCTTACCTTTACTCTCATGTGTTCTTACCTTAACTCTCGTGCTCTTACCTTAACTCTCGTGCTCTTACCTTAACTCTCGTGCTCTTACCTTAACTCTCGTGCTCTTACCTTAACTCTCGTGCTCTTACCTTAACTCTCGTGCTCTTACCTTAACTCTCGTGCTCTTACCTTAACTTTCGCCACTTTACCTTAACTCTGGAATGTTGCTAAATAAAGCCTTAATAATAAAGTCTATAATTAATATTCTATGTTTCTTCTCTTTTTCTCGTTTTTGTATCGTTTAGTTGTTGTTCTGCCTCTTTGGCGTAATAAAGTGTTCATTACACGATCCTGAAAGTTGTTCAATTCACTTACTTGTCTGTTCTTCGGTGGTGTCTGCCTCCACAATACGATTGTCAAACCACATGTGAGCGACTGTCATCCTGTTCTGCGTCAGGGTTCCAGTTTTATCCGAGCATATGGTGGACGTCGATCCCAGAGTCTCCACGGCTTCTAGGTTCTTGACGAGACAGTTCTTGCTAGCCATGCGCTTGGCCGTCAGCGTCAGGCAGACCTTGAAAGGCAAAGAATAGTCGCTGTTGTAAGAGCAATAAAATGATAGTTGTTACAGATATTTTACGATTTACGACATTATTAATAATGGTGTCTTCTTTCATCTTTTGGTTCTCATAAACTAGGCAGGTTCGTACGTCCAATTTCGCCATTCATCACGTTTTCTGGCTCTTTCCTTCAGTTTGCCGTAATCTTCCTCCATCATCCAGTCCAACAACATCATTCTCGGTCTTCCTCGTGCTTCTTCCCTCCATTCTTCCCTCAATTATAATTCTTAGAAGGGAGTCTCCCCTCATGATGTGGCCCATCCATTTTCTTTGTCGGCTTCTTATTATCCCTATCATGGATCTTTTTCGTCCACCATTTGTAGTATGTCTTCATTTGTCCTCCGATCCATCCAGCTGACTCTCTCCATTCTTCGCCATATCCACATCTCGAAGGCCTCCAATCTTCTGATGTCTTCCTTCCTTAGAGTCCATGTCTCTGATCCGTATAACACCACACTCCATATCATAGACTTGATAATTCTTTTCTTCAGATTCTTATTTAGCTTTCCTCTCATTAATTCCTTTCTTTTATAGAAGGCATCTTTTCCCATGGCTATTCTTCTCTTTATTTCTACATGACACTTTGCATCAGTTGTGATCATACTTCCTAGGTAACAGAATTTTCCTACTTGTTCCAGTTCCTTACCATCTATAGTGATCTTTACTGTTCTTTATATAATAATGGTGTAGAGAATCATAACCTATTCCATAAACTTGCTTTACAATGAACACGGGAGTGTTGCTATTGGTTACGATGTGGTTGAGATTAAATATACCTGTGCCTATTGGGTTCAGCTCTAGCATTAGTTACGGTAGCTACGGAGTTTCTAGTTAACGACTTTGTATTATGTCGATAAGGATTAGCGTCGCCCTTCCCTTTATCCAGACTTGAGACAGACCCTTCCCTATAAACAACTGTAATGAGCTGTTCAGCTATGGACAATATGGAATGGAAAAACACTGGAGGGCAGCTTATTTTGTTTTCAGAGATGCTCCTTAATTAAATTGCAAATTTCATATGGCGCCACTCCAAGACAGACTTCTCAGAGGTTAAATTATAAACAAAACGGCATTGAAAACAGAAGAACCAATAACACTAAGAAGGGGAAACGAGTATGTATGTATGTATGTATGTATGTATGTATGTATGTATGTATGTATGTATGTATGTATGTATGTATGTATGTATGTATGTATGTATGTATGTATGTATGTATGTATGTATGTATGTATGTATGTATGTATGTATGTATGTATGTATGTATGTATGTATGTATGTATGTATGTATGTATGTATGTATGTATGACATTGTACATTGTATGTATGTTGTTCAGCACGATTAGTAGTTTTCAACGCTAACGAAAGTCTTGCTACAACAGAGTTACTGCGGCTGAGCCCCGCTGCCCTCTTAGTAAGTCACTGTTTCCTCGTGCTGCTGATGCATCTCAGAATGAATGAATGATGCTAACCGTGACTGTGGCGAGCAGACCCTCTGGTACGTTAGCGACGATGATTCCGATGAGGAAGATGACAGCATCGAGCCAGAAGTATCCGAGGATGAAAGCGATGACGAAGAAGGAGACGCCGAGGAAGACGGCGACTGCAGTGATGAGATGGATGAAGTGGGCGATCTCCTTTGCGATGGGAGTGTCGCCCGTCTCCAGTCCAGAGGCAAGGTTGGCAATACGACCCATCACAGTACGATCTCCCGTATTTATCACGACTCCACGGCAAGTACCTAGACGCAGCCAATCGATCAAGTACTCGTCAGTTAATCAATAGATCGATTGATCAGACAATAAACCCAATCAATCCTAAAGATCAATCAAAATCTATGGCGTTTTCAGATCAATTAATTAACCAGTACGTCATTTGGTTAACAGTGCACGACAACAGATCAATAAAAAATAGGGCTGAATGAATCTAATGATATTTTACTATTAAAAACTGTTCTCATCGATAAATCGAATAAACAGTTTTAAAACGAATATTTTAAATAAGTTTTCAAATGTTTGCTTTTTGCTTTTGGTTATTTATTCAAAACAACTAACCAGAAATTGGGTCATTCAGGCTTAAATGTAAGATTAACCTGTTTAAACTTGCTTCTATGGGAATTCAGCCTCATCTCTCAAATATATTGCCTACGGTTTCACCTGAAGCAATTATCGATTGATGCTGTAACCATTCTGATTATGGCTCTATAGAAATCAGTAGATTTGATCAGATTAAATGCAGTCAGTCAATCATTCAGTCAGCCAGTCAATCATTCACTCAGTCAGTCAATCATTCAGTCAGCCAGTCAATCATTCAGTCAGCCAGTCAATCATTCAGTCAGCCAGTCAATCATTCAGTCAGTCAGTCAATCATTCAGTCAGCCAGTCAATCATTCAGTCAGTCAGTCAATCATTCAGTCAGCCAGTCAATCATTCAGTCAGTCAATAATTCAGTCGGCCAGTCAATCATTCAGTCAGCCATTCAGCCAGTCAATCACTCAGTCAGCCAGATAGTCGGCCATTCAGTCAGTGAGTCAGTCAGTCCATCAGTCATTCAGTGAGTCATTCATTCAGCCAATCAGTCATTCTCGCCAGTCATTCAGTCAGTCAGCCAGTCGTTTAGTCAGTCATTCAATCAGCCAGTCAGTCAGTCATCTAGCAAGTGTGCCTTCGATGAACTGAACATGAGACACGGACCTTCGACTGCGTTTGTGGAGAAGAAGGCGATGTTTCTCGTTTCCAGCGGATTGTCGTGGGTGCATTCGGGACTTCTGCTCTGGGGTTCCGATTCTCCGGTCAGCGACGAATTGTCCACCTGGAAAACAAACACACGCTCTAGTCCACGGATGCAACTATCCACCTATTATAGGGCATCATCACAACCACGTCAAATCCTTCTTCAAAACGACGCCACTCAAGTTTATGACAAATTAACACCGTTTACATTATATTACATTCTCGACTATAGTTTCAACACAGGGATGCACTGTAATGTACATATATTCTTCATGTAGCGCCTTCGTGTGCCTTTCGAATGTGCTCTGAAAAGTTTGAAGATTTCGATGTCTGACCTTGAATCCATGAGCGGAGAGGACCCTGACGTCAGCTGGAACGCGATCTCCAAACTTGACCTCAACGATGTCACCGACGACCAGTTCCTCAGCGCGAAGGTTGACCTTCTCACCATTGCGAACGGCAAGAGCAAACTGTAACAGACAGAGACAGAGGAATCACGTGAGATTGTATTGTATTGTATTGTATAAAAAGATTTATTAAGCGCCTCTCGCCAGATGAAGACAGGCATTGGGAGAAAAGACGAGAGTAAAGGGAATAAAGCAGATAACAGAGGAAAATCGGGGCATCTGATTCTTGCACTTAAGACACCAAGGAATTAATCAGTAAATCGCAATCGAAAAAATTATAATGCATTGGAGACGCCATGGATTGAAATCCAGATGGAACAGAAGAACGACGAATACTAAGAAGGGGGAACGAGGACCAGGAGGAGGAAGAAGAGGGTTGAAGAAAGAGAAGAGCAGGAAGAAGGACGAAGAGAAGGAGGAGTAGGAGGAGGAAGAAGAAGAGGGCTGAAGAGAAGAAGCGCAGGAAGAAGGACGGAGGAGGAGGAGGAGGAGGATCATCATCAGATGAAAACATCATGAATCATCATCATCATCATCATCTTTTTGAAAGTGAAACAGCATAACTGAAAAGTGTTTTTGTGTCGATCGTTTATTCAAACTGTATGTATGTATGTATGTATGAGCATGTATGTATGTACCCGGCATTGGTATGAATAGCTGTCTCCATCTACTGTATTCTAGCTGTACCTTTGTATGTTTCTTACTTTGGCCTTATGTATGCATCTGAATGGTTCACCCTATGAGAGGCTATGTATAAATATTATGAATACAACACAATACAATTAAGTATGAATTAATCAGTAAATCGCAATGAAAAATCATAATGCATTGGAGTATGCCATGTATGTATGTATGCATGTATTACGAATACTAAGCAGGGAGAACGAGGACCAGGAGAGTATGTAGGGTAAGAAAGATGTATGTATGACATGGATGAAGAGCTATGTATGTATTATGTATGTATGTACGTATGTAGGAGTATGCATGTATGAAGAAGTAGGAGCAGGACGAGGAGGAGGAAGAAGAAGATGTAGAAAGAGAAGAGCATGAAGGACATGTATGGAGGAGGAAGAGGAGGAGTATGTAGGGTTGAAGAAGGAGAAGTATGAAGAAGGATGAGGATGTATGAATGTATGTAAGTAGAGCAGGAGGTAGGACAGGAGGAGGAAGAAGAAGAGGGTTGAACAAATGAATCAATGACATAGGATAGGAGGAGGAGGAGGAGGATTAGGATCAAGAAGAAGATGAAAACGATGAAGAGGAGGTTCACCTTTTTGAAAGTGAAACAGCGTAACTGCTATGTAATGTATCGTAACAAGACATTTATTTAGCGCCACTTAGGAGACTCACAGAAGCGCTAGTAGGTTTAATTATCCGATTAAGTTGATAAAGGCCGAACTGCATATTTATTAAGACGTGGTTTACCTGAGGAACCATGTTTTTGAAGGATTCCATTATCCGTGAGCTTTTTGCCTCCTGGTAGTAGGAGAAGATGCCCGTCACCACCACCACTCCAGTCAGTACGATACCAAGATACAACTGCAGGTACGAAAGAAGAAAACCAATCCATGTCTTTATGATAAATACGACAGTAGAAAATTTAACAATCTTCTAAAATTACGTAGTTTCTGCCACAGACGGCTCAGTCAACATTGTCATCAGTTTTCGTTAAGTAACGTCTGCTTAGATCTACTAGATAGCTATATTGTATTGCTTTTGTAGCGTTCGTTAAAGAGCAATACAAATAGCCAGATATGTTTATAAATAGCCATATGGTATGGTAGCCGAATAGATAGAGCCCTGGTCCTGCAACGCAGAGAATACGGGTTCGAGTCGAGTCTCAAAATTTCGTCACATCACGCCGCATCAAATCACATCACACCACATGACATCTCATCGCGTCAAATAACACCACATTAAAATCACATCGCACCACATGACATCACATTTTCGTCACATCACACCACACCAAATCACATCACACCACATGACAGCACATCGCGTCACAACACATCACACTTGATGTGTTGGCAACGCGTTGCATTCGTTGTACATACGTTGTCTCCTGGTGGATCTTCGTAGGTCGAGGCTTGGATGGAGTAGGCAACGAAGCAGAGAATGGCACCAATCCAGAGAAGGATCGAGAATCCTCCGAAGAGCTGTTTGCAAAACTTGACCCATTCAGGGGTAGTCTTCGGAGGACTCAGCTGGTTCGGACCATCCCTGGCCAGGACCTCGGCTGCCTTCTGGGTTGTCAGACCCTGCAGAAGAAACCACACACACACCCAACTCAATGAATTAGCATTTCAATAACCCTCAATTAACGTAAGGTGTTTCTGCGTGATAATATTATTAATATTACTATTATTAGTATATAGTAGTGGTGGTCGTGGTGCTGGGGTTTGGTTGTGGCAGTGGTAGTGGTTGTGGTAGTGGTACTGATAGTGGTATTGGTAATGGTAGGGTAGAAACTAGCGTATTATTTCTATATTTATTAAGCACCACTCATGTGTGACTACTAGCTGTATTCTGCTGTGCTTATATACCCTGCGACAGGCTACCTATATTTTAACGAGTCCTGAGTTTTACCAAGGTTCGAGTTTACAGAGAAGAGACTGAACCGAGTTACTTGGTTTATGCTTAAACAGACCTAACACAGTGGTTTAATCACAGATGTTCAAAGCGCTTACCTGATCAATCGACTCTTGCACGCTCACAAAATTATTTAGACAAAAGATAATGGAAAGCTGTTAAATAGATGGCTATGAAAGGCCAACTCATCTGATGGTGAAAGAGCCTCTAAACCATTTAACTGACTTAATCGTACTTGAGAACACGTAGAATTGACTTGATACGTACACTTGTTGTGTTTGTTCCGAGACGCTGAGCCAATTCGTCGACGGGTATCCTATGTTCGTCCTACAAGATTATGAAACAGACAAATCAATCAATCAATATTCGTTTATTCTGAATAACCAAGTTGTCAAAGACGCAACGTTACAGTGAAAACTGAAACTCCGCCACTTTCCTTACTCTGTCAGTGCCAGTCCCAAGCCTGGATGAAGAAGGAGGGCGATACTAATGAACTGTGTTATCACACAGTGTCCTTAAACTGAAACTACTACTAGTAGTTTAGCTATAGGTTTCAAGTACGTTTGCAGTCGGAGTTAAGGTACATCCATACATATATATCACATCAAGTTTATTTCAGAAAAGTTGGTTAAGGTACCAATTTAGATTAATTAATAGACATTGCAATACAGGACCCCAGAGCAGGACTCTAGAGATAAAGTTTCCAACATTCATCAATGGTTCGTTTGAGATCATTTAATAGGCGGACCAACCAAGGAAGAATATGCTGGAATGCTGGAGCTACATCAAATGGTCTCTTGCGATAACCTAAGGATATGAGTTTCAAGTGCAGTAATCTGCGTTCTAGCTGCAATTTATTGAAAACCTCCAACTGCTTTTTACAGCCTTAGACCTACTCTGTGTCTTCGTGGGCCGTGAAATTGGGCTGTTAACTTGACTACTCTTTCTACTACGTATTTGAATCGCCAGTGGCAGATTCTATAGTCAGTATAACCTGCAACGTGAAAGTGTTGTCTTTTTCTCGGCTTTTACTTACAGATAAAAAACCTTTTGTATACAATCTTGCGTGGTCTTAATTGTTTGCTCATTTCGGAAGGACCTCTGAGGAGTGTTCTGATTAGGCACCATTTAAGTTGCACGCACGACTGTGATTATTAGATGTTATAATGTAATGTTATGTAAGGTAATCGAACATTTATATAGCGCCCTCAAATCAGCAGCGCTCTCAACTGGTCTCTGTGCCTGGGCCATCAAAGAGAAAAATCTTAAGGCGTTTTCGGAACTGGGGAGGTACATTGATGTTGGTGCCACGGACGAAAGACTTGATCAATAAGTTATATTCGTGTCTCGCAAAACAGGCAGAGCTACAATACATTACATGAATTATGTTGTTTTGTTCATAGTCCTACATATGACAGTCGCTCTACTACGAAACAAAGCACTTATCTATAATGAATACATATCGACCTTTGAAGTCGCTGGCGATTATCAGCGATTATCTTCCTGATAAGTGACGGTTACTGATCGCAGAGTTCACTGTGCTGTGACATTTATTGCTACCTGGTCTCTTGTCATTGTCACAGGCCCAGTTTTAAACGCGGATCGTGTGCAGACATAAATTTGGAGAACAATAAACGGATTCCTTGTTGAATGCTCGTATACCGCGCTTAGAACTGTCAGATAGCCATGCTTTAGACTGTTTAGAATCTTCATTAGTATGATGTACGCTGTATGTATGTATGTATATATGTTTGTATTTATGTTTGCATGTATGTTTGCATGTATGTATGTATTTACGTATGTATGTATGTATGTATGTATGTTGTATGATGTGTGTATGTATATATGTGTGTATGCAGGTGCGTTTGTAGTAGTAGTAGTTCAGTTTAAGGACACTGTGTGATAACAAGGATCATTAGCGTCGCCCTCCTCCTTTATCCAGGCTTAGGACTGGCACTGCAAGAGTACGAGCAGCGGCGGAGTTCAGGTGTGTTTGTACGTATGATGTCTGTATTAATGTATGTATCTGCACATTTTTATAAAGCGCATTTTAGGAGTGCCTCAAAAGCTCTCTCTCTCTCTCTCTCTCTCTCTCTCTCTCTCTCTCTCTCTCTCTCTCTGTCTCTCTCTCTCTCTCTCTCTCTGTCTCTCTCTCTCTCTGTCTCTGTCTCTGTCTCTGTCTCTGTCTCTGTCTCTGTCTCTGTCTCTGTCTCTGTCTCTCTCTGTCTCTGTCTCTGTCTCTGTCTCTGTCTCTGTCTCTGTCTCTCTCTCTCTGTCTCTGTCTCTCTCTCTGTCTCTGTCTCTCTCTCTGTCTGTCTGTCTGTCTGTCTGTCTGTCTGTCTGTCTGTCTCTCTCTCTCTCTCTCTCTCTCTCTCTCTCTCATTTGCAACTTGCAATTTCTGTTGATACGAAAATCTGAGAGACAGTGGAAAGTATGTTGATGATGTACCATTGCTTACCATTTCCACTTCACGCTTGAGATTTTCCAGTTCTTCCTTTCTATTTCTCTTAGCCTTCTTAGGCTTTCCAGGCGTTCCCGCCGGACCAGCCTCGGATGTTGGCTGGACCGCATAGCGGTAGTCTTTCCGTGTGTCCTTCAATACAAAAGAAAAAGAATTAAGCACTTCAAAGACAAGGAAACGTTGCAACAATAGCAACCGTGTAACAGGATGATCTCTGCTAGGTAGAGCGCTGGACCTATAAACCAACGTCTGGCCGTTCGAACCCTCCGAGTGACCTTTAGTGTACAGACCTTTTTTTTTATCTCGCGCCCGAGATTCAGTTTTAGTTACCTTTAGCGATTAAATGTAAAAGTATTAGGTAAAGTAAAGGTATTACCCATACTCGCTTCGAGCCCGGTGCTGATCAGCCCTTAGGTGGCATTGCCATGCATCAGCGTTAGGCGGCTATGTCTTTCCGCCGAACCCAAGGTTACCCAAGGTTATCTGCGCAGTTAACTACACGATCGATCCACAACACTGGGCTGACCGATTGATTGATTGATTTATTTATTTATTGAAGCCATATTTATTTAATCACAAACAACAGAAAACAAGGCTCAAACATATATATAGTATATACACAATAACGATACGTTTACAAAAGTTCTCTGCTGTTGATATCAAAGGGGCAAGCCTAAAGGGTTAATAAACCCGCTGGGTCCAGGGTTGTCCTCTTCCCACTGGAATTATTACAGAATGCCAAACGATATTTGTATCATTATTCAGTGACAGATAATGACCTGTCTAACTGTTGTCAACTAATTTACGCAAGGAATAAATCAGATGTCAACTTCTGTGTTTTAGGTGAGACAATGATCTAATTTGATATAAGAACTTCTAAAGCGCCTCTGTATTAACACACAAGGTATCAGTCGATGGTGGCCATTAAGCAAGGCCAAATCCAGGGCGAGTCCGGTGAAGGCCAAGAAGGCAATCCGAGAGACGCGGAAACAGCCTACGCAGGAAATGAATCCAGAAAAATAGGAGTTTCTAGTCGAGTTCTGTAGGCCAGAACAACCTCTGTTCGAGAGGACGCTTGCCAGAAGAGAGTTGTAAGAGTCTAGGGCATCAACAGAAAAGGCGAACCTGCAGAGAACTGTTCTTGTCCACTGAGAAGTCAGTGTGAGAGTCAGAAGACCTGGCTGGATACAGAGAGGTCTTTGGATCAGCCAGTAACGAATAATGATATCCTTAGTTAAGCCTAGAACTAGTTTGCTATCACGGTATCGAAAGAACTGTCTTGGTCTGAAAAGAAGCCGGGTCGTCGTTCTGTGTAAAATATCCATGTATTCAAAGGCGGGATAGATAGCAAAGTCATTCGGATTGACTTTCGTTGACCTCTGCGTAGAAGTCAAAGTCGTCAAGGTTGCCCTCCACTAGTTAATGACTTCAGGCTTCAGGACACAAAAGGTCAAACCATATAATTTAGACATGCTACAACAAATTTTTTATAATAGTTGACATTTCTTTCTATGACCTTCACGCGGACACTTGAAGGTATACGCTGTACCCAATGTACCCTAAACTAATGTACACGCGATATATATATATATGCAGATATATTATACATATACACATATACATGTATGTGCATGTATAGTCTATAAATATGTTATCATGGGCTGTTTTGTGTGGGCAACTTGAATATGATGGAGAGACACAACTCATGATAACGTCAGTAAGAAGACATTATTAGGCAACTATACTTTGAGCCTTTCAATCCCAGATTATGGCATATACACTTTTAGAATCAGTACAGATAATAAATAAATTATGTGGCGTTATAGATCTATATTTTATATACAATATGATAAACACTGTATATTATTTATGATAATTTCTCTCCAACTGCCTGCGGTAGGGCACTTGAAATATTCCTCTGGTAGGCTAGAGATCGCTGTAATCAGTCGATTGACCTCTACGCATTACACGCATGCAAGCGAGGACTATTTGTGGAGCTTTTGCTTATCACTGATTGCAGTAAGAGAGGGAGATCGTTGGCCAAGTCGTAATCTTGCCAGACAATGCGCCGATAGCGAGTGAAGTTCATCTTTGAGAATATCCTAATTATCATTAACTATTCGAATAAATGATGCTTCTGTCTCTACATGCCCTTCACACTCTGGTCACCTTTAGAATCAATATTCGCTCAGTGAAGATACACTGCAATCATCACTACGTCTTTGCATCTTGGAGGTCATCGGAATGCGTTATATAAATGTTCAGATACATTCATAGGTGACCATATCTGGGAAAAGGCACTTAAATTTGGATATGGAGTTATTCGTATCACTATCCTCAAATGCAGATTGAAACATGCTTTCAGATAGAAGTTTGGTCCATAAATTATGAAGTTATTAAACATTTATGAGTGTAATAGATGAAACCATCATTTCAAGAATGTCAAGTTTAAAGACTTTTTAGCATAAAAAGCCAAACACAAAGAAAAAAGTCAAGTTTTTCACCATGCCACAATCACTGTGCTATATGTAGCCAACTCTATAAAGTGACACATAAAACACAAGAATACATTGCAATTTAATGCCAGAAATCACTTATTAACATTTACAACAATTCTGAAGTCTCGCAGAAGATAATAAATAGAATAATTATGCAACTGACTAACTTAAACTGGCTGTAACTCAGAAACTAGCATCCCACTTTAGGTCCATTTTCCCAGATATGGTCACATAATATAGATAAATATATTAGTAGTAGTGGTAATAACAATTCCTTTATTGACCACTAAAAGCTTAAACTATTCAAGTTCACACCAATGGGGGTAAAAGGGAGACCTCAGAGTCAGAGGAACCATAAGGGTCCCGCTTTGCAGAGTTGCCCACATACAATGTAATGTTGATTATGTTGTACATGAGGGAGCATTATTTCTTACTTTCATAAATACTAAGTATTATGCTACTTGCAGTTCGCATTCAAGTCCATGATACAGTGATAAACATTATTCCAGTGTGACTTGGTACTGTTTTAGATGTGCCTTAAACTGGAGCAAACTGGGTAATTGAATAAGAGCATGACTGCATGAGTCAGTGATTTCTACACAATTGGTTCTTTCTTTCAACAATAAAGAAAATTTCCATACGTCTTTGCATTAATATGTATCATGCAGGGAAATTGTAGTCGAACTCTTAGCGACACCATTAACCGGCTAAGAAGAAGGCTCTCTCTCTCTCTCTCTCTCTCTCTCTCTCTCTCTCTCTCTCTCTCTCTCTCTCTCTCTCTCTCTCTCTCTCTCTCTCTCTCTCTCTCTCTCTCTCTCTCTCTCTCTCTCTCTCTCTCTCTCTCTCTCTCTCTCTCTCTCTCTCTCTCTCTCTCTCTCTATCTCTTTCTCTCTTCTCTCTGTTTGTTCTTCTCTGAACGGTAGACCAAATTATGGAATTTTCTTCTTCTCCGTTTCATCAATATAGCTACTTCCTCTCTATCTCTGTCTTTGTCTCTGTCTGTCTCTGTCTGTCTGTCTGTTTTTTCCTCTGTTATTTTCTTCGTAGCGTGTGCGTTGTCCTGCCCGAACACTTGACCACAAATTGTAAGATTTCACTGTGCGATTAATGTGGCTTCCTTTAGGTCAGACACTCCGATCATCTGGGTATCGTACATCAACGGCCTGTTAGCGAGCTAATCGCATATCCGCACAACTCATAAATCCCTTCGAAGTGAATTCAAAGTCTAATCCACAATCACTATCCCCTGGCTAAAGACCAATCGATATAGCCAACACACACATCTGTCTGACAGCTGTCTACAATTTTCCGTCTAA
Organism: Aporrectodea caliginosa; assembly: GCA_020284085.1. Taxonomy (NCBI): domain Eukaryota; kingdom Metazoa; phylum Annelida; class Clitellata; order Crassiclitellata; family Lumbricidae; genus Aporrectodea; species Aporrectodea caliginosa. The sequence continues at coordinate 813,772 of JACEVL010000218.1, forward strand.
CATTACTCTGAACTTACAGACTGTACTTTCGCCGTGTTTAAAACTGGGCCACTTCGACCTAAATATTCCAAAACGCAACAACCCGGGCCGCCCGCGCCTATCCGTCTAAACTTCTAAAGGAAGCACGCAGTGCACAGCTATTATAATATAATAAACAAAGTACAGTTGGCACAAGACAGCCTTAGCTACTTCGGCCGCTGCATGACATATCAACATAAGACTCGCGGAATGGACTCACTGCGTAGGCGTTTTTCCCAGTCAATACTGACACATCTGCTTCTTACATCGTGGTTCAAGTAATTTTCCGCAGCATGACTAAACATTTGCACTGTGTAGAAGACGTACTGCCGTACTTTTAAACCAATGCTTAGTACCATTAATTAATACACTAATTTGCCAACCAGTGCTAATTATCTTGTTCTCCGTTTTATTAAGTAATGCACTAACATTGATTACTCCTTAATTAATGCGCTAACATTGATTCTCTCTCTCTCTTCTCTCTCTCTCTCTCTCTCTCTCTCTCTCTCTCTCTCTCTTCAACCGTTCTCGATACGAGGGTTGGTCGCATTGTAGACGATTCTTCTCCATCCTCTCCTGTCCTCGGTTTATCGCAGCAACCTTTCCGTTGATAATCCCCATTCGCCCACATTGTCCATCCACCTCTTCCTTGGTTTAACATTGATTACTCCTTAATTAATACGCTAACATTGATTATTCCTTAATTAATACGCTAACATTGATTACTCCCTCCATATTTCACAGTATTACACTCTGTCTTAATGTACCAGGTTGCGGTGTGCCAACCTGTTTTGCATAATAAACGAATATACTATACTATAAGTGCAATTAATTAATACATTAATTAGACGAAAATGCTTTCTAATTTTTTTGTCTGACAGTAAGGCACATCTAAAACTAATCATTGTGTCTAAAGCTGTAGTCTAAGGCGTTTATCAAACCTATCGAACAACGTGTGTAACTACGATCGACCTGGTCATATCGGTGTCTGTTCATATCAGACATCGTTTTTACCGTTAAAGTTCAATTTAATATTTTGTTTATTATTCAACTTTATTCCAGCGGGATTGAATGCAATTTTGATCGTTAACGTGAAATAATAATACTATATTTTATTAGCATTTACGCATTTACAAGAACAAAAGCTTACCTTAGGTTTTGACATTTTGTTCGAGCGAATGACGAAGCTCAAACGGCAATAAAGAGGCCGACTGAAGGATAAGCCAACACAGATATAGACCGAGCAGCGTATGCCCAATCAGTCCGCCAATCGGTCGGTCCTCTGCTAGGCAGCGAGAGAGATAAGACGCCGGTGGTCGTCAACAAGTGCGCACCTCCGTCACACACAGCCAGCAGATGATGTCATCACTAGCGCGATACACCGGCAATTGAAAAATGCGGCCCATGTGTTTTCTGTACGGCTTTATATAGACACCTGCGCATATATATATATATATATATATATACACGTATATATATATATATTACTGTCTAGTCAAAGTTTAATACTTATAAACTATAGGCCTACTGTTTGAACGCATATAGACACGTGATCTATTCATGTATATATTTATACGTAGGCATGACTTTGTGGGACAAATTGACTGTCAGGCTTCTGTGAAATGTGGCGATAAGGGGCTTCAGCCGGGTTACCGAGATAACTGCGAAATGTCGCCCCGCCACACAGGCCCACCTCCTCCCCCACGGACCCTCATCAGTGACCGACCGTCAAATTTAACCTCTACCTAGCGCAGGGTCCAAAGCCTCATCAGAGATATTGGAGCGAGCAGAGAATCAATCATTGACCGGTTACGATATGCATACTAGGCCCGTATATCTAGGTACTTGTTAACGGTAGACCTGTTTGATCGATTGGCGATGGTATAGTGAATCAGTGATATGGTGGTCTACAACCTCTGATCGGATCAGAAAATTATATCAAATGAGATTAGACGTAATCAGACCGAATTAGATCAAACTCTGGATTTGATCATACCAAATGGCACGAGATAGGATCTAGGACGAGAACATAGTTATAGGATAGGATATTATAAGATAGGACAAATTATGGAGGATTAGATGAGAATAATATTATATATATATATATAATTATATATGTATGTATGTATGTATGTATGTATGTATGTATGTATGTATGTATGTATGTATGTATGTATGTATGTATGTATGTATGTATGTATGTATGTATGTATATGATAAGCTATGATATGATAGATGTGGGATATGTAGGATATAAGCCTTATAAGGATAACAATTATGGTAGGATTTGTAACAGGATTTATGGTAGTAGAATATGCTCAGTTAGGATAGGAGAGAATAGGATAGGCTTCTTCTTCGTTTTCTTTTTCCTCTCCTTTTTTCCTCTTCTTGTTCTTCTTCTTGTTCTTCTGCTTGTTCGTTCTGTTGTTGTTCTTCTTCTTCTTCTTCTCTTTTTCGTCTTCTTCTTCTTTGAAAAAACATTACGTCACTTCCTCTCGTGGCGACTTCCAACCGCTAGAGGTCAGAAAACCAGTTAAAATTAACGGGGATTAATTATGCATAAATGGGAAAGGATGGATGAAAGGTTGATCAGCAACTCAAAGTCGTTGTCATTTTACTATACGCCCGATTTCTCTACCTGGCTGATCGGTCACAAGCTTATTAACATTTCTTCAACAGAGGAACGCTGCATGTCCGTTATCGGAAATTTTAGGTATAACACCTGGTCCATCGTTTGGTGGTTGATGGTTGCGCCTAGCTGGTTGTAACCTGGGCATAGCTTATAAGTAATACATATCAAATGTTGTAGTTATTATTTTTCGAATAAGTTGCCTATGGCTCTCTATACAGATCCAAACAAGTGCGTGTTAAGTAGGCTTATAGAGAAGTTAGACCAACAGATTCAGTGAGATGCTAAGCGTCTGATTTTGTCGTAGAAATTGGAATGACGGGGAAGAAATGTCAATATCATGTGAGCTCATTGATCCATTCTATCCAGCTTCTTCTTTGTCCGTGAGCATTTCAACACATAGTGTCTTTCTTCCTAGGTCGAAAGCGCCCGTGAGGAGTCTCTGTAGAGAGAACGCAATATAAATTGTGTCTATATTCTATAATAATATTACTGTTAAGACTATACGGTTGTTGTTGTTTATTCTTGGATATGTAGGCCTAATGGTAGCGATGGCTGTGAAGCTAATGCGCCGGAGGCTACGTCGAAACGCAAATTTTCCACCGTCATACAATGGGTCTAGTTGCACCAGGAAGACCAGAGCCATGAGTCAAATTAAATTCTCAATATACGTACGTATGTATGTATAGTGTATACATGTATGTATGTATGCATATATAGACGTATATATGTTTGTATGTATGTATGTATGTGCTCATGTATATTTGTGTGTATATGTATGTATATATGTGTATATGTATGTATGTATGTATGTATGTATGTATGTATGTATGTATGTATGTATGTATGTATGTATGTATGTATGTATGTATGTATGTATGTATGTATGTATGTATGTATGTATGTATGTATGTATGTATGTATGTATGTATGTATGTATGTATGTATGTATGTATGTATATATATGTATGTGTGCATACATCAAGATACTTAGTATAGCGCCTTTTAAGTACCTCAGAAAAGCGCAGCACACATGGCCATCTGTCAGTTCTAAACAAGTGCGTTTTAAGACAGTCTGAGAATGTTTGCTGCACATGAATGCAGTGGAGACTGTTCCCAGAAGATGGTCCAATACACGAGAAGGCACGAGGAGCTCCAGTTGAAGTGCGGGTTATTCAGATTCAGTGATTTAGTCTGTATGTAGGCATATGTATACATATATATATATATGCTTGTATGTATGTATGTATAATGTATGTATGTATGTATGTATGTATGTATGTATGTATGTATGTATGTATGTATGTATGTATGTATGTATGACTGTATGTATGTATGTATGTATGTATGTATGTATGTATGTATGTATGTATGTATACCAAGGGAATCGAGGAGATGATTGGCGAGGCAGAGAGGAGACTATTGCAGGCAGTGATCTGGAATGAAAACCATGTGCTTCGGGGATTATTTCCAGGGGTAGTGCAAAAACATTACAATCTTCGCCCCAGGCCGCACGATTTTAAGCTCCCAGCCAAAGACGATAAAAACTATATACCAAGAGTTTTATATAGAAAGTAGCAAATAATCATTTTTTATAAAGAACAATGATAGCAACGAACTTTCTATCTAATTTCTAATTTAACTTGTACCTGGATGCGGTGTGACATCCCGAATAATCAATAAACGAAGATATATATTGAGCGCCTCTGAGTAGTTCCCTTGAAGAGGCGCTATATAAATTCTAGTAATGAATGAATGAATATATATGCATGTATGTATGTATGTATGTAATATGTATGTATGTATGTATGTATGTATGTATGTATGTATGTATGTATGTATGTATGTAATATATGTATGTATGTATGTATGTATGTATGTATGTATATGTATGTATGTATGTATGTATGTATGTATGTATGTATGTATGTATGTATGTATGTATGTATGTATGTATGTATGTATGTATGTATGTATGTATATATACATGTATTTGTGCTATGTGTATGTTTGTGTGTAATGTGTATGCATATAATATATATGCCATATATGTATCAGGACACTTATTAAGTAATATGAGCCCTGTACCTACGACTATCTAGAGATCCAAATAAGTGTGTTTCAAGTCGGCTTCCAAAGATGTCAGACCATCAGATCCAGAGACGTCGTTCTAAGGTGAAATGTGTTTGATTGTGTCGGGGATATGAAAAGAATGGTGAAGAAAAGTTGATCCGAGTGAGAATGCTGAAAACTTTAGTTCTTATTTTGAATTGGGATTAAGCTCCAAATAAAGTGCAAGAGCAGGTCCGGTTGGTAACGATGAGGATCCAAAATGCAATGTAATAGAAGTCTCCGCAGTTTGCAACTCCGTAAAACAGCTACACCAGCTTCTACTCTAGCGCTTTTTGAAATCAAATCCGAGAGTCAGGTTGCAAGGTCTCTATATGGGAACCCTTATAGGTCCCATTCGGATATAATCAAATAGTCATTTGGCATGCTGGTAGGAAATTTCTCTGATATAACATTTTCGGTGTCAGATCAGCACCCTCGGGTCAGTCGGGGAGACGGCGAGCTGATTCAGTGGAAAGCGAGAGGGTGGCAAGGATAACTGTAATTGTAATTGAACATTTATATAGCGCCACTCATAAGCAACACAAATCGGAGGCGGTGTCTGCGCCAGTCTGTATAATGTTACATGGGGAGGGGTCAAAGGGTGGTTGTTTAGTATGTGATATCCTACGATGAAGTTTACTCAAGTTAAACTAGCGAGGAAGAGAACTAGTTCTGAGGAGTGAGAGCAACCCTGCCAGCTAACCCACATCGGACCAACTTCCCTATATGGGACCCATAATAGGTCCCATATGGATCTCCACATGGGATCAACATTCCCTATATGGGATCACATATAGGTCCCACATGGATCTGTTCAAATAGCTGGTAGGTAACTCGCTGATGTAACACAATATAGGAAGAGAAAAATAGCAAGCCTACAAGTACCATGTAGTGTAAGAAAGGATCAGAGATATATGAAAACTGGCAGGAAACATACCAGACATCGTCCATCACCCGACGATCTTTGGTCCAGATCCCACGAATAGGTCAAGAGCCAGACTCCAGTTGCAGCATCAAGCGGCTGCAGGCCTACTCGGGAATGATCGTGGAAAGTCTACATTCCTATGCCTCCTCCATGCAATCTATAATCCACAATCCTACTCTTCCACATGTCTCAGGACGCGGACCTAGTGCATGACCTCTATGGACTGTGGACTACGACAGCGTTGGCAGTTCCCTACCTCCCCAATAACTTTACTGTGAATCCATGAGTTGTTTTAACTCTTCCGCGTATAATAGCGAAGAAAGTGTTTTGCCCCAGTAACCTAAGTGTCTTATTTACATGCAGCTGCCTTGTATCAACCGGACCAAGTCTACTGTAGTTGTTTACTTACTTGGATAACTGTACAGGACAAAAGTATCCACAGCCACTAACTAGCTGAATCAACGACCAAACAAATGGACTTCTTGGCGGATGCGGACAAGGCTTAGTCCAGAAGAATCCGGGAAGAAGAGGCACGACATCGTGATGAAGGGCGATTTGAGCACAGAAGTGGTGGACAAGAGGAGGCCATATTCCTTCTTCTCTCTCTCTCTCTCTCTCTCTCTCTCTCTCTCTCTCTCTCTCTCTCTCTCTCTCTCTCTCTCTCTCTTTCTCTCTCTTCTTCATTTTGTCTGTCTATTGCTCTTGAACATATGACATTTGTTATACCATCGTTGTCCACATGATCGTTATCGATCCTGTTAGATCGATAAGATAAGAAGTATCGAACTAAAAAGGTTTTTACTTAGACGACCGAATCTGAATGGCCAACCTTATTAATCCAACTTAGACTACAGTTTGCAATCTGTTACAGTGGGAGAAAAAAGGAATTGCCGTTGGTACAGAGAACGTTCCACTGAAGGTTAATATTTTATAATTTAATCTTGTCCAAATGTCCAGCTGCTCAAAAACACAAGCCACGAGTGGCCAAAATATTATTATGTTGCACTGAAACATCGTTTTCACCTGATGTCATTCCAGAGATGAAAATTGAGTGCCTATGTAAACACAAACGTTTCATTTTCTGTTTATTTCATTACCGTGGCTTCGTTTACCTGATTGTCCTCCTTATGCTCCTCCTCCTCTCTCCTCCTCTTCCTCTCCTCCTCTTCTTCTCCTCCTCCTTCTCCTCCTCCTCCTCATTCTTCTTCTGTACATTATATGTTCACATATTCTTCCTCCTTCTCATAAGAGCTCTGTTTCTTCTTCATTTCTTCCACTAATGATTGTCCTCCATTTCCTCCTCGTGCACTCCTCAAATTAGTTAATTCAAGTTCACAACAGCAAGTAACAAGTTAATAATATGATAATCAATTATTATCAATAAACGCTCAATTCTATGGAGCGGTTTCTAATGCACAATGCTGCAGGAACCTATGGCACACCGCAATCAAGCTGTAAATCTGGTTAGTCAGTCTGTGGTGGTGGTGGTGGTGGTGGTGGTGGTGGTGGTGGTTGTGGTGGTGGTGGTGGTGGTGGTGGTGGTGGTGGTGGTGGTGGTGGTGTGGTGGTGGTGGTGGTGGTGGTGGTGGTGGTGGTGGTGGTGGTGGTGGTGGTGGTGGTGGTGGATTGGTGGTGGTGGTTCTACCCGCTAAAAGAGTTGTATCTTAAGTCTAAACTGAATCTTGAGGGAGATCTATGGCGGTTAGTAGGGCTGAAAGATGTAGGTCTTGAGTCGAAATCGAAGCAATATCTGAGCAAACTGTAGGATTAGTTGACAGACTAACAGACAGACAGACAGAACCCACAGACGACAGATGGCTTGGTAATCATACAACTAACAAATCTTTTTAGCTGTCAATCGGGCAGACGCAAATTTACATTCAACTGGCGTATCCTGCAGCGCTATGTTAGTCTATTGTCTACGTTATATTCTATTGTTAGTCTATTACGTCAGTCTATAGTTTTCCAATTATTACGTCACAGAGATATTGGGCTATTAATTATCTTCTTAAGAAATTGTACTGTTAGTCTATTACGTCAGTCTATAGTTTTCCAATTATTACGTCACAGAGATATTGGGCTATTAATTATCTTCTTAAGAAATTGTACTGAAAGCGACGACAGGCGTTCTTTCTTCAGTATTATTTATCAGCGCAATAAATCCAGGTTAGTTTTATTTTTAATGGAAGTTAAACCGTAAACGAAATCGTCGGACTTTCTCAAGAAAGTTAAATTCAGTGCCACTTTAAGTTTCTGCCTGCCGACCAGAAGATGTTCGATTACCTCTGTGACTGTGTTGATTCTTCTCTTTTCTCTTCTGTGCTTCACAGCCCCAGCCATGTCCTAAATTGTAGACTGCCTCCTATAAAGAATATTATCTACTCACTCCGTCCTAGTTCACATAATCGTGAGATCCCGCATGCTGACGCATTATCCTGATGTGGTTTGACTACGCGAATGTTATTCAATTGACTTTATTGCTGATCTTTCTTCTTACTTTAACCTTTCTCTCTCATAGATCCATAGATGTCTGTTTTATTGCATACATAATGATTTCTTGTAATTTTGTGATTTATATGATTTTGTTATTTAACACTATTAGATTGCTCTTATCCGATGTACCCGCAGTGCGTTTGCAGGCGTTTCAATAAATCACGTACTTACTTACTTACTTACTTACTTACTTACTTACTAAAACGCCTGTGTTCATAAACCAAACGAGGTTGTCCCATATGATATGGAAAGCTGAAGAAGTGGTCAGGAGATGCACCCAATCCTTCGGAAATTGTTCAAATATCCAGAAGATATCTTATTTACAGCAGACCAATACGGTTCTGATCAGACTTCAGTACTGCAAGACGGCATTACTAATGCAGCATTGGCTTCGTTTTCTAAATCCTCTGTTTTGCATAATGGTATTTTTAATTGATTTACAACTGCAGACCTTTAATTTTATCCACCAGGAAACCGATTTGGTATTTGCATATTAGGCTCCGATTTATTTTAGTCTCGGAAAGTAACCGACATCTTGTATAGTTGTAGGTCCTTCTATCTGGAATGGTCGTCTCCCGTTGGAGATGGGCCTGCTACCTAGGGATTATTCTTTCACGTTCTATGAACTCCTTAAGACTTATTTGTATCACCATGGTTGGACTGGGTAGGCTTCTTGAAGGGTGCTACATAAATCCTTGAAATGGATGAATGAAATGAATCTTAAGGCATGTGATATTGCAAACTCTCAGCGTGATGAATGCTATGAGCTCTGGCCTCTGTTTTGTCGTCCGTTCAGAGGGTGACCGATGCTGGTTTGATTCATGGCACCCCTCGGGTTCCGAGGACATAGAGTGTCGAAGATTAATTAATTAATCGATTACTTAATTAATTCATTCATTCATTCATTCATTAATCAATTAATTACTTAATTATTTCATTAATTAATTAATTAAGTTCTTGATTCAGAACATTGACATCACAACCCTTCAAGGTGTCTAGAGTAGCCTACTCAGATGCGCTCATATTCTATTTCGGGCATTTGCACAAACTCCGTGTACGAATGCGGTTTATTATCTTTGGGCATTTTCCTATTGGACTTATCAAGTAGGCCTATGTCGAGCATTGAGGGAGGCAGATGTGGAGTAGAGAAATGTACTGAAGCCAGATGTATGACAAACTGTCTTAAATTGGTTATGGTTCTAAAACAGTTTGTGTAGGCCCACTTTTCTTCGCTCCCCCACCGCAGCTCAGATGACTCTTCAGTTTACTAGAAAAGCAGTTTAAATGTATGTGTTAATGAAGTCAAACAATGCGGTTTCTTCTAATTATCAACAATACTGAAAGTGCAGCACATGATTTCGTTAATTAACCCATCGATTGGCATGCACGTCCTCTTTTTATCCATCTAGTTTAACTTGCGGAAATCTTGCTTGCTTGCTTGCAATCTTGCAATCTTGCAATCTTGCTTGATTGAGCCACAGGCTAAATAGTCAAATCTTGCGACGACTAGTTCGATCACTTACAATCATTTAATCGTCGTGAAACTTGGCATATAGACTCGCCCTCGCACACACTTCATTCTATCAAAATTTCAGCTCCCCCAAAAAAGGCTAGCTTATAGAATCGGGGACTAAACTTTTCGAATCGGGGAATCCCCTTTTCCGATACGGAGCGTTGTGATTGGCCAGCGTTGTGATTGGCTGCAACAATAATGGGCGCGCTGCCTCGTTAAGCGTGCTATGTTGTAAAATGAACGCGGACTATTTTCAGAGTACACGTTATAGGATACTAGATGGATATAGTAAAAAACTTTGTTTTACGGGCTGTATTTTATTATCCATCTAGTTTAACTTGCGGGAATCTTGATTAATTGAGCCACAGGCTAAAAAGTCAAATCTTGCGACGACTAATTCGATCACTTACAATCATTCAATCGTCGTGAAACTTGGCAGATAGACTCGACCTCGCACACACTATCATTCTATCAAAATTTCAGCTCCCCCAAAAAAGGCTAGCTTATAGAATCGGGGACTCAACTTTTCGAATCGGGGAATCCCCTTTTCCGATACGCAGCGTTGTGATTGGCCAGCGTTGTGATTGGCCGCAGTCGTAAAATGAACGCGGACTATATATTTGTAGAGGTAACTGCTTCATAAGACGCATTATAGGATACTAGATGGATATAGTAAAAAACTTTGTTTTTACGGGCTGTATTTTATTAACTGCTCAATGTATTCTTTCCTATAGGCTTCACCTACAGTGTACAGAACACAGCGTCTTCGTCTGAGACCCTGAAGTTTAGCGGAACACAAGAGATCGGAACTAACTTCAACATGTGCCGCGGCGAGTGCGACGCGGTCCCAGTATTCCTTTTCTTCATGATTGTCGCCGTTTTCATATCGATGATGATCGCTATACTACTACTGCCTGGAAATCCACCACGGCGTCACATGCGAAAGCAGCGAAACACCGTTCGCGGAAATGTACGGATCGAAAATATTGGTCCCGCTGACGGTGGTCGGATGTAATGACTGGATTCATGAATTCTTTCTATTGGTCTTTAAAACCGGGAGACCAAATGATCTACGCACTCAGACCTCGATTGTGTGCACGTACACATGATGCCCGTTTCATTCCCGCACCTTCTCGTATTACAAATAAATAACGCCAAATGTCGTTTAACTATGCAACTACTAGGTCAATACTTGGTCAATTTCTTAGCTGTCAATTGTGTTCTAACCTGCTCATAGTACTACTGATAAACCATTGTTATATCGATAATAGCTAATAGAACTAAGCATTGAAATAGTCTACACTCTAAACCTATTGGCACTTGCGAATTAATAATGCCAAATGTCGTTTTAATGGACAATAATTACCAATTCTCTATATTCTACCACAGCCTCGAATTCCAGAACATCCGAACCTCGTCGCGTCAATGTACATATATCGAAAACACTGGTCCCTCTGACATTGGTCATCGGATGTAATGCCTGATTTTCCTTCTTTCAGCAGTCCCACTGATCTCCACGCTCAGACCTCGATTGTGTGCACGTATACTAAGTGATGCCCGTTTAATTCCTGCACCTTCTCTTATTGCGAATTAATAATGTCAATTGTTGTTTTATTATGCAACTATATGAGGTCATTACTTGGTCATTTCTTAGCTGCCAATTGTGATCGAACTTTCTTATAGTACGACTGATAAACCATTGTAATCGATAATAACCAATAAAACTAACAATGCCGTGAGTTACTCTAATTTTGTTTTATAAGATAACTACCATTTCATTACTCGCCCAATTTCTTAGCTGCGATTGTAAATTTGTAATCTAACCTACTTCTGCTACTATACTCACCTTGTCACCTTGTGCTGTCAGTTCCTTGAACTCTAGCGACCGTCATGATCAAGCCTCTCCATTTCCTTCTGTCCGCCGTCGCATCTCTCAGTACTGCCAAATTCATTCCAGTTGTTTCATGTATCTCGTCCATCCACTTTTTCCTAGTTCTGCCAAATTCATTCCAGTTGTTTCATGTATCTCGTCCGTCCACTTTTTCCTTGGTCGTCCTTGTTTTCTCCTTCCCTCTCCATATGCTAACATCATTTCCTTTTCCAATCCATCTGATCGCATGACATGACCAAAGAACCTCAACTTTGCTCTTAGCACTGTTTGTTGTAGTGTCTCTTCCTTCTCAATTCCGATACTCATGCGCACCCAATCGTTGGTCCTTTTCTCTATCCATGATATTCTCTGCATCTTCCTCCATATCCACATTTCGCATGCGTTAATCTTTTTTCTCAAACTACTACTGATAAACCATTGCATCGATAATAATAGCCTGCAGTATTTAAGCATCAATCGTAACAAATACATACACTCTGAACCTATTGAAGAATCCCGGTTGGACAGTCACGTGATGAAGGGCGATTAGAGGAGTAGGAGGGTGGGAGGAAGGCTTCTGATTGAGATTTTAAACCATGCTTGGCTTACTTCTCAATTTCACCATTGAATGCAGACGTTCAATTTGTTGGTCATCGGAGAAATCTCCGCATCTGGTTCTCATCCATTCTAAGGATTTTCCAATCAGTACATTAACGATTGCTTTAACCGCCTGAACATGCTCTGAGATTGGGTGCTGCGGTTTCTGACTAAAGAAGGGCTAAAGCTTAAAACGAATACATTCGATAGGTGGCGCTTCGGCGTTAAAACACTGACTCAGTACGTGCTCAGTTTTCCTCAGCTTTATGTGCATTGACCTCCCTCTGGGGCTTCGCCTTGTTCCTAGTTCTGTCCTATGTTCTTTTCTCACCTTAAACTGTTCTTTTTGGCCGTGCTGGAGTCAGGAACGTCTCTGAGTCGTTTCCTTGAAGAGGCGCTATACAAATGTTCCATATGAATGAATGAATAAACCTACATATTTCGTGATAAATACGCTCGTTTCTACGCACATATCATAAGATGGAGGTCCTGGGTTTGTTGAAGGGCAAAACATCTCAAACGAATATATATCACAACACTCTTCGCTCCTCCTTTTCCTGCTTTTTCACTTCCTCTTTATTTGTGCTTCACCCTTAAACTAGTACCTCTTTTTCTCTTCTAATTTTTGCTTCAGTTCAACTTCATAGCTGTACTTCTCCTCACTCTTCTTCCTGTATGTTATACTACCTTCACCAATTCGTACTCCCACGAACTCTTTTTCGTCATCCCTTTTTCTAACAAAGATCATACACCTTCTTCTGTTTTTAAACCTTTTATCTGTTTCTTTATCTCGTAGCACGCATCGCATTATTTAGTTAACTCACATTCAATACAGGCGGTAATAAAGTAATGTAATATAAATATTATTAAACAGTAACGTCTTTGGACCAGTATCATATTGCGCAATGCATCAACCAATGTCACTAATAAATCAATCTGAAATTCAAACCAATTTCCAAAAGGTCAGTCAGCCACAGAGTTATTATAAGGTTGATCAAATCAAATCATTTTTTATTGACCTTCAAGAACAAAAATTGCCAGATTACATGAAAACACACAAATGCTGAGGAAAAGTAAAAAACGAACAGCCAAAGATATTCAATGTAAATATTTACGTAAATACAGTTTAAATCCGCAGTAGAAAGCATAGTAGGTTAGAATAGAAGGGTCAATAAAGGAGACCTAAAGGGACCTAGGTCCCGCTAATAATTAAGGCCCCCAGTTTCAATTAGAGAAGCGATAGCCATTACCCAAAGTAAGATGGTCTTTAGTTATGCATTGTTTATAGGTAACTAAAATTGCAGAAAACATAACTGGAATTAACGAGAAAATAAAAATAAAATAATAATAACCAAAGAGATAATTACATGGAGATAGTCACAATAGAAAAGGAAAAAAAGATATGAAAAAAACAAAATTAAATAATTGATCGAACCGCTGAAGGAGGTAGTTTTTCAATCGGAAATCTGGAGTAGGTTTTAAATTGGAAATCTGGAGTAGGCTTTAAATTGGAAATCAGGAGTCGGTTTTAAATTGGAAATCTGGAGTAGGTTTTAAATCGAAAATCTGGAGTAGATTTTAAATCGGAAATCTGGAGTAGGTCTTAAATCGGAAATCTGGAGCAAAAGACATTGAGCCAGAGAGAGTTGGCCTGCTGAAAGAGGTAGTAGGTCTTGAGTCAAAATCCAAATAGCCTAACATTAGGCCTAGGGGGAGTACTGAGCAAACTGTAGTTGACAGACAGACAGACACACAGACAGACAGATAGGCAGGCAGACGACAGAGGGTTTAATTAGCAACTAAAAATTGTCGTGTGTGTTCCTTCAGGCAATTGGAAGTTGACATTCAGTTTACGTTTCCTGGCATCTTACGCCTCTTGATGTAATTGTCAGATACATTATTGTCTACTTTTAGGTCTATTTTTAGTCGATTACGTCTTTCGTTTTCCAATTATTACGTAGCCAAACTGGAATAATATCATTAAAACACCTCTTTAATAAAATTGCATTGAAACAGCTTTTTAACTATAATAATTTATTATCTAAACTCTCAACTAGTTTAATTCTTAATTGAATGCAAGCAACATCTAAGCGTCACACTTTCTCAAAAGAATTAATTTCAGTGACGATTTTGAAACGGTTGTGCCCTGAAATCAATCGAAGTGGCTCTTATTATGTGGAATACTGAAGAAATGGTAGGAAGATACACTACTTCAGAAATTGATAAAATATTTCGTCGTATTTCTTTATTACAGTCTCTGATTATGATTTTGCAGGACTGCATGACGTCTATGGCATAACGTCTATGGCCCTGTAGGGCCTGTACCATATTGTACAATGCACAAAGCTTAAAATCTTCAAAATGATTTGTATTATATGACGGTACTCTTAACACTTCATTATAAACATTTACATCCGACTAATTTTACTATTGGAAGAGGCTGACATCATCTTCCGAAGCACCCAGAAGACCGATTAGTATTTTTACAGTAAGGATGTGACGTGTGGTAAGAGGCAAAGAAGGGGAAGACTTTTGGCTCCTGCCTTAATGACAGATTAGGCATTCTATGTCGATGGCCTGCACCATTGAGGGGGGAGTGTTCATCTTTTCTACCAATGTCGACTTGTCTATAAACTCTCAATACAAGCGCTCAGTGGTCTGGATTTCTTTACGGACATGCATTCCAACAGTATAGGCGGATAGGCCTTTTAGTATGGATGCGTGAAATCTGTATGCATACATGTATGCATGAATGTGCGTACATAATGTATATGTGTATATGCATGTAATGTTGCTTGTGTTTAGGTAAGTATTATGCGTTTTGTATCGATGTTACTATGTATACGCATGTGTATATGCATTCACGTATGTATATGATTTGATATGCAAATACCATAACCATAATCATAGTTTTTTATTGCTTCAAGTAACGTATGTATGTAGGTATGTGTTTGTAATTTTTATGTATGTATTTAAGTATGTATGTGTCTATGTATGTGTGCATGCAAACAATTCATGATGTTGTTTAAGTAGGCCTAACAGTCACAATTAAACCGCGAAACATGATTTCGTTAATTCAACCATCACATGACTTATTCTTTAAATCGACCAATGCATTCTTTCCAGTGCTGCAGAGGAGTATTTGAAATACAAAATAGCTTATTTGAAATACTATTTGAAATACATTGAATTATTTATATGTCAAAATCCATCAAACTTAAGTACTTTGTATTTTTATTTTGAAATAATTTTCAAAGTATTTTAATTGTATACGGAATATCAAATACTTTTTCTAAATACATTTAAGAAGTATTTTACCCAGCACTGATTCTTTCTTATAGACTTCACCAGCAGTGTACAGAACACGGCGTCTTCCGCTGAGCTCCTAGATCTGAGCGTAGCACAAGAGATCGGAACTGACTTCGACATGGACCTAAGCGACGTCGTCACTACCTGTCTACTCTGCCTAATCATTTTCTGGCATTTCTGGATCAAGTCATTCATGCTTCATTCATACGTACATATATACATGAAGTTGCTGTTGGATTCGGAGATCGGTGACGAACAAGAGGAAGAGGCCGAAGTTGCCCGACGCGTTCTCTTCGGTATCAAAGTGGTTTACTGGGTGATCATCTTTATTAAGGTGGGGTACGCACTACAGGAGGTGCTTCAAAATCAAGCACAGCCTCAAAATCCACAACAGCCTCAAAATCCACAACAGCCTCAAAATCCACAACAGCCTCAAAATCCACAACAGCCTCAAAATCCACAACAGCCTCAAATTCCACCACAGCCTCAAATTCCACCACAGCCGAACCTCGTTGGCGTAAATGTACCGATCCAAAACGTTGGTCCTCTGCCATAGGTCATCGGAAGTAATGACTGAATTCATGAATTCTTTCTACTGGTCTTGAAAGCCGGAAGACCAAGTGATCTACGCACTCAGATCTCGACTATGTGCACACACTTTGATGCCAGTTTGATGCCAAGACATACTCGTATTGCGAATCAATACTGTCAATAATTGTTGTTTTAATGGACAATTACCAGTTAATTAGGCCTAGGCCTACTTGGTCAATGTCTTAGTTGTAGATTATAATTGTGCATACTCCTACTACTTAGCTGCCAATTGTGATCGAACCCTCTCGTTGTTCTACCGATAGACCCATAATAATCCGCAATAATCAATAAAACTTAGCATTGAAATAGCCTACACTCTAAACCTATTGAACAATTACCATGCAGTTCATTACTTGGTCAATTTATTTGCTGTTTGATTGTAATCGAACCTACTTTTACTAATACTGACAAAATATTGCAGTCAGTAATATTCAGGAACTAAGCATTGATATCAGGCGCGTAACTAGCATTACGCAATTACGCAACTGCGTAAAGATTTTAGCAGCTCTCAAATTTTTTAACCGTTTAGATTACTTATTGATATTCTAGATTACTATTATTCGTTGAATTTCTAGTGTGCAGACTTTATTACTGTATAGTCAGTAAAACATTTCCCTTCGCCGACATAGTGAAGACTCTGCAAATTTCGTGGCACTTCTGAAATTTCGATCACAGACCGACACTATAGATTAAATCATCGTAGGCCAATGTCATCTGGTCCACGCAAAACCCAGTACATAAGTCCGTTGATTCAAAATCAGCTGATCCACCTGTGTGGCCTGTGAGTTCGAGACATTATTGTGGCAGAATGTCGTGCGGCTAGATTATACACTTTATTGTTTGATGCGAGCACAGAACAGATATCGGTCTGCTTATACGATATGTTGATGGCGTGAACAACCCGGTTCTCAGCATGTGGTAAAAGAACAATTTAGAACTGTCATCCCAACGCTTGACACCACTGCATGGCTAAACTATTGCGACACTCGTTAAGCAGCAGCTTTATGAAGTTAGTTTCTATATATACATATGTTAAGGTATTTTGATAAGGACAATTTGCTCCCGACTTTTCAATCTGGTTTTCGTAAGGGCCACTCCACGGAGACCCTGTTAGTTCGCCTCCTCTTTGATATCTATGGGGCTATTGATAGGTCACAGGTCACCCTCATAGCATTATTTGATGTCATCGCGGCGTTTGACACCGTCGATCACGATATCATTCTTAGGCGCCTATCTGCCTCGTTTGGCCTTTCTGGTAACCTTCTTGACTGGCTTGTTTCCTACCTCCATCACCGTTCGCTCTCTGTGGTCTACGTGTCTACTAGGACTCCGTGGGTTCCTGCCCCGTTTGGCCTGCCCCAGGTATCTTTGCTGGGCCCTCTTCTCTGATTAAATTATTTATACTGCTGATACTGGTCCTCTCCTGGCCTCTTGCTGAGCCTTGCTCTGTGCTAAGCCAATCTTATGCGGGTGACCTGCAGGCATATTTGCACTGTCCTGCATCAGCAGCCATTACCGCAGCCCGGGCCATGAACCGAGCAATGGAGGCTCTCGAGGCCAGGATGTCCTCCAATCGCCTGCGGCTAAACTCATCTAAGACCCAGTTGATTTGGATTGGCACGCGCCAGCAGCTCGCCAAAATTGATTCGAAGGCCCTTGCCCAGGAGTTCCCGCAGTTTACTTTCTCACCCTCTGTCCGGGACCTTGGTGTCACATTAGACAAAGAACTAACGTTCACGCGGCATATCAGCCTGCTATCCACTTCTTTGTTGTTTCCAGTCTTGATTAGTGCAGCGCCCTCTACGTGGGTTTTCCGGCGGCTCGGGTTGGGTGCTTGGTTCGGGTCTTATGCTCGGCGGCACGCTATATTGGTTGCATCCCAAGATTCCGCCATGTTACTGAATATATGTGGGATGTCTTGCATTGGCTTCCTTTTCCACAATGGATCGATTACCGGATCTCTTCCTTGGTCTGACGCTGCCTCGCAGATGTGGTCTCTGTTTACCTACAGGAGCTCCACCCTCAGCATCCAGCACCGTGGTTCTCTTCACTCTTCTAGGCAGGCTGAGGCTCTTGTCTCACGGTCGCGGACTTCTATTCTGCAGCGCCGTGCTTATTCTGTTGCTGGCCTGCAATCTGGAATGGGCTTCCTTTGGCACTACGCCTAATGCCGACAGCCCTTCAGATCACGTTCTATTCTAACTTCAAGACTGTTCGGACTTCGGAGTTGGGTCGGGTGCGCAAGTAGATAATCTTGAAGGGACGCTATATAAATCTCTATAATGAATGAATGAATTATAATTTGACAAAGAGCTGATGTAAAATGTTATTACTTTTAACCAAAAAGATTGTCTCCAAAATGGATCATTACAAACCAATAAATAAATTTATTTTCTTATGCTTTAGTTAATTGCTTTGATGAGTCTGTCTGTTTCTAGTCTACGTTGGGACTTTGCAGCTGAGACCATTTTAAAAATCAAAGTTATGAAATTATAATCCGCAATAATCCATAGAACTTATGTAAATTGTTAATAGCCTACACTCTAAACCTATTGAACAATTACCATTGCAGTTCATTACTTGGTCAATTTATTTGCTGTTTGATTGTACATCCCCAGACCCCTCCCCTTTTACTAATACTGTGTAAAATATTGGAAGCTCTGGTATACAGGCACTAAGCATTGATATGCACTTTGAACTATTTTTCTGATGCCAAGACGTACTCATATTGCGCATCAATAATGTTAAATGTCGTTTTATTGAACAAATACCAGTTCATTACTTGGTCAGTATCTTAGCTGTAGAATGTAATTGTACCTACTCCTACTATTTAGCTGCCAATTGTGATCGTACTTGATTGTAGTTCTACTGATAAACCATTGCAATCTATATTAACCTGTATGTCATTGAAATACATTCTAAACTATAATTGTTTGTGGATGTTTTGGCCAGTGCACGTTTATACAATTCTTAAGACTGCCAGGCGAATCATTTGGAATGACATATCAAGTGGACGCAGAGTTCAGTCGTAGTATAATTTTAACAGGCAGGATAGGGAGTGAATTTTATTAGAGATGAAGAAGAGGTGTATGGACAAACTTAAGACGGAAATTCTTAGAAAGAAGAATTCAGAGGAGACGAAAGAGGAGCACCGGCAAAAGACGAATTAAGTGTAATTTATACTATGCGTAGTTGTCAAAATTCGTGTTTTTTGAGTGTCGTTCCTATCGTCTAGGGAATGCTAACCCAGATTTATAGTACCCGGGTTACCCGGGTAACCCGACATTTCCTAAAACCCGAAACCCGGGTTTGAACGCGATTGAAACCCGGGTTTTACGGGTTTGAAAAACGTCACCTTCACCGTCGTTCACACTGTGAAACTCACAAATGCAGAGTAATGGAAATACACTTTGATGGAAATATAACGATTATAGTGGTTGATTACGGGTTACAATGGCTCCTTCAGTAAATTCTGGTTCTGCCAAATTGGGTTACAGAGTAATGAATGTAATGATAACTAATTAGTTTCTGAAAGCAAATGACTATACGCTCGCAGCAGCCATGCATCACCAGTATGACTGAATGTGATGAGCTGCCTTTTAAGCGTTTCTGCTACATCAGAGGACATACATGCGCAGGATATTGATAGACAGTGCGTTTCCTAACTTTCCGAAATCAGGGAACTCTATCAAGAAACTAGTGCTATGCCATAGAGATTAGGGTTACGTATCGATAGTCCGAAGGTTCGATAGTCCGAAGGTTCGATAGTCCGAAGGTTCGATAGTCCGAAGGTTCGATAGTCCGAAGGTTCGATAGTCCGAAGGTTCGATAGTCCGAAGGTTCGATAGTCCGAAGTTCTCAGAGATTAGATTAGATTAGGTATTACATCGGAAATCTGCAGTAGGTTTTAAATCGGAAATCTGGAGCAAAAGAGATTGAGCCAGAGAGAGTCGGCCTGCTGAAAGAGGTAGTAGGTCTTGAGTCAAAATCCAAATAGCCTAACATTAGGCCTAAGGGGAGTATTGAGCAAACTGTAGTTGACAGACAGACACACAGACACACAGATAGGCAGGCAGACGACAGAGGGTTTAATTAGCAACTAACAAAATTTCGTTTGTGTTCCTTCAGGCAATTGGAAATTCACATTCAGTTTACGTTTCCTAGCATCTTACGCCTTTTGATGTAATTGTCTACTTTTAAGTATATTATTACGTCACTCATTTTCCAATTATTACGTAGGCAAACTGGAATATCATTAAAACACCTCTTTAATAAAATTGCATTGAAACAGATAAACAGGTTTTTAGCTATAATAATTTATTATCTAAACTCTCAACTAGTTTAATTCTTAATTGAATGCAAGCAACATCTAAGCGTCACACTTTCTCAAAAGAATTAATTTAAGTGACGATTAGAAACGGTTATGCCCTGAAAGCAATCGAAGTGGCTCCTATAATATGGAATACTGAAGAAATGGTAAGAAGATGCACTTCTTGCGAAATTAATAAAATATTTCGAATATATCTTTATTACGGTCTTAGATCAGGATATTGCAGAACTGCATAAGCTTACTTTCTTCCAAGTGATTTGTATTACACTTCATTATCCGTTATTAAGGCAGGAGATGGTTGACTCCAGGTTGTGCTGGGTGTCACCATTACCACGGACCTCCGGGCCACTCAGCACATCAAGCGACTCCTCGGCACATGCACCAGCTCCCTCTACGCTCTTGGGCTCCTGAGATCCCACGGCCTCCCTCAGGAGGCGCTGCACGGTGTGACCAGGGCCATAGTCACATAACTAATCTTATATGCTGCCCCCGCCTGGTGGAGCCTCGCATCTGCTGGTGACCGTAGCAAGCTAGAGCGCTTCCTCGCAAAAATGCAGCGGCTGAACTTTCGGCAAGCATTTAGTATCGGGGTGCGTGTATTTTCTCCCGTCATTTTAAGCGTCGTGAGGGTAGGTTAGGGTAAGGTTACGCGTCGTGAGGGTCGGTTAGGGTCAGGGTTAGGGTTAGCGTCGTCTTTAGAAAACATCGTACCTTGCGCGCAGCATGCCAAAAGATACCAAATGCTTGCCGAACTTTCTACCATCTGATGCTGAGCGGTTGGAGTCAGTGATTCAGGGGAGGCCTAGAGTCATAGAGGGGAAGACTTTTGGTTCCTGCCCTAAAACGGATAAGGCATTCTTTGTCGATGGCCTGCACCATTAAGGAGGGGAAGTCCCGGAAGTGTTCCTCTTTCCAGCCAATGCCGACTTGTCTATAAACTCGCAATACAATAGTCAGAATTAGGTTGCTGTGAAAAGAAAAGAAACTAAAATCAGTTGAGTAGAGCACTGAATATAGCAGCACTTCAGGGTACAGAATTTGACTTCCTTGAGGAGTACTTGACATGTTGGTTATGAAACCACTTGCAATAGCAATTAACAAGATGCTAGATGCAAGGTGAAAAGGAAAGCTCCTTAGCTTTCTTAATCATTTCTTGTTCTCATCGCGAAGTCATTAGTTGAGGTACCTACCAAGATCAAACATGCACAGCCATTGGCACGAGCTCTTCTTAAGGTTTTGCGGAAAAGAAAAGATTTGATGGTGACCTTCGTATGATTACTTATGTTGATCAATGTATCTTGACTGCTGTGAACCAATCATTCTTCAAACTACGTTGGATGCCTGATTCCCAGTAAGATAAAGTCCGAAAGCTCCTCAATGACACTTCTGAGGTATTCGCGAACTGCAAACGACCTTTTCAAACCACTGTTGCCATGATGTGGCCATGGAAAACAATGTCAACGTTTTACAATTGTGATATTATCCAGCTGATTCATCTGGCTGGCAGCCAAGGAAATCTGCAAGTCATGCTATCTAAAAGACCCTATTAAAATTTGGTACTATACTGTCTGGGCTCGGGTGGATTTATTTTTATTTCAACTACAAAATTCAACAAAGTATTTGCATTTTGTATTTCAAATACATTTATAAAACTGTATTTTGTACTTGCATTTCAAACACTTTTGACAAATGTATTTATATTATCTATTTGAAATACATTTAAGAAGTATTTTACCCAGCACTTATTCTTTCTTATAGACTTCACCTGCAGTGTACAGAACACGGCGTCTTCGTCTTAGAACCTAAACCTTAGCGGAACACAAGAGATCGGAACTAACTTCGACATGGCCCTAATCGAAGTTATCGCTAACTGTGTAATCTTCCTAATCATTTGCTGGCAATGCTGGCTCATGTCATTCATGCTGCGGTCATACATACAGATATACATGGAGTGGCTATTGGCATCGGAGATCGGTGACGGAAAGGAGGAAGCGACCGAAATTGCCCGACGCGTTGTCACCGTATTCAGCATAGTTTACTGGGCGATCATGTTCATTAAGGTGTGGTATACAATACGGCTGGCGCTTCTGAATCCACAACAGCCTCAAATTCCACAACAGCCTCAAATTCCGCCGCAGCCTCAAATTCCACCACAGCCGAACCTCGTTGGCGTAAATGTACCGATCCAAAACGTTGGTCCTCTTCCATAGGTCATCGGAAGAAATGACTGAATTCGTGATTTCTTTCTACTGGTCTTGAAACCAGTAGGCCAAGTGATATACGCACTCAGCCCTCGATTGTGTGCACGGACATAATATTATTTTTTATGATGCCAGTTTGATGCCAAGACGCACTTGTATTGCGAACCAATAATGTCAAATGTCGTTTTGATGGACAATTACCAGTTAATTACTGGGTCAGTATCTTAGCTGTAGATTGTACATACTCCTACTATTTAGCTGCCAATTGTGATCGAACCCTCTCGTTGTTCTACTGATAGACTCTTGTAATCCGTAATAATCAATAAAACTTAGCATTGAAATAGCCTACGCTCTAAACCTATTGAACAGTTACCAGTTCATTGCTTGGTCAATTTATTTGCTGTTTGATTGTAATCGAACCTACTTTTACTAATACTCACAAAATATTGCAGTCAGTAATATTCAGATGATTACATTGATGATATATATATATATATATATATATATATATATATATGCACTCCGAACTATTTTTTGATGCCAAGACATACTCATAATGCGCATCAATAATGTCAAATGTCGTTTTATTGGACAATTACCAACCAATTAATTACTTGGTCAGTATCTTAGCTGTAGAATGTAATTTTACCTACTCTTACTACTACTTAGCTGCCAATTGTGATCGAAACTGCTCATAATTAGCCTATATATAGTTCTACTGATAAACTATTGTAATCCGTAATAACCAGTAACTGGTCATTGAAATACACTCTAAACTATAGTTTGTGGATGATTTTACCAGTGGACGTTGACACGATTCTTAAGACTGCCAGAGGAATCATTCGGTACATGACATATCAAGTGGACGTAGATTTAGGTCGTAGTATAATTATAACTGAGTTCATTTATTGTAAATTCACGAAGAGGCAGGATGGGGAGTGAACTCTATCAGAGAGGAAGAGGAGGTGCAGGATAATTAAGACAGATATTTTGAAGATTTCAAAGCAAATCTGAAAATATTTGATAGAAATGGGTTAAATAGATCTAGGGCGGTGGAACCAATCAACTGAATGAAAGGAACATGTCCAGCCACACAGAATAACAAATACGGGTAGGCCTAGGTGGGTAAAAGAGAAAACGATAATAGAAAGCTGAGAAAGACAGGAAGGAGATAAGTAACATTGGAGAAGTATAGGAAGGTAGAGAGAGAAGATATGAAAAAGTAGAAAATGACGACGACGATGGCGATGATGGTGATGATCGTAATCGTAATCGTAATCTCCAAACTTCTAAAGCGCCACTCGCCAAGCGCAGGGCACCAGCTTATTCACGAGCGATGATGATGCAGAGGAAGAATACGAAGAAGAAGAACAATTCGAAGAAGAAGAAGAAATATAATGCGAAGAAGAAGGCGAAGAAGAAGAAGAATTTGAATGAAGAGAAATAGAAGGAGAAAGAAAAGAAGAATTCGGAGGAGAAGAAGGAGAAAGAGTGGGAAAAGACGAATCAAGTGGAGTACATACGATGCGTAGTTGAGGGTGAGGAAGGGATTGTCCGTTGTTGAAGTCCGTGTTTTGTGAGTGTCGTTCCTATCGTCGCTCCTCTTCCTGGGTGCTACTTAGTTCAGACACTGCAAGCAGTAGTTAAATTCTGCCGGTTCAACTGAGATCCGGGTCCTCGGATTTGAGATGCGCCACCCAAGAGGCGACTCGTCACCTATATAAAGTGCTTTTGTTGCAATTATCGACCTTATGCATCTTCGTAGGCCCTATTATGTGTTTTCCGAATAACGTTTAGGAGTATCGGACATGGGCGTATTTAGTGGGTGGTTTTACGGGTTAAAACCCCTTCCAAAATAAGCGACCGAAATTTTTTTTACAAAAAATACAAAAACCTGAACTTGCGACCATTTCCAATGGAACCCCCCAATCTTAAACCTCCCCCACGAAATGTTTTTTGGCTACGCCCATGGTATCGGACATAGATCAACGTATCCCCTGTGATACGGAAAATCTGAAGAAACGGTAACAAGGTGCACTTGTGACGAAATTGATCAAAATGTTTCGAAGATATTTTTATTACAGTCTCAGATCAGGATATTGCAGGACTGCATAAGCTTAGTCTTAAGGCATGTGATATTGCAAACTCTCAGCGTGATGAATGCTATGAGCTCTGGCCTCTGTTTTGTCGTCCGTTCAGAGGGTGACCGATGCTGGTTTGATTCATGGCACCCCTCGGGTTCCGAGGACATAGAGTGTCGAAGATTAATTAATCAATTACTTAATTAATTAATTGATTAATTCATTCATTCATTAATTACTTAATTATTTCATTAATTAATTAATTAAGTTCTTGATTCAGAACATTGACATCACAACCCTTCAAGGTGTCTAGAGTAGCCTACTCAGATGCGCTCATATTCTATTTCGGGCATTTGCACAAACCCCATACGAATGCGGTTTATTATCTTTGGGCATTTTCCTATTGGACTTATCAAGTAGGCCTATGTCGAGCATTGAGGGAGGCAGATGTGGAGTAGAGAAATGTACTGAAGCCAGATGTATGACAAACTGTCTTAAATTGGTTATGGTTCTAAAACAGTTTGTGTAGGCCCACTTTTCTTCGCTGCCCACCGCATCTCAGATGACACTTCAGTTTACTAGAAAACAGTTTAAATGTATGTGTTAACGAAGTCAAACAATACGGTTTCTTCTAATTATCAACAAAACTTAAAGTGCAGCACATGATTTCGTTAATTAACCCATCAATTGGCATACACGTCCTTTGTTCACTGTTCAATGTATTCTTTCTTATAGGCTTCACCTACAGTGTACAGAACGCACGTCTTCGTTTGAGAGCCTGACGTTTAGCTGTACACAGGAGATCGGAACTAACTTCAACATGGGCCACGGCGAGTGCGACGCGGTCCCAATATTCCTTTTACTCATCATGATTGTCGCCGTTTTCGTATCGATGATGATCGCTATACTACTGCAGTCTGATCCACCACGGCGTCACATGCGAAAGCAGCGAAACACCGTTCGCGGAAATGTACGGATCGAAAACATTGGTCCCGCTGACGGTGGTCGGATGTAATGACTGGATTCATGAATCCTTTCTATTGGTCTTTAAAGCCGGGAGACCAAGTGAATGACTGGATTCATGAATTCTTTCTATTGGTCTTTAAAACCGGGAGACCAAGTGATATACGCACTCAGACCTCGATTGTATGCACGTATAGGCTACATGATGCCCGTTTCATTCCCGCACCTTCTCGTATTACAAATAAATAACGCCAAATGTCGTTTAACTATGCAACTATACTAGGTCAATACTTGGTCAAATTCGTAGCTGTCAATTGTGTTCGAACCTGCTCATAGTACTACTGATAAACCATTGTTATATCGATAATAGCCAATAGAACTAAGCATTGAAATAGTCTACACTCTAAACCTATTGGCACTTGCTGCCCGTGCAATTCCCGCACCTACTCCTATTGCGAATTAATAATGCCAAATGTCGTTTTAATGGACAATAATTACCAATTCTCTATATTCTACCACAGCCTCGAATTCCAGAACACCCGAACCTCATTGCGTCAATGTA
Source organism: Aporrectodea caliginosa (assembly GCA_020284085.1). Taxonomy (NCBI): domain Eukaryota; kingdom Metazoa; phylum Annelida; class Clitellata; order Crassiclitellata; family Lumbricidae; genus Aporrectodea; species Aporrectodea caliginosa. The sequence goes on from JACEVL010000218.1 coordinate 839,966, forward strand.
CATATCTAAAACACTGGTCTCTCTGACATTGGTCATCGGGTGCAATGTCTGATTTTCCTTCTTTCAGTAGTCCACACTCAGACCTCGATTGTGTGCACGTAGCCTATACAAGATGCCCGTTTCATTCCCGCACCTTCTCTTATTGCGAATTAATAATGTCAATTGTTGTTTTATTATGCAACTATATTAGGTCATTACTTGGTAATTTCTTAGCTGCCAATTGTGATCGAACTTTCTTATAGTACGACTGATAAACCATTGTAATCGATAATAACCAATAAAACTAACAATGCCGTGAGTTACTCTAATTTTGTTTTATTAGATAACTACCAGTTCATTACTCGCCCAATTTCTTAGCTGCGATTGTAATCTAACCTACTTCTACTACTAGACTACTACTGATTAACCATTGCATCGATAATAATAGCCACTATTTAAGCATCAATCGTAAAAGAATACACTCTGAACCTATTGAAGAATCCGTGTTGGACAGTCACGTGATGAATGGCGATTAGAGGCAGAAGTGGAGGATGGGAGGAGGATGGCTTTTGATTGAGCTTTTCAATCATGCTTGCATTGCTTGGCTTACTTCTCAATTTCACCATTGAGTGCAGACGTTCAGTTTGTTGGTCAGCGGAGAAATCTCCGCATCTGGTTCTCATCCATTCTAAAGATTGCTTTCCAATCAGTGCATTAACGATTGCTTCAACCGCCTGAACATGCTTTGAGATTGGGTGCTGGGGTTTCTGACTAAAGAAGGGCAAAATGCTTAAAAAGAATGCATTCGATAGGTGGTGCTTCGGCGTGTAAACACTGACTCAGTACGTGCTCAGTTTCTCTCATCTTTTTGTGCAGTGGCCTCCCTCTCACCCTCTGGGGCTTCGCCTTGTTCCTAGGACCTGCTCTCCTATGTTCTTTTCTCACCTTAAAACTGTTCTCTTTGGCCGTGCTGGTGTCGGGAGAGTCTCTGAGTAGTTTCCTTGAAGAGGCGCTATACAAATGTTCCAAATGAATGAATGAATAAGCCTACATATTCCGTGATAAATATACTCGTTTCTACGCACATATCATAAGATGGAGGTCCTGGGTTTGTTGAAGGGCAAAACATCTCAGACGAATATATCACAACACTTCTCGCTCCTCCTTTCCCTACTCTTTCACTTCCTCTTTATTTGTGCTTCACCCTTAAACTAGTACCTCTTTTTCTCTTCTAATGTTTGCTTCAGTTCAGCTTCATTGTACTTCTCCTCACTCTTCTTCCTCTATGCTATACCTTCACTGATTCGTACTCCCACGAACTCTTTTTCGTCATCCCTTTTTCTACTGAAGATCATACACCATTTCTTTCTGTTTTTAAAACCTTTTATCTCTGTTTCCTTATCTCGTAGCACGCATCGCATTAGTAAACTCACATTCAATACAGGAGGTAATAATTTAATATATAATATTATTAAACAGTAACGTCTGTGGACCGGCATCATATTGCACAATGCATCAACCAATGTCACTAATAAATCAATCTGAAATTCAAACCAATTTCCAAAAGGTCAGTCAGCCAAGACACAGAGTTATTATAAGGTCGATCGAACCGCTGAAGGAGGTAGGTTTTAAATCGGAAATCTGGAGTAGGTTTTAAATTGGAAATCTGGAGCAAAAGACATTGAGCCAGAGAGAGTTGGCCTGCTGAAAGAGGTAGTAGGTCTTGAGTCAAAATCCAAATAGCCTAACATTAGGCCTAAGGGGGGTACTGAGCAAACTGTAGCTGACAGACAGACAGACACACAGACAGACAGATAGGCAGGCAGACGACAGAGGGTTTAATTAGCAACTAAAAATTGTCGTGTGTGTTCCTTCAGGCAATTGGAAGTTGACATTCAGTTTACGTTTCCTGGCATCTTACGCCTCTTGATGTAATTGTCAGATACATTATTGTCTACTTTTAGGTCTATTTTTAGTCGATTACGTCTTTCGTTTTCCAATTATTACGTAGCCAAACTGGAATAATATCATTAAAACACCTCTTTAATAAAATTGCATTGAAACAGCTTTTTAACTATAATAATTTATTATCTAAACTCTCAACTAGTTTAATTCTTAATTGAATGCAAGCAACATCTAAGCGTCACACTTTCTCAAAAGAATTAATTTCAGTGACGATTTTGAAACGGTTGTGCCCTGAAATCAATCGAAGTGGCTCTTATTATGTGGAATACTGAAGAAATGGTAGGAAGATACACTACTTCAGAAATTGATAAAATATTTCGTCGTATTTCTTTATTACAGTCTCTGATTATGATTTTGCAGGACTGCATGACGTCTATGGCATAACGTCTATGGCCCTGTACCATATTGTACAATGCACAAAGCTTAAAATCTTCAAAATGATTTGTATTATATGACGGTACTCTTAACACTTCATTATAAACATTTACATCCGACTAATTTTACTATTGGAAGAGGCTGACATCATCTTCCGAAGCACCCAGAAGACCGATTAGTATTTTTACAGTAAGGATGTGACGTGTGGTAAGAGGCAAAGAAGGGGAAGACTTTTGGCTCCTGCCTTAATGACAGATTAGGCATTCTATGTCGATGGCCTGCACCATTGAGGGGGGAGTGTTCATCTTTTCTACCAATGTCGACTTGTCTATAAACTCTCAATACAAGCGCTCAGTGGTCTCGATTTCTTTACGGACATGCATTCCAACAGTATAGGCGGATAGGCCTTTTAGTATGGATGCGTGAAATCTGTATGCATACATGTATGCATGAATGTGCGTACATAATGTATATGTGTATATGCATGTAATGTTGCTTGTGTTTAGGTAAGTATTATGCGTTTTGTATCGATGTTACTATGTATACGCATGTGTATATGCATTCACGTATGTATATGATTTGATATGCAAATACCATAACCATAATCATAGTTTTTTATTGCTTCAAGTAACGTATGTATGTAGGTATGTGTTTGTAATTTTTATGTATGTATTTAAGTATGTATGTGTCTATGTATGTGTGCATGCAAACAATTCATGATGTTGTTTAAGTAGGCCTAACAGTCACAATTAAACCGCGAAACATGATTTCGTTAATTCAACCATCACATGACTTATTCTTTAAATCGACCAATGCATTCTTTCCAGTGCTGCAGAGGAGTATTTGAAATACAAAATAGCTTATTTGAAATACTATTTGAAATACATTGAATTATTTATATGTCAAAATCCATCAAACTTAAGTACTTTGTATTTTTATTTTGAAATAATTTTCAAAGTATTTTAATTGTATACGGTATATCAAATACTTTTTCTAAATACATTTAAGAAGTATTTTACCCAGCACTGATTCTTTCTTATAGACTTCACCAGCAGTGTACAGAACACGGCGTCTTCCGCTGAGCTCCTAGATCTGAGCGTAGCACAAGAGATCGGAACTGACTTCGACATGGACCTAAGCGACGTCGTCACTACCTGTCTACTCTGCCTAATCATTTTCTGGCATTTCTGGATCAAGTCATTCATGCTTCATTCATACGTACATTATATACATGAAGTTGCTGTTGGATTCGGAGATCGGTGACGAACAAGAGGAAGAGGCCGAAGTTGCCCGACGCGTTCTCTTCGGTATCAAAGTGGTTTACTGGGTGATCATCTTTATTAAGGTGGGGTACGCACTACAGGAGGTGCTTCAAAATCAAGCACAGCCTCAAAATCCACAACAGCCTCAAAATCCACAACAGCCTCAAAATCCACAACAGCCTCAAAATCCACAACAGCCTCAAAATCCACAACAGCCTCAAAATCCACAACAGCCTCAAATTCCACCACAGCCTCAAATTCCACCACAGCCGAACCTCGTTGGCGTAAATGTACCGATCCAAAACGTTGGTCCTCTGCCATAGGTCATCGGAAGTAATGACTGAATTCATGAATTCTTTCTACTGGTCTTGAAAGCCGGAAGACCAAGTGATCTACGCACTCAGATCTCGACTATGTGCACACACTTTGATGCCAGTTTGATGCCAAGACATACTCGTATTGCGAATCAATACTGTCAATAATTGTTGTTTTAATGGACAATTACCAGTTAATTAGGCCTAGGCCTACTTGGTCAATGTCTTAGTTGTAGATTATAATTGTGCATACTCCTACTACTTAGCTGCCAATTGTGATCGAACCCTCTCGTTGTTCTACCGATAGACCCATAATAATCCGCAATAATCAATAAAACTTAGCATTGAAATAGCCTACACTCTAAACCTATTGAACAATTACCATGCAGTTCATTACTTGGTCAATTTATTTGCTGTTTGATTGTAATCGAACCTACTTTTACTAATACTGACAAAATATTGCAGTCAGTAATATTCAGGAACTAAGCATTGATATGCACTTTGAACTATTTTTCTGATGCCAAGACGTACTCATATTGCGCATCAATAATGTTAAATGTCGTTTTATTGAACAAATACCAGTTCATTACTTGGTCAGTATCTTAGCTGTAGAATGTAATTGTACCTACTCCTACTATTTAGCTGCCAATTGTGATCGTACTTGATTGTAGTTCTACTGATAAACCATTGCAATCTATATTAACCTGTATGTCATTGAAATACATTCTAAACTATAATTGTTTGTGGATGTTTTGGCCAGTGCACGTTTATACAATTCTTAAGACTGCCAGGCGAATCATTTGGAATGACATATCAAGTGGACGCAGAGTTCAGTCGTAGTATAATTTTAACAGGCAGGATAGGGAGTGAATTTTATTAGAGATGAAGAAGAGGTGTATGGACAAACTTAAGACGGAAATTCTTAGAAAGAAGAATTCAGAGGAGACGAAAGAGGAGCACCGGCAAAAGACGAATTAAGTGTAGTTTATACTATGCGTAGTTGTCAAAATTCGTGTTTTTTGAGTGTCGTTCCTATCGTCTAGGGAATGCTAACCCAGATTTATAGTACCCGGGTTACCCGGGTAACCCGACATTTCCTAAAACCCGAAACCCGGGTTTGAACGCGATTGAAACCCGGGTTTTACGGGTTTGAAAAGCGTCACCTTCACCGTCGTTCACACTGTGAAACTCACAAATGCAGAGTAATGGAAATACACTTTGATGGAAATATAACGATTATAGTGGTTGATTACGGGTTACAATGGCTCCTTCAGTAAGTTCTGGTTCTGCCAAATTGGGTTACAGAGTAATGAATGTAATGATAACTAATTAGTTTCTGAAAGCAAATGACTATACGCTCGCAGCAGCCATGCATCACCAGTATGACTGAATGTGATGAGCTGCCTTTTAAGCGTTTATGCTACACCAGAGGACATACATGCGCAGGATATTGATAGACAGTGCGTTTCCTAACTTTCCGAAATCAGGGAACTCTATCAAGAAACTAGTGCTAAGCCATAGAGATTAGGGTTACGTATCGATAGTCCGAAGGTTCGATAGTCCGAAGGTTCGATAGTCCGAAGGTTCGATAGTCCGAAGGTTCGATAGTCCGAAGTTCTCAGAGATTAGATTAGACTAGATTAGATTAGGTATTAAATCGGAAATCTGCAGTAGGTTTTAAATCGGAAATCTGGAGCAAAAGAGATTGAGCCAGAGAGAGTCGGCCTGCTGAAAGAGGTAGTAGGTCTTGAGTCAAAATCCAAATAGCCTAACATTAGGCCTAAGGGGAGTATTGAGCAAACTGTAGTTGACAGACAGACACACAGACACACAGATAGGCAGGCAGACGAGAGAGGGTTTAATTAGCAACTAACAAAATTTCGTTTGTGTTCCTTCAGGCAATTGGAAATTCACATTCAGTTTACGTTTCCTAGCATCTTACGCCTCTTGATGTAATTGTCTACTTTTAAGTATATTATTACGTCACTCATTTTCCAATTATTACGTAGGCAAACTGGAATATCATTAAAAAACCTCTTTAATAAAATTGCATTGAAACAGATAAACAGGTTTTTAGCTATAATAATTTATTATCTAAACTCTCAACTAGTTTAATTCTTAATTGAATGCAAGCAACATCTAAGCGTCACACTTTCTCAAAAGAATTAATTTAAGTGACGATTAGAAACGGTTATGCCCTGAAAGCAATCGAAGTGGCTCCTATAATATGGAATACTGAAGAAATGGTAAGAAGATGCACTTCTTGCGAAATTAATAAAATATTTCGAATATATCTTTATTACGGTCTTAGATCAGGATATTGCAGAACTGCATAAGCTTACTTTCTTCCAAGTGATTTGTATTACACTTCATTATCCGTTATTAAGGCAGGAGATGGTTGACTCCAGGTTGTGCTGGGTGTCACCATTACCACGGACCTCCGGGCCACTCAGCACATCAAGCGACTCCTCGGCACATGCACCAGCTCCCTCTACGCTCTTGGGCTCCTGAGATCCCACGGCCTCCCTCAGGAGGCGCTGCACGGTGTGACCAGGGCCATAGTCACATAACTAATCTTATATGCTGCCCCCGCCTGGTGGAGCCTCGCATCTGCTGGTGACCGTAGCAAGCTAGAGCGCTTCCTCGCAAAAATGCAGCGGCTGAACTTTCGGCAAGCATTTAGTATCGGGGTGCGTGTATTTTCTCCCGTCATTTTAAGCGTCGTGAGGGTAGGTTAGGGTAAGGTTACGCGTCGTGAGGGTCGGTTAGGGTCAGGGTTAGGGTTAGCGTCGTCTTTAGAAAACATCGTACCTTGCGCGCAGCATGCCAAAAGATACCAAATGCTTGCCGAACTTTCTACCATCTGATGCTGAGCGGTTGGAGTCAGTGATTCAGGGGAGGCCTAGAGTCATAGAGGGGAAGACTTTTGGTTCCTGCCCTAAAACGGATAAGGCATTCTCTGTCGATGGCCTGCACCATTAAGGAGGGGAAGTCCCGGAAGTGTTCCTCTTTCCAGCCAATGCCGACTTGTCTATAAACTCGCAATACAATAGTCAGAATTAGGTTGCTGTGAAAAGAAAAGAAACTAAAATCAGTTGAGTAGAGCACTGAATATAGCAGCACTTCAGGGTACAGAATTTGACTTCCTTGAGGAGTACTTGACATGTTGGTTATGAAACCACTTGCAATAGCAATTAACAAGATGCTAGATGCAAGGTGAAAAGGAAAGCTCCTTAGCTTTCTTAATCATTTCTTGTTCTCATCGCGAAGTCATTAGTTGAGGTACCTACCAAGATCAAACATGCACAGCCATTGGCACGAGCTCTTCTTAAGGTTTTGCGGAAAAGAAAAGATTTGATGGTGACCTTCGTATGATTACTTATGTTGATCAATGTATCTTGACTGCTGTGAACCAATCATTCTTAAAACTACGTTGGATGCCTGATTCCCAGTAAGATAAAGTCCGAAAGCTCCTCAATGACACTTCTGAGGTATTCGCGAACTGCAAACGACCTTTTCAAACCACTGTTGCCATGATGTGGCCATGGAAAACAATGTCAACGTTTTACAATTGTGATATTATCCAGCTGATTCATCTGGCTGGCAGCCAAGGAAATCTGCAAGTCATGCTATCTAAAAGACCCTATTAAAATTTGGTACTATAACTGTCTGGGCTCGGGTGGATTTATTTTTATTTCAACTACAAAATTCAACAAAGTATTTGCATTTTGTATTTCAAATACATTTATAAAACTGTATTTTGTACTTGCATTTCAAACACTTTTGACAAATGTATTTATATTATCTATTTGAAATACATTTAAGAAGTATTTTACCCAGCACTTATTCTTTCTTATAGACTTCACCTGCAGTGTACAGAACACGGCGTCTTCGTCTTAGAACCTAAACCTTAGCGGAACACAAGAGATCGGAACTAACTTCGACATGGCCCTAATCGAAGTTATCGCTAACTGTGTAATCTTCCTAATCATTTGCTGGCAATGCTGGCTCATGTCATTCATGCTGCGGTCATACATACAGATATACATGGAGTGGCTATTGGCATCGGAGATCGGTGACGGAAAGGAGGAAGCGACCGAAATTGCCCGACGCGTTGTCACCGTATTCAGCATAGTTTACTGGGCGATCATGTTCATTAAGGTGTGGTATACAATACGGCTGGCGCTTCTGAATCCACAACAGCCTCAAATTCCACAACAGCCTCAAATTCCGCCGCAGCCTCAAATTCCACCACAGCCGAACCTCGTTGGCGTAAATGTACCGATCCAAAACGTTGGTCCTCTTCCATAGGTCATCGGAAGAAATGACTGAATTCGTGATTTCTTTCTACTGGTCTTGAAACCAGTAGGCCAAGTGATATACGCACTCAGCCCTCGATTGTGTGCACGGACATAATATTATTTTTTATGATGCCAGTTTGATGCCAAGACGCACTTGTATTGCGAACCAATAATGTCAAATGTCGTTTTGATGGACAATTACCAGTTAATTACTGGGTCAGTATCTTAGCTGTAGATTGTACATACTCCTACTATTTAGCTGCCAATTGTGATCGAACCCTCTCGTTGTTCTACTGATAGACTCTTGTAATCCGTAATAATCAATAAAACTTAGCATTGAAATAGCCTACGCTCTAAACCTATTGAACAGTTACCAGTTCATTGCTTGGTCAATTTATTTGCTGTTTGATTGTAATCGAACCTACTTTTACTAATACTCACAAAATATTGCAGTCAGTAATATTCAGGAACTAAGCATTGATATATATATATATATATATATATATATATATATATATATATATATATATATATATATATATATATATATATATATATATATATGCACTCCGAACTATTTTTTGATGCCAAGACATACTCATAATGCGCATCAATAATGTCAAATGTCGTTTTATTGGACAATTACCAACCAATTAATTACTTGGTCAGTATCTTAGCTGTAGAATGTAATTTTACCTACTCTTACTACTACTTAGCTGCCAATTGTGATCGAAACTGCTCATAATTAGCCTATATATAGTTCTACTGATAAACTATTGTAATCCGTAATAACCAGTAACTGGTCATTGAAATACACTCTAAACTATAGTTTGTGGATGATTTTACCAGTGGACGTTGACACGATTCTTAAGACTGCCAGAGGAATCATTCGGTACATGACATATCAAGTGGACGTAGATTTAGGTCGTAGTATAATTATAACTGAGTTCATTTATTGTAAATTCACGAAGAGGCAGGATGGGGAGTGAACTCTATCAGAGAGGAAGAGGAGGTGCAGGATAATTAAGACAGATATTTTGAAGATTTCAAAGCAAATCTGAAAATATTTGATAGAAATGGGTTAAATAGATCTAGAGCGGTGGAACCAATCAACTGAATGAAAGGAACATGTCCAGCCACACAGAATAACAAATACGGGTAGGCCTAGGTGGGTAAAAGGAAAACGATAATAGAAAGCTGAGAAAGACAGGAAGGAGATAAGTAACATTGGAGAAGTATAGGAAGGTAGAGAGAGAAGATATGAAAAAGTAGAAAATGACGACGACGATGGCGATGATGGTGATGATCGTAATCGTAATCGTAATCTCCAAACTTCTAAAGCGCCACTCGAAAGCCAAGCGCAGGGCACCAGCTTATTCACGAGCGATGATGATGCAGAGGAAGAATACGAAGAAGAAGAACAATTCGAAGAAGAAGAAGAAATATAATGCGAAGAAGAAGGCGAAGAAGAAGAAGAATTTGAATGAAGAGAAATAGAAGGAGAAAGAAAAGAAGAATTCGGAGGAGAAGAAGGAGAAAGAGTGGGAAAAGACGAATCAAGTGGAGTACATACGATGCGTAGTTGAGGGTGAGGAAGGGATTGTCCGTTGTTGAAGTCCGTGTTTTGTGAGTGTCGTTCCTATCGTCGCTCCTCTTCCTGGGTGCTACTTAGTTCAGACACTGCAAGCAGTAGTTAAATTCTGCCGGTTCAACTGAGATCCGGGTCCTCGGATTTGAGATGCGCCACCCAAGAGGCGACTCGTCACCTATATAAAGTGCTTTTGTTGCAATTATCGACCTTATGCATCTTCGTAGGCCCTATTATGTGTTTTCCGAATAACGTTTAGGAGTATCGGACATGGGCGTATTTAGTGGGTGGTTTTACGGGTTAAAACCCCTTCCAAAATAAGTGTCCGAAATTTTTTTTACAAAAAATACAAAAAACCTGAACTTTTGCGACCATTTCCAATGGAACCCCCCCCCCAATCTTAAACCTCCCCCACGAAATGTTTTTTGGCTACGCCCATGGTATCGGACATAGATCAACGTATCCCCTGTGATACGGAAAATCTGAAGAAACGGTAACAAGGTGCACTTGTGACGAAATTGATCAAAATGTTTCGAAGATATTTTTATTACAGTCTCAGATCAGGATATTGCAGGACTGCATAAGCTTAGTTTCTACATCCGATTGATTTTAAACTCGGAACTGACTGGAATCATAAGGCCCGTGATATTGTTCTTCCAAAGCACGCAGAAGACCGATTATTATTTGTACAGCAAGGATGTTGTTTGTAGTGAAAGGCAAAGAGGGGAAGACGTTTGGCTCCTGCCTTAATGACGGATAAGGCATTCTATGTTGGCGGCCTGTACCAGTGAGGCGGAAGTGTTCCTCTTTCCCACAAATGTCAAATCAAAAACTTGTTTATAAACTCGTAATACAAGCGCTCAATGGTCTGGATTTCTTTACGGACATGTATTCCAAGCGTATATATGCGTTAATGTATGTAATTTTGTATACATGCATGCATGCATGAATGTACGTACATAATGTAGCCTATATGTGTATGTACGTAATTTTGCTTGTATTTCAGTAGGTATGTATGTTTGTATGGATTTTGGTATGTACGCATGTGTATGTGGGGGGGGGCCGATAGCGCATTGCATAACACACTGGCATAGAGAGCAAGAGGTACCGAGTTAGAGTTCCGTAGGGCGGACATGCTTTGTAGGCTGCTATTAGCGCCGCGTATTGAAGGCTGTCGATCTGTTCTGTTAGTAGTTAAGATGTATGTCTTCTGTCATTTGTGTTCTTGTGAATTGTTTCAATTGCTTAACATGTAAATGTACAGCGCAGTGCGTTTGTCAGGCGCTTCAATAAAGAAAAGATTATTATTATTATTATTATTATTATTATTATTATTATTATTATTATTATTATTATTATTATTATTATTATTATTATTATTATTATTATTATTATTATTATTATTATTATTATTATTATTATTATTATTATGTGCATTTACGTATGTAGGCCTATATGATTTGGTATGCAAGTATGTATACATGTATTTGTCTTGCAATTTTTTGTACGTATAATTTATGCATATAATATGTTTATGTATTTGATTAAGTGCGTATACATACGATTAATATGGTGTCCTTTAATTATAGAAATTAAATTGCGGCACATGATTTCGTTATTAAACCCATCACGTTCTGTTTTTCACCAACGAATCTGTTCTTCCTTGTAGACTTCACCTGCAGTGTACAGAACACGGCGTATCCGTCTTAGCACCTAAATCTCAGAGGAACACAAGAGATCGGAACTAACTTCGACATGGCCCTAATCGACGTCATCGTTGGTTGTATACTCTGCCTTGTCATGTTCGGTATGTGCTTGGTCGGGACATTCATGGTACAGTTTTGCGTTCTGTTATGCAGGCATTCGATATTGGCTCAGGAGAGCGGTACATTTGGCACACACGTTTTCATGGGTTTCACAATGGTTCACTGGGTGATCATGTTCATCGGAATGTGGAACATAATACAGGGGGCGTTTCAAAATCCACATCAGCCTCAAATTCCACCACAGCCTCAAATTCCACCACCGCCGAACCTCGTTGGCGTAAATGTACCGATCGTAAACATTGGTCCTCTGCCATAGGTCATCGGAAGAAATGACTGAATTCATGAATTCTTTCTACTGGTCTTGAAAACCGGGAGACTAAATGATCTACGCACTCAGATCTCGACTATGTGCACACACTTTGATGCCAGTTTGATGCCAAGACATACTCGTATTGCGAATCAATAATGTTAAATGTCGTTTTAATGGACAATTACCAGTTAATTACATGGTCAATGTCTTAGTTGTAGATTATAATTGTACATACTCCTACTATTTAGCTGCCAATTGTGATCTCGTTGCTCTACTGATAAATAATTGTAATCCGTAATAACCTGTAATTCATTAATTGAAATACACTCTAAACTATTGTTTGTGGATGTTTTGGCCAGTGTATATGGACGTTGACACAATTCTTAAGACTGCCAGAGGAATCATTCGGAATGACATATCAAGTCGACGCAGATTTAAATCGCAGTATGATTATAACTGAGTTCATTCATTGTAAATTCACGAAGAGGCAAGATATGGAGTGAACTTCATTAGAGAGGAAGAGGAGGTGTAATTCAGATGGTTTAATTCAGATGGAAATTCTGAAGATTTCAATACAAATCTAAGGATATTTGATAGAATTGGGTTAAATTGCTTAAGGACGGCGGAAACAATGAAGAGAACACAGCCAATAGAAGGAGAAGGAAAAGAAGAATTCGGAATAGAAGAAGGAGGAGGATCGGGGAAAGACGAATTGAGTGGAGTATATTATGCGTGGTTGAGATGAGGGATTGTCCGTTGTTGAAGTCCGTGTTTTGTTAGTGTCGTTCTCTCCTCTTCCTCGATGCTACATAGTCCAGACCAATGAGATATATTATTAACGCTAGAGGGAACATGACGTATATTCCCTTTGCACATATTTGAAGCCACAACCATAGATATAATAACACCTTAACGAGAGTTCCGCAGTTAATTTAAATTGAAATGACGCGTTTTGATCGGTTGAAATTCATTTTGAGCGGCCACAGGGTCAAGGCCGTTATGGTTACCCGTTGAGCGGCCACAGGGTCACAGCCTCACCAATCACCATAGACAGTAGATGCTCGCCTCTAGTGATATATTTATATATTATACATCTCTATGGTCCAGACACTGCAAGCAGTGGTTAAGTTCAGCTGGATCTGGCCGGATCTTAGATCCGGCACCTCGGATTTTAGATCCATCACCTACCCTATAGGAGATCCGCCACCCAAAAGAGAAGACCCGTCACCTAAACATGATTTTGTTACAATGATCGACCTTATGCGTCTGCATCTTAAGTGCTTTCCGAATGGCGAACAGGAGTATCGGACATAGATTCTTGAGATAGGTTTAGGTTTTAGATTTGCAAAAATTCGGAGATCCACCAACACCTCTGGATAAGCAAGTAAACCACTGGCTGCAGTCATGGTCTGTCTACTATGAGCTCTGAATGAGAATGGGTCGTTTTGGGATGTGCCTGTTTGGGGAGCTCGCCGATTGCGAGAGTCGAATAAGGTGATTCTTTCTTAAATGAGCGGGTCTGACTTGCCAACCGTACTAATCCAACTTAGGAAGAAACAAAGAGAACTATAGCCTAGACCTATCGCCATCAGCGCTCAAGAATATGGTTTACAGTTTTTAATCTGGATTCTGGAGCAAAAGAGGTTGAGTCGGCGTCGCCAGACATTTTTTTAACCAGGGCATAGCTATGGCAGTCATATAAGTAACCAGTGCAGGGGCGGTTTATGCCCAAAATAGGGCAAAAATTCTGGCTGGGACGCTGGGCAATGACCATTGCAAAGGCTTTTTACCAGGTTTGCCCTGGTTTGCCCTGGTGTAGTGCCGCCACTGATTCTATCGGTTTGTTCCTATTTCATCGGTTTTGTTCCTTCTCTCTCGGTTTTGTTCCTACTCTCTCGGTTTTGTTCCTACTATCTCGGTTTTGTTCCTACTCTATTGGTTTTGTTCCTATTTCCATCGGTTTTGCTCCTGTTCTATCGGTTTTGTTCCTATTCTATGACAGAGATGGCCGGCCTGCTGAAAGAGATAGTGGGTCTTGAGTCAAAATCCTAATGGCATTACGCCTACAGGGCGTATTGAGCAAACCGTTGTTGAGAATCAGACACACAGACAAAATAAACATTTAGGAAGACAGACGACAGAGGTTTAAAAAAACAACTAACAAAATCTTCTTTCTGTCTCTTTGGGCAATTGGAAATTCAGATTACGTTTCCTGTCATCTTACGCCTCTTGATGTAATTGTCTACTTCTTTTATGTCTATTTTTAGTCTAGGCCTATTACGTCGCTCGTTTCCCAATTATTACGTAACAAAACTGGACTAAGCTTATTATTCTTTAGCAAAATTGCATTAAAACAGACAAACAGCTTTTAACTACAATAATATATCATCTAAATTTTCAACTAGTTTAATTTGTAATTGAATGCAAGCAACATCTAAGCGTCATACTTTCTCAAAAGAATTAATTTCAGTGACGATTTGAAACGGTTGTGCTCTGAAAGCAATCGAAGTGGCTCCTATATTATGGAATACTGAAGAAATGGTAAGAAGATGATGCACTCCTTCAGAAATTGATCAAATGTTCCGAAGATATCTTTATTACAGTCTCGGATCAGGATATTTCAGGACTGCGTAAGCGTACTTTCTTCAAAATGATTTGCATTACGAATTTACGGTACTCTTAACATGCCATTATTATACATCCGATTAATGTTAGTCTGGGAAAATATCATCTTCCTAAGCGCGCAGAAGACCGATTAGTACTAGTACAGTAGGCTAAGGATGTGATTTGTAGTTAGAGGCACAGAAGGGAAGACTTTTCGCTCCTGCCTTGTTGACGAGTAAGGGCATTCTATGTCGATCACCTGCGTGCACAAGACTTAGTGAGGAGGAAGTTTGCCTCTTATAACCCACAATAATAGTCAACCTGTCTATAAACTCGCAAATACACGCGCTCAAAAATGGTCTGGATTTCGTCACGGACATGCGTTCCAACAGTACATGTGAATGTATGTAATTTGTATGCATGCCTGTATGCATGAAGGTACGTACATACTGTTTATATGTGTAGGCCTATGTATGTAATTTTACTTATATTCATGTAAGTATGCTTGTTTGCATGGATGTTACTATGTACGCATGTGTAATTGTGTATATTATGTATTTACGTCTGTAGCTGTATAGAGTCTACATGATTTTGTACGCAAATATATATATGCATATGTTTTGTAATTTTTATGTAGCCTATGTATTCATGTATGCATATGTTAATGTATGTGTGTATGTGTGTGTATGCAAGCAATTAATATGGATTCTTTTAATTATCAATTAAAATTAAAGTGCAGCACATCGTTTCGTTAATTAACCTATCCCAAGACATGTCCTATTTTTAATCGACCAATGTATTCTTTCTTATAGATTTCACCTGCAGTGTACAGAACACGGCGTCTACGTCTTAGCACCTAAGTCTTAGAGGAACACAAGAGATCGCAACTAACTTCGACATGGACCCAGTCGACGTCTTCATCGTTGGCTGTCTAATCTTCCTAGCCATTTTCTGTCAATACTGGGCCATGTCACTCATAATGCAGTTATACGAAGAATACAAGGAGTCGAAATCGGCTTCGGGGATCGGTGACGGACGAGGGGAAGTGAAATGGACCAACATTGACCGACGCTATTTCATCGTTTACTTCCTGATCGCCTGCTCCATTGAAATCATTTTGGAAATAATAGCGGAGATTCGAAATCCACGGCAGGCTCGAATCCCACCGCAGCCTCAAATTCCACAACAGCCTCAAATTCAGCCACAGCCTCAAATTCAACCACAGCCTCAAATTCCACCAGAGCCTCAAATTCCAAAGTATACAGCCTCAGATCCCACCGTATCCTTAAATTCCACCACATCCGAACCGCGTTCGCGTAAACTTACCGATCGAAAACGTTGGTCCTCGGCCATAGGTCATCGGGAGTAATGACTGAATTCATGAATTCTTTCTACTGGTCTTGAAAACCTGGAGACTAAATTATCTACGCACTCAGATCTCGATTGTGTGTACACACATGATGCCAGTTTGATGCCAAGACATACTCGTATTGCGAACCAATAATGTCAATTGTTGTTTTAATGGGCAATTTACCAGTTAATTACTTGGTCAATGTCTTAGTTGTAGATTGTAATTGCACATACTCCTACTATTTAGCTGCCAATTGTGATCTCGTTGTTCTACTGATAAATCATTGTAATCCGTAATAACCTGTAAGTAATTGAAATACACTCTAAACTATTGTTTGTGGATGTTTTGGCCAGTGTATGTGCACGTTGATACAATTCTTATGACTGCCAGAGGAATCATTCGGTACATGGCATATCAAGTGGACGCAGATTTAAGTCCTAGTAGAATTATAACTGAGTTCATTCATTGTAAATTCACGAAGAGGCAGGACGGGGAGTGAACTTCATTAGAGAGGAAGAGGAGGTGCAGGATTATTAAGGCGGAAATTCTGAAGATTTCAAAGCAAATCTGAAGATATTTGATAGAAGTGGGTTAAATTGATTAAGGGCATCGGAACCAATGATGAGAACACAGCCACAGAGAATCGTAATCATAATCGTAATCTCCAAACTTCTAAAGCGCCACTCGAAAGCCAAGCGCAGGACACCAGCTTATTCACGAGCGCTGAATAATAAATACGGTTAGGTGGATAAAAGAAAAACGATCCTAGAAAGCTGAGAAACAGAGGAAGGAGATACGAATCATTGGAGAAGACTAAGAAAAATAGAGAGAAGATATGAAGAAGAAAATGATGACGACGATGGCGACGATGATGATACAGAGGAAGAATAAGAAGAAGAACAATTCGAGGAAGAACAATACGACGAAGAAGGAGGAGGAGGAAAATTTTGAATTTGGAGAAATAGAAGCAGGGACGTAACTAGCGTTGGGCTTGGGGGGCTTAAGCCCCCAAACGAAGTTGAAGCCCCCCTAAAATGAATCAAGCCCCTGGCTCCAACATGTGCTCGGGCTACCGTCCTCGACATGTTCAGGGCTTAAAGCCCCCCCTTCAAAACGAAAAGTCCTAGTTACGCCACTGAATAGAAGGAGAAAGGAAAAAATAATTGGAGGCGAAGGAGGAGGAGGAGGACCGGGAAAAGACGAATTAAGTGGAGTATACTATGCGTCGTTGATGTGAGGGAGGAATTGTCCGCTGTTGAAGTCGTGTTTTGTGAGTATCTTCGTTCCTCTTCCTATAGTCGAAAAACTGCAAGCAGTGGTCAAGTTCAGCCGAATCTCAACGGATCTGAGATTCGGACCTAGGATTTGAGATCCACCAAACAAAGCTAATGAGAACCGCCACATAAAAGAAGTGACCCGTCACCTAAATGTACTTTGTTACAATGATCGACCTTATGCATCGTCATTTAATGTGTTTTCCGAATATCGAATAGGAGTATGTATGTATGTATGTATGTATGAGCACTTGCTATAGCGCCCCTTCAAGATTTCTACTCAGAGGCGCTCCCGACTACAGCGCGGACACTGAATTGGAGTTTCACGCCGAAGCGCATGAGCAATTGTGAGTGAAGGACTTGCCCAGGGTCCCTGCGCAACGGCTTGAGGTGGATTCGAACCCGCAACCCTCGAGCTGCAAGGCACCGAACATACCCCTACACCACTGCGCCCCACAACGGACATAGATTCGTCAGATAGGCTTAGGTTTTAGATTTGCAGAAATTCCAAGACCACTGACTACAAGCATGGTCTCTCTACTATGCGCTCTGAATGAAACTACGTCGTATAGACTCTGGGGAGCTCTCCGGTGGAGTTTCACCTACATGTACTCTGGGCGAAAGTCGAATAAGGTGGTTCTTACTTAAATGAGAGCTCTGCCATACCAGCCTTATTAATCCAACTGGGGAAGAGACATAACGAACTATCATTTCCATCAGCGCTCATGAATAAGCTGGTGCCCTCCGCTTAACTTTCAAGTTTCCCGGTTTCGCCGGGACAGTCCCGGAATCGGCCTTATGCGTCCCGTGTCCAGAAATGATCCCTAAATTGTCCTGGAATTTGGCATCCACTCCATCAAATGTCGTTCTTGTTTTCACACACTAAACTCGACAAGTTGTATGATGAATTTTGCGTTCTGCGCTCTATCAGACCTGAAGTTGATGGCTCAACATCGAATGTTGGACAACGCTCTCCATGGGTTGGTGTCTTCAAAGCTTTACAATCCTATTGCGTCTTGGGCTCCTCTCCCTTTCTCTTCCTCTGTTTCGGAAACGCCTGAAGACAACCTTATTTGTTAGAGACAGCATTGGCCTGGGTCGGGAGCGCCTCTGAATCTCTGAGTGGCGCTGTACAAATGTTCAATTACAATTACAATTACACTGACACTAAGTTGCTTAGCATTGTGTACTATGTACTTTCAGTCCCCGTTTCCAACGTTTTTTTGTGAGAGGGTGTTCAGCATTATGAACGACCTGTGAAGCGTTTTGTTCTGGAAGTCGATTCTAACTTTAAATATAGGTCACTTTTCTCTTAATGGTTTGACTGCAATTATTAACGACTATTTTCAGTAGACTGTAGGCCTAGATCCTACATTAGGCTGACTCAACATTCGTTGGATAGGCCTACAGTGACGCGGACATTGTAAATTGATAATAGCATATTGAGTGACTGCGTACGTCCCAGAATGAAAATATCAAAAGTTGGCAACCCTAGTCATAGAGACCCTGAGCAAGTACTTTACCCACACAAAGCCTCAGCGTCAGCGATTTATACTTTGTATATTCTTTTGCGGCGCTTAATAAATACAGAACTATTTAATAATGGACAGGGCCGTAAATCCCGGGGAGGGAAAGGAGGGAATTCCCTCCCCACTTTTAAGCCTGGGGAGGGAACGTGAAGGAATTCCCTCCCCACAAATTCGTCTAAGCTGTGCCATAAATTTATATTAGGGTCACCATGCAAGATCGACGACTGCCAAGTCCTGTAGGATGATTTACTGTGGGAACATAGATAATGCAGGAAACCTTATACTCTTTCGGCTTGAAAGCTAAACAGGTGTGAATGTGGCTGCTGAAGATAGATTTCTTCTTAATTCAGAGCTGGCAGAACTTATGTTGTGATAAGCGGACAAGCGCAACGCAACACCCTACAAGACAGAGCAGAGTGTGTTCGGAGACGGGGAGGACAAATTATTATGAAGACAGCTGTGATATATATATATATATATATATATATATATATATATATATATATATAATATTCAGAGTGTGAACTTTCAGGGTGGGAGGGGAACCATAGACTAGATCAGTTCATCTGCAGACCTCATCACTGCATTCGAGTGTAGGACCTACAGCTGAGGATTATAAATAATTTTAAATAAAAGAAATTAATAAATAAAGTGCTGCAATATCTAGGGGACCGCCTTGAAATCATTTGAACAGTGTTATCTGTCGATTTCCAATTCATCAGCTGGAAGGTGTGCTGGTAAGTACAACTAAACGGTACCTCCATCTTCTCCCTCATTTGAGACTCTCTGCAGCAATGCGGATACTAGACTATTTGCCTGTATTCTGCACAATCCTTGTCATGTATTGCATAAATTGTTGCCGCCGATCAAGCAATCGCACTACTCCCTGCGGCCACGGTCCCATAACCGTGAGCTTCCCATGTTTGACAACCTGTCCTCAGAAATGCTTCCTTGCCCGGATGCTATACAAATAAACTATGTTTTCCCTAGATCTGTCTATTTAAACCCTTCATTTTCCCTATATATATGACTAGCTCTATATAGCTCTTCTTCCTCTGTACAATAAAGCCTCTCATTCAATTCTATGGTTGTATATATAAATTTTTGTTTATTTGTTTGAATGTATTAATCTTGCTATGTACAGTGCTGTGCGTTTGCTAGTGCTTATCGATAAAGGAAATACTTACTTACTTACTTACTTACTTACTTACTTAAGTGCACGCTGTTTTAACTGTTGAGACTGCATTTCACATTTATAAGCAATTAGCCATAGGCCCAAAGCCTAAATCTGTGCATCAGAAATATTGACAAACAGCATTAGCCTACAGGTGTAAATTTTATTTTCTTCCACAAAGAAATCCGTATTGGTCGCAGTTTGTACTTTTAATCTCAATCGCAGTCGCATTCTCGAGATTTCTCCAGCGCCAATAGCACAAAAGCGAACCAGCTTATTCACAGGCGCTCAGTCAAAATAAAAATAATACATAAACAACATCGATAGGCAGGGGATCAAGATCCACCAGTGGTTGTACAAAATGACAAAATGACAAACATATTATTGTTCGACATTATATCGGAATTAATGTATAATTTTATCCGCCTTCCGTCTGTACTTGGTTGAGGTTGGCTGACACAACTTTTAAACACTTTACGAGCCATTGGAGAGCCAGACAGACAAGACAAACAGACAGTGTGTGTGTGTGTGTGTGTGTGTGTGTGTGTGCGTGTGTGTGTGTGCGTGCGTGTGTGTGTTGTGTGTGTGTGTGTGTGAGAGAGAGACAGACAGACACACAGAGACAGAGAGGCAGACAGAGACAGAGACAGAGGGAGACCTGTATAGTGTATACTGCGCATAATCAGACTTAAGCCGGTTTACTGGAAATAATTGTTTCCGTAAATGCAAGCTGGATTGATGAGAATAATTCTTACTTAAATTAGAAGCTGGATTTATTAAAATAATTTTTTTTGAAAGTAGAAGTTGGATTGATGAGAAGTAATTTTTTCTTAAATAGAAGTTGGATTGATGGAAATAATTTTTTCTTAAATGGAAGCTTGATTGATGACAGTTATCATGGACATTTGTAGACGGCCTACTTACAACGTAAAGTACGGCAATGAACAGATTAAAATAATATGGCAACGTAAACTAGGCGTATACAGTTTTACCTATAGGCCTACTGGTACATGTTTTAACACTAACCGCAGTCGTGGACTTCTTAAGGGAAGAAGGATGTAAGGGATTTGGGAATTACATAGTAGTAATTGTAACGTAATCATTACTGAGATTTGACTAGAGGAATATTTAGACGGACAGACAACAGGACACTGACGGATACAGAGACGGACTAGCAGCGCACGCCTGCCAGCCCCACGTAGGGATGGTGACCGGATGAAGCGTCGATCAACCGCCGCCACGCGCCGCCTTCTGATGCCGCCTACTTGTCCATCATAAGTTCTACTATAAGTTACGCCCGCCTTGCAGTGAAATGAACCCGTCCATCTGGAAATGAACCGGTCCAGATAGAAGTTCTACAATGCGACGGACGGAAGGAGCGACACGGCGACGACCAATAGTCAGGAAGGAAAGAAACATGGGGACACCGCCTACAACCCTTTCCACGAGACAAGAGTAACTATAAGATAGCCGAACACAGAGAGAAAAGTCGTTCTCTCGGTTTGGTGACTGACGCGATGTTTTGGTGCTCCTGATGAGGAGAGAGGAACGCTTCAGATTGACGAAGCCTGCTGAAGACAAGTGCTACCTGCAAGAGGCAGAGGACAAAGAGGACCGCAACGGAAAGAGACGAGAGAAGCCGAGAGAAACCGAGGGAGAGAACGCAGTCAACCTCGTTAAAGATTACAGACGACGATGCAGGCAATCTCTTTAGAATAAGAGCTAGTGACGACACAGATTTATAACTAGAAACTCGTACGCTTCATTGAGATAGACAACTCACCGCTAAAGACACTCAAGAGAGTCGAAGGAAGACAGACGCACGTCCGCTGATGAACTTTGATGAACGAGGAACAAGAGTGCAGACCGCTGGCTCTCAATCTGATGACATGACAGCCGACTGACTGTCGACTACAAGGTAACGTTGCAGTAGTGTAATTCAAGGGTAATTAGTGCGTATTGACGATAGGCTATCCGCTGAATAGATATTCTTAAGAGTCCGTAATTGACGAGTAGATAATTGGATCCCGGAGTGATCTTGCTGTAACGTCTTGATTGTATGAAAGTGATGAATATGAGGAGTGAATGATCGCTATTAATTACTGTTTGTAATCATTGATTGTACGACATTGTGTAGAAGTTTGTTAGCGAATATACTCTGAAAATGACCTCCCAGTCTCTTGAACTGCTAACTAGCCGAGACATGACTGATAGCGAGGACATTAGGGCCACTACGAGTAAAGAAGTAAGATCGGAGATGAACCCCCTCACCATGGATAGACTGTTAGGCTCCATTGAAGCACTAGCCACGACGGTAGCGAGACAGGACGAGAAAGACAGAAGGAGACAGGAGAGAACTGAAAGGATGATGGCTGAGGTAATTGCTGTATCCAGAGAGAGTAAGCAAGCTGCCTGGGAAAGTGAGAGAAGAACAATGGAAACGTTACAGACAGTTTTAGACAGACAGGGTGATCTAGAGGCTGAGATGTATTCCGTAGATGAATGGACCGCTTACGATAGCCCAAATCGCGGCAGCCGACCTAATCCGTCTGGTTGCCCGGTTGACTTCAGACAGAAGTCCGCCCTTCCACTCAATTCAAACCCACCTTCGTCAGGACCCCAAGATGATTTTAGGCCTCCGATTCTGCGGAGAAGTGAACGGCTTAGACGCCTAAGGAAAGGGAATACTGGCCAGCCTGATAGGGAAAGTCTGAATGAAACCTTCAGTGATTTAGAGATTACTGAAGTCACCGATCCACATCCAGGGACCTCCAGCGGTCACAAAGGACAATACTGGGCTGGCTCCCCAGTGTCCCTCGGTTTAGCACCCGAGCAGAGAGAAAGAAGTAGTAAGTGGAATTTGCCGCGTGGAAGCCAATTCCACGCGGCTGGCGACGGGGACTACCTGGACGACGACAGGGAGGGCTCCCTAGGGCATAACGACCCCAGGGGTGGACTTAGCAAACCCATAGGCAGAACGACCAGCCCAACCTTCGGCCCGTCCAGGGACGAAATAGAGAAAGAGCGAATTTCTACATTTGGCGAGTCGAGAATGGGATTGACTTCCGCGACAGACAGGAGTCGAGACCTGTTCACATTTGGCGACGATAGGATGAGATTCGAAGAACGCCGAAGTGTAGCTCCCTCCGATCCACAGCTGTTCACATTTGACGACGAGGATTCGGATAGAAGGAGGAATGCCCTGGATAACGGAAGGAAAGGTGACAACATAATAACTTTCAAATCATTAGGTGTAGGAATGATGCAAAATGATGAAAATGAAAATGATGTTGATGTTGATGATGATGAATTTGTCAGTACAACCCAAAGAAGCGGTTGGACTGGATATGAAAGGCGTGTGTTAAATAATGATGTGAATGGAATGAATGGACGATTTACAGCAAGAGAATCTTCTCCAAACGGCCCTGATACACTTACGCAAAGGGTTAAACAAAAACCCTCCCATTCAAACAGAAACGACGTCCAGAATGATGCATACAAAGGCACCGCACACACACAAAAACCAAACTACGGGGTCCAGTGGGAATCGCCCATAGTTAGAGAAAGAACTAGGTCAGCACCAGAAAACCTGACCAGAACTATAGGCCAGACAGATAAAGCAACGACAAGATTTAGCAGACGAGACATGACTAATGTCAGTTACTTAGAGAATCCGCCGATCATGTCTAGAAATTTCAGACCAATAGGTAAGGACAGTGACAATGACAGAGATAGGTACGAACAAATTTTGTTAAATCGCGCATACAAGCCGCAGGCTGCAGTTATAGATTTCAGACAAGAGACGAACCCGCATAGAGAAATTAATAATGCATTCGCTAGAGAGCAGCACCGACAGACAGACAGTGACCGGACGAGACAGTATGACAAAGCCGAGCAGCGAATGACGACGAAGCCGTCGAAAACAAGAAGTACAAATGCTGCTTACGTACAGACAATGGATGGACGAAATGAAACAAATTACGCACAGAACATTCAGAGGGAACAGCGCCATTTCATAAAACTTTCACAATTCGACGGAACGGGATGCTTGACTGAATTTTTGCGCAAGTATAAAATATGCCAGAGCCACAATCAATGGAACCATCGAGATGCGCTACATCATTTAGTGCATGCTTTAGTTGGAAATGCTAGTTTAGTCATAGGAGAAAACGACGACATTGATGACATGACGCCAGACGAAATCATTTCGAGACTGAAGACAAGATACGGAAATGCTGAAAGAATGATACTTTTCCAAGCACAATTGTCCTCGAGATATCAGAAGGAAGGTGAAGGAATCCCAGAATTGGTTGATGCCATTACTTACTTACTAGAGAGAGGATATCCAGGAGAGAAAAGTGCCCATAGAGAAAGTTTAGGCATTTCACAATTCTTGAACGCTTTGACTGACAGGGAAGTTGCTCTACAGACACGCATTACAGAACCGAAGACACTAGCAGAAGCATCACGGACCGCTTCAAAGGTCTATGCTTACAAACTGGCCGAACGAAATTTACATAGAAATACGGACAGGACGCATGCTAAAGTCAGAATGACACAGACTGGAACGCAGAATGACGAACGCACAGAAATGCTTGAGCAAAGATTGACTGAGTTAGAAAGACGCACGCCGCCTCACCGAAACTATGACGTCACGCAACGGACACCTCTTCGCAACACATACATCCGTGCTCCGCGACAGAATTTGTTTAGATCACAACAAACAACGCAGCAGAATCAAAGATATGGAAATAGGTTCCAAACAAATAATAACGCGTACAGACAGACGAATCAGCGCAAACAATGCTATGGTTGTGCCAGTTATTTCCATGAAATACGTAACTGCCCGCAGAGAAACAGACAGTATGTGAATTACAGACAGCCGATGAACAGAAATTTTGACGGCCGCGATAGATTTGCAACAGCTGACGCTAACCAACGCACTTACAACGCACCGACGCACGACCATAACATCGACGCACATGTTAGAGTGAATCAGGTCAATCAATTTTCTAGCGCCTATATACAGGTTAAGGTAGGAGGAAAAGATCTCTTTGGCCTTATAGACAGTGGTTGCCAAAGTGTAATCTTGCCAACTCGTTACAGTAAGCCACGTGATGTGAAGCCAACTAAGCAAACTTTGACAGCAGCTAACGGTACACGAATAATTTTGGTTGGAGAAGTGAAATTGAGATTTGAGATACAGGGACGCAGCTATGAAACGAATGCATTCGTGGCGGAAGGAATTCAAGATTTGATTCTAGGGTTAGATTGGCTAAAGGAAGAGAATGTGGAATGGAAATTGACCGAGAACCGAATCACAATAGATGGTCGATTGGTACCAATTCATTTCCGTCCTAACGGATCGACCGAAGAGCGAGGATACGCAACTAGACGCACAGGGACGATTCAGTGTAGCTATGTGCGCGCAACCCTCGATGGACCGCCGCAGGGCAAGTGTACAACCGCAGGACCAGGCGACCGCCAATCCGAGATCACACGCATGACCTCGATGACCTCCATAGACACCCCGTCTATAACTCATGGAGCCGCCCATAAACGATTTGTAAAACAAGTGTCAAAACTTGCGACGAATCGTGTGATGGCATCCGATTCCCGCTACATGTCTGCCTTAAAGACTAAAACAAAGAGAGTAGTCTCACAAAGCGTCCTGATAAGAAAGAATTGTTGTTACGATTTTAAGAGACGAATTGAAGTTACGAGAGTTGTTGACGAATCGAGAGTGTTTGGTAAAAGACAAACTTTTGAAGAAATTATGGCCGCTGAGAAGGGAGAAGATGCGATTTCTACTGAAGTGAAAAACGACGATGAGGCTGTGCTAAGCGCTTCGTTAGAAGAATGGCTGGAGACCATCGCACAAGGACCAGCAGGAAGGACGTCTACTCCCAACGGACTGGACGAAGAGGAGGTGGTAGACGACGGTCTATCAACAGCTGAGGGCAACCGAGACGTTCCGCCACCGCCAGTGGACCCCTCGACTTCATGGTCAACGGTGACGCCACTGACTGGATCGGTTGAGCAATCCGCTCTTCCACTGATAAGGTACGCTCCTGTTCTGCCTCACCCCCATTGGCGCGTCCCTATCACCGGATTCCTGTGGAGAGTGTTCAACCATTTTAATCATCAAGGTCACGTGGGACTAACCTCCGATGGACTGAACCTCCTTCGCAGCTTTGCACCATCCTTAGGTGCACCCTTTGATCTGACCGCAGTGGCCACATGCACGATTCAAACAATGGCCGCCCAACACGGGATGCGAGCCATACTGGAGGGATGGTACCTCCATGAAGGACACCTGCCTGCACCTGCCCAGCTCCTGCCGCCACTGTCGCAGCCGCCGAACCTCACTCCATGGGAAGGCGACCGCCCTTGGTCTGATAACACCTGGTCCCTGAGTGTGCTGCTACTCAACCGTTTCCTCAACCAGCCCTATGGATGCAGGGAGGACACCTTCCTGGAGAGCCTATATGATGTATATGCCACGCTGGGTCCAGAAGTCGCCATGATCGAATTCATGGTGGCTGTAATGTTCTTCGTGAGATCTGCCAGCTGGGTGTGGGCCTGCACCTTCCGCACTTACCCATAAACGATGCAGAGACGATGTCGACTAGATGAATCGAACACGGAATTCAATGGAATGACACGGAATTCAATGGTAGAAACTCTGATAACTCTGTAGTGAATTAGTAAAAATCGTAAGAGCTGAATGCTCCGATCGATCAGTTGAATTAATGAAAGAATTATAATGCGAAACCTATCTTTAGAATGACCGTATGAGACGAATCATATCGGTAGCAGTAGAACGTGTTTAGCCGAATCTGATGAACGTGATGAATTTTTCTATTGCCAAGTATAACTTCGTGAATTGCTTATACGATTGATTTATGTTATAGTAACTGATTGAGGATTTGATGATTGGATTGATTAAAAGATAAGCATTATTGAATGAATGTATGTTGATTGGGACACGAAAGGAATTGTGTGACTGAATGTTAAGCTTATAATGTGACTGTTTGGCTAACTGAATGAATAACTGATTGCATTGGTAGTGATTGATTATGAGGATTGACTAAAAGAATGGGTGAGACACGAATGGATTATCGTATATTACTTGTTGGAAAAGGTTTACTAAGATTAACGTGTATATGCTTGGAATGAATGAATGCCTGAATATGACTGACCTACATTCGAGTGGAACACCGTGAACGTGTGTACGATAGTGTACGAATTGACCGAGAGAGGGAAAGAAGACAGGTTGTACGGGGTATTCGATGTACGAGCCGAGGAACACGAGCCAAGAGACGGAAGGATCGACCGACGTTAGGTCATGACCTGCGACTAATACAGTTAAACAGAGCCGATATGTACGAGCAACCGAGGAGACAAGTGTGTCAGATGATAGCGGACCGAACAGTCCAGCTTGTTGTGTGAAATTGGAACTAGGTGTAGCAAACGAGCTACAGATGTTGTTGATGTGTGCAAAAGATGATGTTATTAGTTTGGATGATGATCCACTGATGTTGTATTAAGTGTGAAGTTGCTAAAGAATTTGGTTGTTAATGAGCTCTGAATCTGATGATGTTGAAGTGATGACTATGATATAGGAAGATTATGATGTTGCTAAGTTCGTGATGAAGTAATGGATTGACTGTTAAAATGATCCTAGGCTATGATTGAAGTGAAATGATTGACCGTGCAGATGATTAACGGATTAGTGATGATTGTAGGAAGTATGACTGATGTAACCGCAGTATGGACGAGAATGTGTTTAATGATGGTGTGAATGATGGTATACACGGATTTTGTTGAGAAAATGAGTGATTAACGCATGTGTTGTGGAATGAATGATTACTTGTAAGGATTTGATTTCGTAAGGTTTTTGTTCCCATAACTGTTGAATTGAGAATAGGAATCCAACAGTTCTGAGTCCGGTTTCCCGGCCTAGCCTGGGTAGAGAAGGATGTAAGGGATTTGGGAATTACAATAGTAGTAATTGTAACGTAATCATTACTGAGATTTGACTAGAGGAATATTTAGACGGACAGACAACAGGACACTGACGGATACAGAGACGGACTAGCAGCGCACGCCTGCCAGCCCCACGTAGGGATGGTGACCGGATGAAGCGTCGATCAACCGCCGCCACGCGCCGCCTTCTGATGCCGCCTACTTGTCCATCATAAGTTCTACGATAAGTTACGCCCGCCTTGCAGTGAAATGAACCCGTCCATCTGGAAATGAACCGGTCCAGATAGAAGTTCTACAATGCGACGGACGGAAGGAGCGACACGGCGACGACCAATAGTCAGGAAGGAAAGAAACATGGGGACACCGCCTACAACCCTTTCCACGAGACAAGAGTAACTATAAGATAGCCGAACACAGAGAGAAAAGTCGTTCTCTCGGTTTGGTGACTGACGCGATGTTTTGGTGCTCCTGATGAGGAGAGAGGAACGCTTCAGATTGACGAAGCCTGCTGAAGACAAGTGCTACCTGCAAGAGGCAGAGGACAAAGAGGACCGCAACGGAAAGAGACGAGAGAAGCCGAGAGAAACCGAGGGAGAGAACGCAGTCAACCTCGTTAAAGATTACAGACGACGATGCAGGCAATCTCTTTAGAATAAGAGCTAGTGACGACACAGATTTATAACTAGAAACTCGTACGCTTCATTGAGATAGACAACTCACCGCTAAAGACACTCAAGAGAGTCGAAGGAAGACAGACGCACGTCCGCTGATGAACTTTGATGAACGAGGAACAAGAGTGCAGACCGCTGGCTCTCAATCTGATGACATGACAGCCGACTGACTGTCGACTACAAGGTAACGTTGCAGTAGTGTAATTCAAGGGTAATTAGTGCGTATTGACGATAGGCTATCCGCTGAATAGATATTCTTAAGAGTCCGTAATTGACGAGTAGAAAAGAGGATCCCGGAGTGATCTTGCTGTAACGTCTTGATTGTATGAAAGTGATGAATATGAGGAGTGAATGATCGTTATAAATTACTGTTTGTAATCATTGATTGTACGACATTGTGTAGAAGTTTGTTAGCGAATATACTCTGAAAATGACCTCCCAGTCTCTTGAACTGCTAACTAGCCGAGACATGACTGATAGCGAGGACATTAGGGCCACTACGAGTAAAGAAGTAAGATCGGAGATGAACCCCCTCACCATGGATAGACTGTTAGGCTCCATTGAAGCACTAGCCACGACGGTAGCGAGACAGGACGAGAGGAAGACAGAAGGAGACAGGAGAGAACTGAAAGGATGATGGCTGAGGTAATTGCTGTATCCAGAGAGAGTAAGCAAGCTGCCTGGGAAAGTGAGAGAAGAACAATGGAAACGTTACAGACAGTTTTAGACAGACAGGGTGATCTAGAGGCTGAGATGTATTCCGTAGATGAATGGACCGCTTACGATAGCCCAAATCGCGGCAGCCGACCTAATCCGTCTGGTTGCCCGGTTGACTTCAGACAGAAGTCCGCCCTTCCACTCAATTCAAACCCACCTTCGTCAGGACCCCAAGATGATTTTAGGCCTCCGATTCTGCGGAGAAGTGAACGGCTTAGACGCCTAAGGAAAGGGAATACTGGCCAGCCTGATAGGGAAAGTCTGAATGAAACCTTCAGTGATTTAGAGATTACTGAAGTCACCGATCCACATCCAGGGACCTCCAGCGGTCACAAAGGACAATACTGGGCTGGCTCCCCAGTGTCCCTCGGTTTAGCACCCGAGCAGAGAGAAAGAAGTAGTAAGTGGAATTTGCCGCGTGGAAGCCAATTCCACGCGGCTGGCGACGAGGACTACCTGGACGACGACAGGGAGGGCTCCCTAGGGCATAACGACCCCAGGGGTGGACTTAGCAAACCCATAGGCAGAACGACCAGCCCAACCTTCGGCCCGTCCAGGGACGAAATAGAGAAAGAGCGAATTTCTACATTTGGCGAGTCGAGAATGGGGATGACTTCCGCGACAGACAGGAGTCGAGACCTGTTCATTTGGCGACGATAGGATGAGATTCGAAGAACGCCGAAGTGTAGCTCCCTCCGATCCACTGCTGTTCACATATACACACTTCCAAAAGGGAAATTTTTCCCTCCCCACTTGTCAAAACAGATTTACGGCCCTGATAATGGACTGATATATGGCGGAAAATTAAAACGCCAGTGACGAGTTGAAAGTCATGCTATACGCTCGACTGCATATAGAACTTGGAACAGTACAAGCGTATACCTTGATGCGCTTATGGCGGATGCATTGCAGGAAGAAGTATAGTTTACATGTGTGTATATGTTACAGGCAATGTGTAAAATCAGGGATTTTGTAAAATGCCTGAAATTTTTAGGCAATTTGTAAAATCCCCAATTCACTCGGGCACTTTACATAATCCCTGAAAAAGACCAGGGATTTTGTAAATTTCTTGAAATCTGATGATGAAAATTTGACAGATTGCCTGAAAGTGACGAAAATTATCGAAGTTTTACAAAATCTCTGAAAAAAACAGGGATTTTGTAAAATCCCTTAAATCTGATGATGAAAATTTGACAGATTGTCTGAAATCAATATTACGAACATAATCGAAGTTTATTATGTCCGCCTTTGGCTGTGTGTCCGACATGTCCGCCGGCTATGTTTCAAGTCATGTGGTCGGGGCCGTGACTTGTATGTTCCCTTTCCCTTAGGAGCCTAAATAGAGCTTTGAGTTGTCGCGGCGGATTGTCAATTAATAATAATAAATAGATAAATGAATAAATAAATAAATAAATTTAATTATTTTATTAATTAAATTTAGTTTTTAATCAATTAATTAATTAATTAAATTTAATAATTTAATAAATAAATAAGTAAAATTAAATAAATAAATAAATTTAATTATTTAATTAATTAAATTTATTTACATAATCAATTAATTAATTAATTTAATTTAATTAATTGAATGTAATTAATTAATTAATTAAATTTAATAAATAAGTAAATAAGTAAAATTAAATAAATAACTAAATTTAATTATTTAATTAATTAAATTTATTCATTTAATCAATTAATTAATTAAATTTAATTAATTAAATAATTAATTAACTGAATAATTAATTATTTAATTAGATAATTAGTTTCTAAGAACCTGAGGGATCATATCTACCTCGGGTAAAAATTATTTAATTAATTAAATTAATTAAATAATTAAATTTATTTTATTTTTATTTTTTAATTTTAGTTATTTATTTATTTATTTATTTATTTATTTATTTAATAAATTAATTAATTAATTACATTAATTAATTAAATTTAATTAATTAATTAATTGATTAAATAAATAAATTTAATTATTTAATTAATTAATTTTATTTATTTAATCAATTAATTAATTAAATTTAATTAATTAAATAATTAATTATGTGAATAATTTATTATTTAATTAATTAAATTAATGGAATAATTAAATTTATTTATTTATTTATTTATTTAATTTTATTTATTTATTTATTTATTTATTTAATAATAAATATGTGTATGTGTGCATGTGTGTGTATATGTATGTACACAAAATTCACAAATTATGGTTTACACGATCGGTCGATAGCAACTAATGTGGCACGAGCAACTGCTGGGAAGGCTACCGATCGCATATCCAGACCATGTCCACTCGGCTTAGACGACGGCGATCCAACCTTCATATCTTCTTCCGTCCGCTCCAGCACGCACATACGCATACAAATACATACATACACATGCACACATACACATGCACGCACACATACTCATACACTGTACACACACCCGCATACACACATACGCGCACACACATACATACACCTACACAGTACACACACACATATATACACACATATACATACACACACATATATATACACATACACATATACACACACACACATGCACACATACACATACATATACACACATTCACACATATATACACACATACACACGCGCACATCCAGGTGCATGCATGGATGTTGACAACATTTAGTGTGCAGTGACACTTTGAAGCCCTACTGGGTGAGATTGGTTGTCACTGTGACGTCGCCTGGCATGCAGTCTCGGCCGGAGCCACGACAGAGCCACGACAGCGTTGTTGACGCCGCTCTTGATTTCTAAGCGGGGCCTGAATGAGGAAGTGAGGTACGTACACTACAGCCAATCGGATCAGCGACAGTACACTGTAGATACACGTCAGCTTACGTATATTTTAGGATACGGGGAAGTAAACGACTCAGGTGCTGTCTCTCCAACGGCCAATCGAACAGCGCCAGGTCCTCTCTGCAAGCTCCTCTACGCCGCTTTAAGTCTCTGCTTGTTACAGCCCCTAAACGATTGAGAAGTCAGAACTCGTGCGTGAAGTACTACAGCCTCAGTTCTGATTGCACGTCGCTTCTCTTCTATGTTATTTGACTTTAAATAATCACTTACAACACAGGTCTTCACAAGCAGCGACTGCTATCTCCAACGATTGTCATGCCTTGTCCAGCTGCTTTTCTGCTGGTCATCTTCATCGCTGGCCTCAGCTGTGGTCAAGCGCAACATGGAGAGGCCATACTGGCCAGAATGGGAGACGTCGTCGCGCTGAGTGATTCCACCTTTGCCGCTCGATTGGCCGACGTTGACCTGGCGCTCGTTAAATTCTATGCACCGTGGTAAGTATACGCTGAATTACTTGATGAATTATTGTCGCCTTTTACAAATGCGTTAGCCTACATACATACGCATGAATGTATATACATACATATATATATATACATGCATACATACATGGATACATTCAAACGTACATACATACACACATACATACATACGTACGTACGTACATACATGCACAGTATCACATGCATGCACGCATGCATACACACATGCATACTTACTCACTTACAAACTTACTTGCTCACTTACATTATTTGCTTAACGTATTTGTTTGCTTGCTTGTTTTGCTTACTATATAACGAATGCGTGTATGCATTTATACAGCCGCTCCTTGAAGGCATGTGGAGCTTCTTGAAGGCCTAAAGTACTAATGTATGACTAAGAAGTAAGAACAATTTAGAATCAATGTATGATATTTAGCTTTAACAGGTCCTGAAATCATATATATATATATATATATATATATATATATATATATATATATATATATATATATATATATAGTTGAAGGGCATTTTAAGAACCTCTCGAGTCTCGACAGCTCTGAGAACACGATGATCTAAGGCATTTAAGCAGGAGCGTCTTACTAAGACGGTTAGACGGAGGCAATACTGTGACATAGGTAGGCCTATAGTACATGCCTATCTTCGTAGACCAGTCTAAATGAAAACAACCCGTGCTTATATTATAGGCCTTTTAAGCACTGCCGCATAAAATGTAGGTCATGTATTGTAGACCTATAGGTCTTCATAAATAGGCCTAGTTGACGCCTTTAGTGAAGTCAATGCTGCTTTATACGGCAAGGTAGGCCGATATTTTGCAAGTGGGACGAATGCTGTGCCTCTGAACAGAAGGGTAGACGTTAAAGGTCAACCTAAGAGGTCAACTGTGACAACTCGACTTGTAGCAATCCCTTTGATATGCACTCATTAAAAAACGTTGCATATCGGTAAAAATTAGCCTACCGTTGTTTTGATTTTATCATAATATCACATTTATTAACTCTTTGTGCTCGATATTATAAGTGTACGCACCGTGTGGTCAGTTCACGTAATATCATGTATTTTTAAAAGTATGCATCTCGTAACTTTATGCGTACGTGTGCTGTACGAGCGTAAGTATGCAAGCCTATGTATGTATATAAGTATGTGTGCATGTATGCAGGAATATAAGTATCTATGTACAGTGTATGCATTAGATAATACTATGTATGTAGTTATGCATGTGCATGAATGTATGTAGTTGTGCATGAATGTAAGTACGTAGGCCTATGCATGCATGAATGTATTGATGTGCAAAAATGTTTATATCTACGTATGTGCGTATGTATGCATACATGCATGTGTGCATAATTATGCATGTATGTATGTATGTAGGTGTGTATGTGCATAAATGTATGTATGTATTTATGTATGAATGCATGTACATCTTAGCATTCGTATTAGAGAGCAATGGTCCCCGGTCCTCCGAAAGTTTCGAAGAAGCCTGTTGGACGCCGTCACCACATATGGACAAGAACGAAAGTGAAAGCTGACCTTCGCCCACTGAACTTTGGCTTGCACACGGCCTGGAAACGAGACCAGAATCATGAAAACGGTTGGCTGCGTGTCTTGGAAAGGGCAACGGTCCAGAGAGGATCACGCCACAGATATATAAAATGACTTCTCGAAGGCACTCCTAAAAGATATCGTATATCGACGCCATTCTTCATATTATAAGTTATAACGCGTATAGTGAATGCTCTGTGCGCTGTTTCGTTCCTCTGTTATAGGTGTGGCGCTTGTAAAAAGTTGGCTCCAGATTTCGAGGAAGCTGCTTCACTGCTCAAGCAAACCAGTCCGAATGTTGTACTTGCTCAGGTCAGCAAATTCTACTCTTAATCAGCTATCATCGCCAACCCAATTCTGAAAACTAGGCATGCGCGTACTGCATGCAGGCATGATATGATAGGCGATGTTCTGTTATGCTACTCTACCCTGCCCAGCTTATGTTACCCTGTGCAATAAATTCCACTAAACTATACTAAACTATACTTTACCATACTCTACCGTATACTTTATTATACTAAGTTGTGATATAGCCTACTTTACTATAAACTACTACACCATACAACGTCATGCTGCAATTAACTTTATCATACCACATAATACCATGGATGCTATACTATATAACATGGCAATATACATACCATACTGCATGTGTCTTATCACACTACATCATACCACTCTATATACTAAGTGGATGATGGTTTCCTGGTGTAGGTGGATTGTACAACCGATGGAAAGACGATTTGTGCGGAGAATGGAGTCGATCAGTATCCCGTTCTTCGCGTCTTCAGACGAGGAACGTTCATCTCGAATTACGAAGGACCCAGGCGAGCAAGTACGTACACTACGATGTCACAGATGCTTACTAGAGGAAAACAAATTACACGAGGCCATCGTAGTCATCGTCATCATCGTCGTCATCATCATCATGAAACGTCGTCGTCATCATCACTGTCGTTATCGTCATAATCACCATCATCATTATCTTTGTCGTTATCATTGTCATCATCGTTGTCATCATCATCGTCATCATCATCATGGGCACCATCATCGGCATCATCATCGTTGTCATCATCATTGCCATCGTCGGCATCATCATCATCGTCGTCGCTATCATCGTCATCATCGCCGTCGTCGTCGTCGTCGTTGTGGTCATTGTCGTCATCGTCGACACTCTTTTCATCATTGTCATCGTTATCATATAAAAAGTTTCATCATAATATTATAGTCAATGCCATTATGATTAATTATCGATGCTGCCATCAAATCGATCGTCGTTATCGATCATAATCGATCACAATCGAAATGAATCGATCACAATCGATCATCCTACTCTTCTGTGACGTGAACTTCATTCGTCGTTGTCATGGCAACAGGTGCAATGGCGTCATTCATGAGGTCCAAACTGGGTCCAAGTTCGAAGGAACTTCAGTCGATCGATGACGTCATTCAATTCCTCGACTACGCGGAGCTCATCGCAATCGGTAATCGATCAGACGTTCAGATAATGAACCGTTCAGATTGATCTAATAACTCCTATAGCGCCCATATCGACATCGTAATGCATAAGATCAGAAATCTAGAATTTCTTCAAGCGACACCGTGGTCTAAAAATTGTGATGTAATTGAGAAGCCAAATTAAGGAGCATTAACGATTAATCAAAGACTTCTTGTTATATCGTCAACAAAGCACACTAGAACCTAGCAGTTTTAACATGCTTGTTTGTTTACGTTATTGGTTGAAGGAAGACATTTGAACTGAAAAACGTAAACAAGACTACTAATTTGAAGAAATAACTAGGGCACTAAGTAAGTAGTAACTACTAACTAGCAATAAATATTAATAATAGGCTACTATTAAAGGATTATTATTATATTCGTTTTATTGGTAACAAAACTGATAGACACACCGCTATCAGGTACATTGCAATTTAACAAAAGTTACGAATGAATGCTAGGCAAGATTGTATCATAAGCTTATAACGAGTAGCCAATGTTAGAGCGACAATAAGGCAACAAATTGTTATCAACTATTGCCTGATGAATTGTTAAGTTAATTGAGAGAGTAATGTGGGACGAGATTTATTTAGTGGTCAGAGGATGGCTTTTTAAACAGGACTCGTGAGATAAAAAGTTTATCATCTTTAGTGGGTAGTACAAAGTTGTGAGGGCGTGGTCTCAAAACAATGAATGATGTTAATTTTGCATTTGTCATTACTTATTGGGGAATAGGCTACAAGTTAGCCTAGCTATTAATTAATTGTTATTTTTAAATAGGTTACTATTAAGAAATCTTAATCGCTAACAGCCCTAATATAGCCTATATATATGTATACGAAATAAAAATGTTGTTGTTTGATGTTTTCCGTAAGGTTTCTTTGAGCCTGATGCAACGGAGCTGAATGAGACGTTTCATCAGTTGGCTGATTCCCTTAGCGTCCGCATTCGTTTCGGCCACACATTCAGCGCCGAAGTCTGTGCGAAATATTCCTACAAAAAGTAAGTAAGACGAAGTCAGCCTTACAGCACACTTATTGCATCGTTTATGGCGTAGCCTGTATAGTGTAGGATACTTACGTACATGTAGGCTTAGCCAACTCGGCTGCAATGAGTACACTGACCGTAGGGCCTACCTTGCCAGAAACAGGACCAGGCGGTAAGGGAGAGAGTTTGCCGACCATGTTAAATGTTCTTTTCTTCTTGTTTTTCTTCATTTTTTCTTCATCTCCTTCTTTTCTTCTCCTTCTATTTTTCTCCTTCCATTTTATTGTACTGTAATTGTGAATGGTATAGCATTGTACCTTATCGTTTCGCATTGCAATGTATTGCTCTGTGCCATATCTTGTTGCATCATATTTAATCTTGTATTGCATTTGTTAAACTGAATATGAAAACTACAAATGGCCCAAAGACGACCTTTCTCTTGCTTAGGCTATCTGTATCTTGCTTCAAACGTAAAGTTTCACAATTATTGAACCAGGGATATTTCTGTTATTGCAGCACCATCGTATTGTTCCGCGAACCCAGGTTCCAGTCCAAGATGGAACCGAGTCAGATTTCGTTCTCAGGCGAAGCCACCCTTGAAAACCTCCAAAGCTGGGTGGGCGCCAATGTGTAAGTATCACATTGTGATGTGGTCGAGTCCACCTAAGCCAAGTCCAGAGGTGTCCGAGTCCAGAGTCCGAGTCTCTAAAGATCGAGTCCAAGTCCGAGTCCATCAGCATCAAATAGGCCTACACTGAAACAATGGCATAGGTTCTAAGGTTTTCAACAATGGCAGAAATTCTGCTTCTTTCAAGTGTTGTGACAATCACAACATTATTTTTCCTTTAAAATCTGGGCGATGGCCAACATGTAGAGACTCTACGCTTTCCTCGCCGCTTCACTGATAACAGTATTGTATTGTATTGTATTGTATTGTATTGTATTTGGCTATTTATAAAGCGCTTCTCACAGCAAAAGCCTTTCAAAAGCGCTCCCAGTGCGAGCAACCCGAGGGAAAAGGCAGGATTTTAGTTTCGAAAAAGATGAGGAGAGACTACCAGAAAGGATGGCAGAGCGAACCGGTGAGAGGTTGACTGCAAACGACATTGGAGGTCGAAGGATCCACGGATCAGCCATTTACAATCTATTTGGAACAAAAAGTCAAGCCGATCAGAGGATCGGAGAGGACGCAGCGAAGTGGCAGAGAGTGGGCGAAGCATGAGGTCGCAAAGGTACTTCAGAGCAAGACCCAGATGAGACTTAAGGACTAAAATAAGAACCTTGAATTTGTATTCTGACAGATAGAGGAGCCAGTGAAGTTCTTCTAACCATGAATGTAGAGATGTGAGAGAATCGAGGAAGACGAGCAATCAGTCTAGCAGCAGCATTAAGTACTGACTGTAGAGGAGATAGTCGAACCTTAGGGAGACCAACAAGGAGAGAATTGCAGTAGTCTATTCGAGAGCAGACGAAAGCGTGGACAATTGAGGTAAAGGTCGAGGAAGAAACAGATTTTGTGAATAGCCACTGAGACGCCTTAGCTGAAAGTAGGAAGAGCGAGTAAGCATGGCAATGTGTTCAGTAAAAGTTAGAGAACTGTCGAGAGTGACACCCAGGTCTCGGACACTAAAGACGAAAAGGTAAAACGAGGAAACCTTTCAGAGAGTAATGCATAGTCAAGTTTTTGAGCTGCTGAGGAGTTCCAAACCAAATTAGCTGGGTTTTAGAAGAGTTTAAGGAAAGACGATTAGAAGACATCCAGATATGAAGATCTTGGGAGAGAGCATCAATTTGACTAGCGAGAAGAAGTTGCCCTGATAATGGACTGATATATGGCGGAAAATTAAAACGCCAGTGACGAGTTGAAAGTCATGCTATACGCTCGACTGCATATAGAACTTGGAACAGTACAAGCGTATACCTTGATGCGCTTATGGCGGATGCATTGCAGGAAGAAGTATAGTTTACATGTGTGTATATGTTACAGGCAATGTGTAAAATCAGGGATTTTGTAAAATGCCTGAAATTTTTAGGGCAATTTGTAAAATCCCCAATTCACTCGGGCACTTTACATAATCCCTGAAAAAGACCAGGGATTTTGTAAATTTCTTGAAATCTGATGATGAAAATTTGACAGATTGCCTGAAAGTGACGAAAATTATCGAAGTTTTACAAAATCTCTGAAAAAAACAGGGATTTTGTAAAATCCCTTAAATCTGATGATGAAAATTTGACAGATTGTCTGAAATCAATATTACGAACATAATCGAAGTTTATTATGTCCGCCTTTGGCTGTGTGTCCGACATGTCCGCCGGCTATGTTTCAAGTCATGTGGTCGGGGCCGTGACTTGTATGTTCCCTTTCCCTTAGGAGCCTAAATAGAGCTTTGAGTTGTCGCGGCGGATTGTCAATTAATAATAATAAATAGATAAATGAATAAATAAATAAATAAATTTAATTATTTTATTAATTAAATTTAGTTTTTAATCAATTAATTAATTAATTAAATTTAATAATTTAATAAATAAATAAGTAAAATTAAATAAATAAATAAATTTAATTATTTAATTAATTAAATTTATTTACATAATCAATTAATTAATTAATTTAATTTAATTAATTGAATGTAATTAATTAATTAATTAAATTTAATAAATAAGTAAATAAGTAAAATTAAATAAATAACTAAATTTAATTATTTAATTAATTAAATTTATTCATTTAATCAATTAATTAATTAAATTTAATTAATTAAATAATTAATTAACTGAATAATTAATTATTTAATTAGATAATTAGTTTCTAAGAACCTGAGGGATCATATCTACCTCGGGTAAAAAAATTATTTAATTAATTAAATTAATTAAATAATTAAATTTATTTTATTTTTATTTTTTAATTTTAGTTATTTATTTATTTATTTATTTATTTATTTATTTAATAAATTAATTAATTAATTACATTAATTAATTAAATTTAATTAATTAATTAATTGATTAAATAAATAAATTTAATTATTTAATTAATTAATTTTATTTATTTAATCAATTAATTAATTAAATTTAATTAATTAAATAATTAATTAATTGAATAATTTATTATTTAATTAATTAAATTAATGGAATAATTAAATTTATTTATTTATTTATTTATTTAATTTTATTTATTTATTTATTTATTTATTTAATAATAAATATGTGTATGTGTGCATGTGTGTGTATATGTATGTACACAAAATTCACAAATTATGGTTTACACGATCGGTCGATAGCAACTAATGTGGCACGAGCAACTGCTGGGAAGGCTACCGATCGCATATCCAGACCATGTCCACTCGGCTTAGACGACGGCGATCCAACCTTCATATCTTCTTCCGTCCGCTCCAGCACGCACATACGCATACAAATACATACATACACATGCACACATACACATGCACGCACACATACTCATACACTGTACACACACCCGCATACACACATACGCGCACACACATACATACACCTACACAGTACACACACACATATATACACACATATACATACACACACATATATATACACATACACATATACACACACACACATGCACACATACACATACATATACACACATTCACACATATATACACACATACACACGCGCACATCCAGGTGCATGCATGGATGTTGACAACATTTAGTGTGCAGTGACACTTTGAAGCCCTACTGGGTGAGATTGGTTGTCACTGTGACGTCGCCTGGCATGCAGTCTCGGCCGGAGCCACGACAGAGCCACGACAGCGTTGTTGACGCCGCTCTTGATTTCTAAGCGGGGCCTGAATGAGGAAGTGAGGTACGTACACTACAGCCAATCGGATCAGCGACAGTACACTGTAGATACACGTCAGCTTACGTATATTTTAGGATACGGGGAAGTAAACGACTCAGGTGCTGTCTCTCCAACGG
Organism: Aporrectodea caliginosa; assembly: GCA_020284085.1. Classification (NCBI taxonomy): domain Eukaryota; kingdom Metazoa; phylum Annelida; class Clitellata; order Crassiclitellata; family Lumbricidae; genus Aporrectodea; species Aporrectodea caliginosa. The sequence continues at coordinate 880,423 of JACEVL010000218.1, forward strand.
CCAATCGAACAGCGCCAGGTCCTCTCTGCAAGCTCCTCTACGCCGCTTTAAGTCTCTGCTTGTTACAGCCCCTAAACGATTGAGAAGTCAGAACTCGTGCGTGAAGTACTACAGCCTCAGTTCTGATTGCACGTCGCTTCTCTTCTATGTTATTTGACTTTAAATAATCACTTACAACACAGGTCTTCACAAGCAGCGACTGCTATCTCCAACGATTGTCATGCCTTGTCCAGCTGCTTTTCTGCTGGTCATCTTCATCGCTGGCCTCAGCTGTGGTCAAGCGCAACATGGAGAGGCCATACTGGCCAGAATGGGAGACGTCGTCGCGCTGAGTGATTCCACCTTTGCCGCTCGATTGGCCGACGTTGACCTGGCGCTCGTTAAATTCTATGCACCGTGGTAAGTATACGCTGAATTACTTGATGAATTATTGTCGCCTTTTACAAATGCGTTAGCCTACATACATACGCATGAATGTATATACATACATATATATATATACATGCATACATACATGGATACATTCAAACGTACATACATACACACATACATACATACGTACGTACGTACATACATGCACAGTATCACATGCATGCACGCATGCATACACACATGCATACTTACTCACTTACAAACTTACTTGCTCACTTACATTATTTGCTTAACGTATTTGTTTGCTTGCTTGTTTTGCTTACTATATAACGAATGCGTGTATGCATTTATACAGCCGCTCCTTGAAGGCATGTGGAGCTTCTTGAAGGCCTAAAGTACTAATGTATGACTAAGAAGTAAGAACAATTTAGAATCAATGTATGATATTTAGCTTTAACAGGTCCTGAATCATATATATATATATATATATATATATATATATATATATATATATATAGTTGAAGGGCATTTTAAGAACCTCTCGAGTCTCGACAGCTCTGAGAACACGATGATCTAAGGCATTTAAGCAGGAGCGTCTTACTAAGACGGTTAGACGGAGGCAATACTGTGACATAGGTAGGCCTATAGTACATGCCTATCTTCGTAGACCAGTCTAAATGAAAACAACCCGTGCTTATATTATAGGCCTTTTAAGCACTGCCGCATAAAATGTAGGTCATGTATTGTAGACCTATAGGTCTTCATAAATAGGCCTAGTTGACGCCTTTAGTGAAGTCAATGCTGCTTTATACGGCAAGGTAGGCCGATATTTTGCAAGTGGGACGAATGCTGTGCCTCTGAACAGAAGGGTAGACGTTAAAGGTCAACCTAAGAGGTCAACTGTGACAACTCGACTTGTAGCAATCCCTTTGATATGCACTCATTAAAAAACGTTGCATATCGGTAAAAATTAGCCTACCGTTGTTTTGATTTTATCATAATATCACATTTATTAACTCTTTGTGCTCGATATTATAAGTGTACGCACCGTGTGGTCAGTTCACGTAATATCATGTATTTTTAAAAGTATGCATCTCGTAACTTTATGCGTACGTGTGCTGTACGAGCGTAAGTATGCAAGCCTATGTATGTATATAAGTATGTGTGCATGTATGCAGGAATATAAGTATCTATGTACAGTGTATGCATTAGATAATACTATGTATGTAGTTATGCATGTGCATGAATGTATGTAGTTGTGCATGAATGTAAGTACGTAGGCCTATGCATGCATGAATGTATTGATGTGCAAAAATGTTTATATCTACGTATGTGCGTATGTATGCATACATGCATGTGTGCATAATTATGCATGTATGTATGTATGTAGGTGTGTATGTGCATAAATGTATGTATGTATTTATGTATGAATGCATGTACATCTTAGCATTCGTATTAGAGAGCAATGGTCCCCGGTCCTCCGAAAGTTTCGAAGAAGCCTGTTGGACGCCGTCACCACATATGGACAAGAACGAAAGTGAAAGCTGACCTTCGCCCACTGAACTTTGGCTTGCACACGGCCTGGAAACGAGACCAGAATCATGAAAACGGTTGGCTGCGTGTCTTGGAAAGGGCAACGGTCCAGAGAGGATCACGCCACAGATATATAAAATGACTTCTCGAAGGCACTCCTAAAAGATATCGTATATCGACGCCATTCTTCATATTATAAGTTATAACGCGTATAGTGAATGCTCTGTGCGCTGTTTCGTTCCTCTGTTATAGGTGTGGCGCTTGTAAAAAGTTGGCTCCAGATTTCGAGGAAGCTGCTTCACTGCTCAAGCAAACCAGTCCGAATGTTGTACTTGCTCAGGTCAGCAAATTCTACTCTTAATCAGCTATCATCGCCAACCCAATTCTGAAAACTAGGCATGCGCGTACTGCATGCAGGCATGATATGATAGGCGATGTTCTGTTATGCTACTCTACCCTGCCCAGCTTATGTTACCCTGTGCAATAAATTCCACTAAACTATACTAAACTATACTTTACCATACTCTACCGTATACTTTATTATACTAAGTTGTGATATAGCCTACTTTACTATAAACTACTACACCATACAACGTCATGCTGCAATTAACTTTATCATACCACATAATACCATGGATGCTATACTATATAACATGGCAATATACATACCATACTGCATGTGTCTTATCACACTACATCATACCACTCTATATACTAAGTGGATGATGGTTTCCTGGTGTAGGTGGATTGTACAACCGATGGAAAGACGATTTGTGCGGAGAATGGAGTCGATCAGTATCCCGTTCTTCGCGTCTTCAGACGAGGAACGTTCATCTCGAATTACGAAGGACCCAGGCGAGCAAGTACGTACACTACGATGTCACAGATGCTTACTAGAGGAAAACAAATTACACGAGGCCATCGTAGTCATCGTCATCATCGTCGTCATCATCATCATGAAACGTCGTCGTCATCATCACTGTCGTTATCGTCATAATCACCATCATCATTATCTTTGTCGTTATCATTGTCATCATCGTTGTCATCATCATCGTCATCATCATCATGGGCACCATCATCGGCATCATCATCGTTGTCATCATCATTGCCATCGTCGGCATCATCATCATCGTCGTCGCTATCATCGTCATCATCGCCGTCGTCGTCGTCGTCGTTGTGGTCATTGTCGTCATCGTCGACACTCTTTTCATCATTGTCATCGTTATCATATAAAAAGTTTCATCATAATATTATAGTCAATGCCATTATGATTAATTATCGATGCTGCCATCAAATCGATCGTCGTTATCGATCATAATCGATCACAATCGAAATGAATCGATCACAATCGATCATCCTACTCTTCTGTGACGTGAACTTCATTCGTCGTTGTCATGGCAACAGGTGCAATGGCGTCATTCATGAGGTCCAAACTGGGTCCAAGTTCGAAGGAACTTCAGTCGATCGATGACGTCATTCAATTCCTCGACTACGCGGAGCTCATCGCAATCGGTAATCGATCAGACGTTCAGATAATGAACCGTTCAGATTGATCTAATAACTCCTATAGCGCCCATATCGACATCGTAATGCATAAGATCAGAAATCTAGAATTTCTTCAAGCGACACCGTGGTCTAAAAATTGTGATGTAATTGAGAAGCCAAATTAAGGAGCATTAACGATTAATCAAAGACTTCTTGTTATATCGTCAACAAAGCACACTAGAACCTAGCAGTTTTAACATGCTTGTTTGTTTACGTTATTGGTTGAAGGAAGACATTTGAACTGAAAAACGTAAACAAGACTACTAATTTGAAGAAATAACTAGGGCACTAAGTAAGTAGTAACTACTAACTAGCAATAAATATTAATAATAGGCTACTATTAAAGGATTATTATTATATTCGTTTTATTGGTAACAAAACTGATAGACACACCGCTATCAGGTACATTGCAATTTAACAAAAGTTACGAATGAATGCTAGGCAAGATTGTATCATAAGCTTATAACGAGTAGCCAATGTTAGAGCGACAATAAGGCAACAAATTGTTATCAACTATTGCCTGATGAATTGTTAAGTTAATTGAGAGAGTAATGTGGGACGAGATTTATTTAGTGGTCAGAGGATGGCTTTTTAAACAGGACTCGTGAGATAAAAAGTTTATCATCTTTAGTGGGTAGTACAAAGTTGTGAGGGCGTGGTCTCAAAACAATGAATGATGTTAATTTTGCATTTGTCATTACTTATTGGGGAATAGGCTACAAGTTAGCCTAGCTATTAATTAATTGTTATTTTTAAATAGGTTACTATTAAGAAATCTTAATCGCTAACAGCCCTAATATAGCCTATATATATGTATACGAAATAAAAATGTTGTTGTTTGATGTTTTCCGTAAGGTTTCTTTGAGCCTGATGCAACGGAGCTGAATGAGACGTTTCATCAGTTGGCTGATTCCCTTAGCGTCCGCATTCGTTTCGGCCACACATTCAGCGCCGAAGTCTGTGCGAAATATTCCTACAAAAAGTAAGTAAGACGAAGTCAGCCTTACAGCACACTTATTGCATCGTTTATGGCGTAGCCTGTATAGTGTAGGATACTTACGTACATGTAGGCTTAGCCAACTCGGCTGCAATGAGTACACTGACCGTAGGGCCTACCTTGCCAGAAACAGGACCAGGCGGTAAGGGAGAGAGTTTGCCGACCATGTTAAATGTTCTTTTCTTCTTGTTTTTCTTCATTTTTTCTTCATCTCCTTCTTTTCTTCTCCTTCTATTTTTCTCCTTCCATTTTATTGTACTGTAATTGTGAATGGTATAGCATTGTACCTTATCGTTTCGCATTGCAATGTATTGCTCTGTGCCATATCTTGTTGCATCATATTTAATCTTGTATTGCATTTGTTAAACTGAATATGAAAACTACAAATGGCCCAAAGACGACCTTTCTCTTGCTTAGGCTATCTGTATCTTGCTTCAAACGTAAAGTTTCACAATTATTGAACCAGGGATATTTCTGTTATTGCAGCACCATCGTATTGTTCCGCGAACCCAGGTTCCAGTCCAAGATGGAACCGAGTCAGATTTCGTTCTCAGGCGAAGCCACCCTTGAAAACCTCCAAAGCTGGGTGGGCGCCAATGTGTAAGTATCACATTGTGATGTGGTCGAGTCCATCTAAGCCAAGTCCAGAGGTGTCCCTGTCCGAGTCCGAGTCACTAAAGATCGAGTCCAAGTCCGAGTCCATCAGCATCAAATAGGCCTACACTGAAACAATGGCATAGGTTCTAAGGTTTTCAACAATGGCATAGGTTCTAAGGTTTTCAAGTGTTGTGACAATCACAACATTTGAAGCCTTAAAATCTGGGCGATGGCCAACATGTAGAGACTCTACGCTTTCCTCGCCGCTTCACTGATAACAGTATTGTATTGTATTGTATTGTATTGTATTGTATTTGGCTATTTATAAAGCGCTTCTCACAGCAAAAGCCTTTCAGAAGCGCTCCCAGTGCGAGCAACCCGAGAGAAAAGGCAGGATTTTAGTTTCGAAAAAGATGAGGAGAGACTACCAGAAAGGATGGCAGAGCGAACCGGTGAAGGAAGTTCATTCCACAGAGAAGGACCTATGCAGGCGAAGGATCTGGATTGAGCCATTGCAGTCCTGACACGAGGAACAAAAAGGTCAAGCCGATCAGAGGATCGGAGAGGACGCAGCGAAGTGGCAGAGAGTGGGCGAAGCATGAGGTCCCAAAGGTACTTCGGAGCAAGACCCAGATGAGACTTAAGGACTAAAATAAGAACCTTGAATTGTATTCTGACAGATAGAGGGAGCCAGTGAAGTTCTTCAACCATGAATGTAGAGATGTGAGAGAATCGAGGAAGACGAGCAATCAGTCTAGCAGCAGCATTAAGTACTGACTGTAGAGGAGATAGTCGAACCTTAGGGAGACCAACAAGGAGAGAATTGCAGTAGTCTATTCGAGAGCAGACGAAAGCGTGGACAATTGAGGTAAAGGTCGAGGAAGAAACAGATTTGCGAATAGCCCTGAGACGCCTTAGTTGGAAGTAGGAAGAGCGAGTAAGCATGGCAATGTGTTCAGTAAAAGTTAGAGAACTGTCGAGAGTGACACCCAGGTCTCGGACACTAGACGAAAAGGTAAAACGAGGAAACCTTTCAGAGAGTAATGCATAGTCAAGTTTTTTGAGCTGCTGAGGAGTTCCAAACCAAATTAGCTGGGTTTTAGAAGAGTTTAAGGAAAGACGATTAGAAGACATCCAGAGATGAAGATCTTGGGAGAGAGCCTCAATTTGACTAGCGAGAAGGAGTTGAGCAGAAGGGGGTCCATGGACACAAGCTTGGACATCATCAGCAAAAAGGTGGCCAGTCGCAGAGTGGTTAGGGAAAAGAGAGGGAATATTAGCTGTGTATAAAATGAATAAGAGCGGGCCTAGGACAGAACCCTGAGGAACACCCAAAATAACAGGGACCCACTGAGTCCTGGAGTCACCAGAGATGATCATTTGGGTGCGATCAGACAAGTAGGACCGAAGCCAAAGGAGAGGAGGACCCTTGAGTCCACAGGAGGTCTCAAATGTATGTAATGTATGTAAGGTAATGCAACAGCCATTTATATAGCACCTCCCAAATCGATGAGTATACCCATGAAACATATATATGTAGACGTAATGTAAAATGCTAAGGCAACGTAGGCCCAATTTAGACAATTTATACAGCATGAGAGATTCAACAAGCTCTAGATAAATTTAATTTGTTGGTCGTGCTTCCAGCTTGTAAACACCGCCTTACTCGTCGTGTGAATTGTTGCCTATAACTATTCTCCTTCGTCGATGCTGGGCGGGAATTTCCCCGCGCGTGGATGTATTGAGGGCGCTATAAAAATGCTCGGAAAAATTAATTAATTAATTGATTAAAGAATCACATAATTTGGAATTAAAGAATGACCGAAGAATGAATGAATGAATGAATGAATGAATGAATGAATGAATGAATTACCGAAGAACGAATGAATTAATGAACGAACGAACGAACGAACGAACGAACGAATGAATGAATGAATGAATGAATGAATGAATGAATGAATGAATGAACGAATGAATGAATGCATGCATGAACGAATGAGTGAATGAATGGACCAATCGATCAATTAATCCATCAATCATTCATTGTCAATTGTTGTGTTTTTTGTTCTGCTGTAGTAACAGCCTGGTGGGACATCGGACGTTGCGCAATATGGATGAATTCAAGAGCCCTCTTGTCATCGTCTATTACGACGTCGACTATTTGAAGAACACCAAAGGAACTAACTACTGGAGAAATAGGTCGGTTAAACTATTGGAGAAATAGGTCGGTTAAACTACCGTACTGGAGAAATAGGTCGGTTTAGCAATTGGAGAAATAGGTCGGTTTAACTATTGGAGAAATAGGTCGGTTTAACTATTGGAGAAATAGGTCGGTTAAACTACTGGAGAAATAGGCCTAGGTCGGTTTAACCTATTGGAGAAATACGTCGGTTAAACTAACTACTCGAGAAATAGGTCGGTTTAACATCAAGCAACAGAACGTCGATCCTTGATTGACACTTAACGCTGCCTCAGTTTAATGACTTCTGCAGCGCTGTTATAGAACAGCCATCACAGTGATGATGACAGACATAATTATCCAGTGGCAATGGTTGTAACTAGGGATGGGCCGATTAATCGGACGGAGATCGGTTTGGGTCGGATTTTGCACTAATCGGAATTAATCGGAATCGGCGCATCCCAGGACTACCGATCCAAATACCAAAAAACTAATATCTTTTACCAAAAACAAATTCTTCCTTGTAGCTGATGTAGGATAAGTTCGGTTGTTTAAGATCCGCTTACATACATTGCAGATGTGAAAGTTTAAAAATTAAAACTAATCATTTATATCCCATCCACTCATCAAGAATCAGTCAAGCATGACTTTAAAATGGTATAGAAAGAGATGCTACTGCATACATAACGATCCGTTTCGTACTTGATATATAGTCATTCGAAAGAAACCTATCTGAAGAGTTACATCTTCTTTGGCGCTTTGCATTCCAGTGTGGCTAAGCTGTACCCTGCCAGCATGCCTACATGGAACCCATATTTCCATATGTGGGACCCAGATGTAAATAATAATTTGCTGTGGTTGGTCCCTCTACTTGGAATGACCTTCCCCTTCATCAAGGGCTAAACTAATGACTAGTTTTTCCTCTTTGGTCTCTCGTTCTTTAAAGACGTTTCTGTTCCCCCGGGGTTTTCGTGCTGAGAGCGCTTCTGAATAGTTATTCTGAGAGAGGCGCTATAGGCCTATAAATAAAATCTTTAGATACAATGTAGCTCATAATTATGGGTCCCATCTAATGCCGATGCAAATGCTGAAAGTGTAGACCTAGTTCGAGATTTAGTAGCCATTTATAGTAGATGTCGATCTCCTCTTTGTTTACTAGTCAGTTCAGCGTAGGATGTACCCTGATGCTTTCGATGAATCTTGATGCCTTAGATGTATCTTGATGCTTTTAAAAGGATAGTGAAAGTAGCCAAAAGATTTGCAGACGAAGGCAGGAATGTTACGTTCGCCATATCGAATTCAAATGAAATGAAACCAGAGTTGGCTCAGTACGGACTGAAAGACAACAAACTTCCGGTCGCCGCAGCAAGAAACGAAGTGGCTGATCAAAAGTTCAGGATGGTCGAGGAGTTCAGGTACGATGTATTACTAGGCTATACAATACAATTGCATTTTGATATAGCTCTTCTTCCAAAGGTGGCTCAAATCTAAGAAGCGCACATGCCTCGGCGGCGCAGAAGCAACTATATTGCAGAGCAATTGTGCGCCAAGGACTTGCTCACTGTCCCTATACAGTAACCGACCGGACGAGGATCGAATCCGTACTCTCCGCGTTACAGGTCAACCACTCTAACCAGTCGGCCACCGTGCTTACACAAACACAAGTGTTGCACATTTTAAGGGTATTGCAAGTGAAGAAGTAACAGCCAGAACATTTGTACAGCGCCTCTTGTTATATGTTGTACTGTTGTACAGGCCTACATTAACAATGGCTGAATTTTCCGATGTGCATGCCAGATTCTCATTGATTACGGTTTCTACGAGATGACCGTGGTGTGCCCGTGATATAGGCCTATGGTAGCCTATATACTTAGGTTAGTATCACTAAACATAGGTTTATACTGTCAGCAGTTCAGATACTCCGTTTCGTAATGTAGGCTATCCATTGGGTAGACCCTAATCGTGTTAACCTGCTTGAATTTTGCAGCACTGAAAACTTCGAGAAATTCGTTGAATCGTTTCTTGATGGCAAAATCAAACCATACGTCAAGTCGGAACCTATTCCTGAGACCAATGACGGCCCTGTCAAGGTAAGACTTATTCTTAGTCTAGCCTAATTGTCAATCTGCATGTGAATCGATTATGGTTTCTGTAGCCTACTTCTCTAATGAGCTTCATAGCCGTTCTTTAGATGGATATTGCGTTTCAACTTGATAGATGCAAATAATGACTAGGCCTATTTACTAACTTACTAATTCATTCATTACTAATTAATTACTTGTTTTATTTAACCAGTAAATTAATTAGCCAATTAATTAATTGGCTATTTAATTAGTCAATTAATTAATTGTCTAATTTATTAGTCAATTAATTAATTAATTAGCATGTGTGTTGTTCTAGGTTGTTGTGGGAGAAACCTTCAAAGAAATAGTCAACGACGAAACCAAAGATGTACTCATTGAAATGTATTCCCCAATGTGCGGCCATTGCATGGTACTCGCCCCAAAGTATGAAAAACTGGCAATTAAGGTAAGCAAAAGACAACTGATTATGACGCCGATTTACAACGGAGAATGCAAAGCCAGGCTAACGTGGGTTGAACAAGGACAGCCAATTAGGGCGTCTTGTCTTTGAGAGTGTGGGGGGCACTAGTGCTTATCGGCGATAATGAAGAATTGAAGATCATGCTTTGCATCGTGAATAGTTTTGACAATTTTAGTGGGCAAGATAACCGATTAAGTCACCGAACATTTCTGATGACCTTATTTTGCTCATGGCATACCCAGGAATGCAGTTCATTCTAAAATATTAGGCATCAAACTATTTTACCTGTAGGTTAATAATGAAGATCCAAAGTATCCCACCCAGGGTGAGAATTGACGGAAAAGTTGGGGGTTCAAACCACTAATCTTTCTTAGTACTCCATTGTTAAGTCTTCATTTCACGACCCAACTCCACATGAATCACAGTCTGACCCCCCAGTCTTTTTTTATACAATTCTCATACTGATTCCACCTCTAACGTATAGGCTACTCCACAATATATCTTGAGTGGGGAGCCATAGCCAACCTTCTTCCAACTGAGATGTTATTTTACTACTGTCCCGTAGGCTATGTCAAAGCGAGCCGAAATGCTCGTAGAGTGAAATGACATGGTTGAGTCAAATTGTATTTTATCACTTCTATCGTATCGGTGTCTAATGCACAAGGCTTCAACAGATGGAATCAAATAAAAAATTATAATCTTCAAACTGCATTATTTTAGTACGATCGACAATCAGTGCCCCAAGTGCACAGGCCAAGTCTTAACTCTTAAGTAGTTAAGCCCCCAAAGAATAGCATCGGAATTTCGGCAAGAAAGTGAACAGAAATTTGTTAGTAAATGGGGAAATAGGCACAGTTAAATTGTCAATTTGTACGTCTGAATTTTTAATTAGCATTGACTGTGATTACTTTTGCATGTAGTTAATTGTGTTAATAATAGACCTCTGTTAAATGTGTGTATGATCTCTTTCTAGCTGAAAGACGAAACGGATCTGGTGATTGCGAAAATAGACGCAACTGCTAATGAAGTGCCAGACATCTACGACATCCAAGGGTATGTTGCTAAAGTTACTTGCTCCGATTCCACTTTGCGTATCTGACATCTGACGTTTAAGATCTAAAAATTGTTTCATAATACAACGCTGCACGCTGTGACAGGAACAATTCAATAAATAAATAAGTCAGTAAATAGTCAACAACAGGTTCCGGTCACGAAATCCGTGGCACAGTAGCGCTCGTGTGCACCTAAACGTTGGAAGAGGCAATATCAATTACAGTTGTAGTGTAGGCCATATTGTATTGAAATAAGGTGCACCATAAATAACGTAGCATAGTATAACCAGAATCTACTGTCTTTTGAAAGTCGAATTACTCACTCGCTTTCTCGTATTTTTCTGGACGACGCCGTAGGCCTATTGTTGATAATTTATGGAGTCCAAACGACAGATTACCAATTAGGCCTAAATGTAATTATGCAAATTTACCAAGATACACAACTGACGATCTAATTATTGCGTCTTGAGCTCCTCACTCTTTCTCTTCCTCTGTTTCGGAAACGCCTGAAGACCATCTTATTTGTTAGAAACAGCACTGACCTGGGTCGGGAGCGCCTCTGAATCTCTGAGTGGCGCTATACAAATGTTCAATTACAATTACAATTAAGCTACACCAATTCTCTTGGCTTTGATGATTAATGTCTATAATTTTGATCAAAATTTTGCAGATACCCTTCCATATTTTTCGTACCAAAGGGAGCCAAAGACAGTCCACTTCCGTACACAGTAAGTTCAACCATATCTACACAGTAACTGAATTTAAGGGGCACGCATAAGTTTTATCGAATATGATGGTCTCCGATATTACAACACAGTTTGAATATGCAATTTTACATTATGGGTCCAGGATTCGAATCAGAGATGAACCAAAGTTGAACCAGAGGTTAAGAGCCAAGGTAATGACCATGCCAGATATACTCAACATCCTTCTGCTTTATTGTCAACATTGTCACATGTGCAGACACCAAAACAGGTAAGTCTCACACAGTGACAAAGCCTGCAAATGTGATTCAGAGAGAAACACACAAACGTAACTGGTTTTAAAAATCAACAAGTCTTCTTCAGACAACGACAAAAAACTTCGACTAATTGAGAGTCAGAGAAAGAAGGCCTCACAGGACCAAAAGGTAAAGCTATGAATCACAAACCTGCCTGTGTATATGATTGACATTTCCTGTCAAATATCTAGACAGCATACAACTTATCACGGCATCTGGTTCAATGCTACATGCCAGATACAACAATACATGCATACATAGATATGCAAAGATATATTCATGAAAGCATACATACGTATACACATTGACTATTGTACAGCTATACAGCAAACAGCACAAGGAAGCATCACAATTAATTGCTTGCTCTGTCTCTGTCTCTGTCTCTCCCTCTCTCTCTGCCTCTCTCTGTCTGTCTCTCTCTCGTCTGTCTGTCTCTCTCTGTCTCTGTGTGTGTCTCTGTCTCTCTGTGTGTGTCTCTGTCTGTCTGTCTGTCTGTCTCTCTCTGTGCTTAGTTGTCTTGTGTGGATTGAAACTGATGATGTCAAGGCTCTTTGTGAACATCCCAGGCTATGTGTAATTAAGGCCTTTGACAATGGCCCATGTCTGAGTAATACACATTTATCAGTTATATATTATACACGCAAACAAATATCAGTTGAACAATAAATGGTTCTTAAGAATTTGTTCTTTGTTCAGGTTTAAAAAGACACATTATTTCTACAAGTTAAACAACAAACTTAAACAATGTTTGGACCCCTTTTGTAATCAGTGGCAGCAATAATTTCGTTTCTGCTGAGGAATACACATCAGATAACTGATTCTCTAAAGATGCTTAAATATACATTTATGCTCCTACATACATCAAATCATGCATGGGTGCATAAAGTGTGGATTCATTAACAGGAACTCATCAGGGACATGTGTGATGATTTAGCATGTAAACTGCTATAGTCAATATCAAGTGCTATACTTCAGTACTTGTATGGTAAGCTAATCAGTATGATAATTTATGCTAAGTTTATGGGACACAACACACTTCACATTAAGCGGAATGGTGCATACACTGGGAGCATTTAAATGAGTCCACACTGTACTTGCATATACACGCACCTACATCCATAATACACACACATACATACAGATATACATGCACTTGCTTACATACGTACGTACATACATGCATATGTGTATAACATAAGTACGTAACTTGACTTTCTTTGAATCTGAGAAGCATGCATGCAATATCCTGTACATAACCATTACAAACATAATATATATTCAAAATATATCAAAACATGGCAAATGTGATCAATGTCTCTGCTAAACATAACCAAAGATTCATCCACTGAAGAATGAGTATTAAACGGTTCATATCTAACATAGGGTATCTCCTCTTGCAAAGAGTGACATCCCCCCCCCCCCCACACTCTGGTGGACTTAAATTATCGGAAATCAACGACCCCCAGTTTATGTCCAAAAAATACGTTACCCCACCGGCCCACCCACTTTTCGTTCTCCAAACCCCCATTGGTAGACGCCACTGCTTGCAAAGAGGGTACTTATTCTCATGAAGGGAAGGCAAGAACTGATGATGCCTATATAATGTAGATGCATTTATATCCATAGCATTAATGGATAAACCTGAAAAGTGTGATGGTATGAAATGGAATTTTGTAGGGTGATCGCGAAGTGGATGATTTCGTTGAATTCCTCGCTAAGCATTCGACATCGCCGCTCAAGGGATATAACAGACAAGGCAAACCAGCTAAGACTAAGAAGAAGACAACAGATGAAGATAAAGAACTGTGATACAATTATAACAGATCTGGAAACAATGTTCATTTTTCCTTACTCATCGTTTACAAATTTTTGTGCTCTCGAAGTTATTCTGGTTTTATCTTAAGTTGCCCTCTTCTGTAGCTTAGTGTTTAGCATGCTGGCCAGTCAACCCAGGTGTTGGGATTCAAATCTCTGCCAGAAGAAAATACCTACAGGTTTTTGTTTTAATCACATCTAAGCATCTTTCCTTGTATTTTGTCAAAATATAATTGTTGTCAAAATGTAACAAAACATTTTCATACAGCATAGCACTTCTTAAGAACAATATTGAAGTGTTAGTATATAAGTGTCGGGCATAATACGTCGAAGACTAATTGTTCACTCGAATAATCTGTTGAAGATCTAAAAATATGTGATACCTTAAATAGAAGTATGTTTCTTTTGTGTTACTCAAAGACATGTTAAATGTTTGAAATTGTGTTGTCTATTAATCTTTTATTATTGTCATTATTATTATTATTATTATTTATTGTGTCAGAAAACAAAACAGAATACCAGTACAAATCATGACAGAAACAGAGCAATCACTGAGCAGCAGGATGCCAGAAAAAGCTAAAAGCTTATAGGCCTATCACCCTGGCCCTATTTCCTGGTTCACATTTCAGTCAACGTTCAATGTCACACAGATCTAAACTAAGTAAAGCTGGTAAATGGCAACTGAAACCAAACAATTTTTAGTAATATATTAGATAAATGATTAACAAGTTCATAAAGCAAAGAAATCAGAACCAAACTAAACAAACAGAGGAGATTTTTATGATAAGATTACAAAATAATGTGTAAAAATGAAATAAAACAAAGCAATGTTAATAATAATACATAATTGAAGTATGTGTGCATCCAAGTTAATCAAAACAAAATTCACATGGATTTTTGTTCGATAAAGACCTATTATTTCCATATCTGCTGATTAGTACAGTGTATTTTTCTAAACTAGCCACCATCTCGCAAGCAAGCAGAGAATTTGTGTATTTGTTTGAGACAAAGCTCCTTCTGGGATACCTTGTTCTTCCTGTTAGATACAGATTGCGAAAGTAATTGCCAAAAGCTGTCCCGATTTAAGAGCTTCACCCCAACATGCCCTGTTGTCAATAAATAACCGGTTTCGTCCACATAATATAGTCCAAAAGACCACCGGCTGATGCACACATGTGGCTAGATCATGAATCCAGATTATTATACAGTCACAGTCAAATGGGTAGTCATTTAATATTCAGTAGACCAGTGCTTCCTAAAGTGGTGGTCCGCGGACCGGTCCCGGTCCGCGAGCCCTCAGTTGCCAGTCCGCAAAGTGAGTCAAGAAACTGCATAAATTGTGTCGGAATCAAGAATGAATATTATATTTTAAAAAGTCACAACAAAAACAATTACTAGGCGAGCATTTAAGGACAATAGAGTCATAGAATTGGCTAAACATGCATTTATATAAATTTTAATACGTATTTTAGGAATATATTATAGGTGATCGAAAAAGAGCAATAATTAATAAATTGGGCACCGGTCCTCCTGCAGTGGGAAGATTCCTGCCGGTCCGTGTGACTGAAAGTAAATTCTTGCCGGTCCGTCATACTGAAAAGTTTGGGAAGCACTGCAGTAGACTATTAGTCAACTGCAAGTAATAGTAGTTGTGTTTCGTCCACCTCTGCCAGTATGTCAATAAACATTTTGTTGGACCAATTATATGGGCCCTATATGAATTCTGTATGGGAATATGGTGGCTCCATATGAGCAAATGGTATGGACAGGCCAATTATTGTGTGCAAGTGAAGTTAGCTTTGTGACTGTGGTCATTTTCTAAAGTATTACCTAAACTATTTGACTGGTTCTGATGGTCTCCCATTGAAGAACATTTCCCCATATATTCTAATCTTGCCCACAAGTCTTTCATCCATTCATTCAGCGTACGGCCGGTGTACTCATCATAGCTGAGTTGGCTAGGGTGCAGGTGGAGCAGAAATGCATGTGTGATTGGTCAGTATGTGAACTTGGGCGTCATTTGTGGCAGCAGACAGTCACATTTAACAGTGTGTATACAGAAATAGCTACTGACAATGCTATAGAAATTGTCATCATTACATTACATAACATTCCATTCATTAAAATCTCGAAGTAGAAACTGGACATCCTACCGGCACCAGAGTTATGTACTATCTTTCACAGCGCCTCAGAAGTCTCCTGCATTTGCATTACATTCACAGCTTACATAATACACAGCTAAATGCAGATTGGCAAAATTTTCAGAGCTCTACTAAGGTTATGATACACAATGCTACTTTATGATTGCCAGGATATGATTTGGGGTTGGCAACCGTGGAAGAAAGACTTGTGGGCAAGAGTAAACTATATGGGAAACGTACTTCAGCAGAAGATTGTCCCTACCATTGCAAGTCATACCCTAACCCGATAACTAATCGATTCCTGTAAAGAATCGATACCCTGTGTTTTGTTCAGTGCTTTGATGAAACTTTGTCAATGAGGCAAGCAGCGTTTCGCCCAACCATCGCTCCAGCGGCCTTTCCGATTATGGTTCCGATGCTCAACCCAACAAAGTTGTTGGCCACCGGTATGGCCAGGGTGACGGCAGTTCCGACCAGTGATCCAACACCCTCGCACGACCTCTTGATTGTGATCTTGAGAAATTCGTTTCGATCTATGGCACCGTCGGCCCTCTGGCGGTGGGCATTGCGAATGTCGGCGACCACACTATAGATCTCGTAGCCAACTGCAAAGCAAGCCGAAAGTCCCTTGGAACATAATCCCGAGGCGACTGACTTCGCTTCGCCTGCGGCCATCTTGGTGCAAATTCCTGCGGCCGCCTTGTCGCCTGACCCAAGCACCATCTGACCCAAAATGAATCCACGATCACCGATTGCAGCGGCATACTTGAGGTTCCCCTTCTTTGCGAAGTCAAACCCAACCTTCGTCAGGGACTGGGCCAGTCTGCCTTTGGCGGCCACCTTCACCCGACTCAGAATGCATTCGTAGAACGTCTGGACCTGGACTGAACGGTGCTGGCCCGTCACGCACCATCGAGCAAAGTGTTCGCAGTTGTTCGTCAGTAAGTTGTAGCTGTGCTCTCCCAGTCTCGACTTGGCCCTTTCGACGACAACTCTTGGCTCAAAGGTCCCAGCCTCCCGGTGGTAGTCGATACGGTAGACGACCTCTTTGGTTGGGTCCAGTTCCTTCCACTCGTCAACGATCACTCCCTTGTGGGCACTGGGACCGTTGTAGTGGATCAGGTTGATCCAGTCGAACTGTACTTCGACGACAATTGCGTGGTGCCAGTACCCAAGCTGCTGGTGCCAGGCGATGTGGTCTCCAGACCTGACCATGTCCTGGCTTCGTATCCGCGTGCGTCCGCGTGAATTGCCGTCGCTGGATGTCTTCTTCCTATCATCATCATCACCATCCGTCTTCATAATGGTTCCACAAACATTACACTTAATCTTGCTTATGTAGCCATACTCGTCGAAGCCATAGTCTATGGACGCGTCTTCACAGCTGCAGACCTGGTTCGTCACTTCTGTCTTCTTTATGTTATTGCACACCATGCAGACAGTCGCGATAGTGTTATTACATGCATCTAACTGAACTTCGAACTTCTGTGAATCCCCGTTTCCACACAATGAGCACCCCACTGTGCACGAAACCTCGACAACATCCAAGTCCTCCTTTCTCTCCTCCTCCACCACCTGCGCCAGGCCCCTCGGTGACACAGTCTCACAGACACTGCACCGAACTACCAGTTCAGTCATCGAATCAATCTGACCAGCGCTCGACCGCTCGAGCGTGAACTTCTCCGGATCGTCATTTCCACAGGTCAAACACGGATCCATCCGAAATCCCGGTGTTGAGGAATTCCTGGAAGTCGAAGAAGTTCATTCCATCATCAATACCGTAGTGACAATCACAGTTGAGGCAATATAACACGTCCCTAATTCCTTCGACTTGACGCAGCAGATCTCTTTCAGTACACCCGCAGTTAGGACATGGATGTTCCTTGATCATCTTGGACAGCAGCTTCAGTGAATCCTCCGTCAGTTCGCTTCTGTTTTCTGCGATCGCGCCAAGACTGGCCGAGTGTTGGATCGTCGTAGGATCATTCCGTTCACTTCCGCATTCTGTGACTGATGCACTCGATTTCAGCTTCCTATTGCGACTGCTCTGTCGCAGTCCAACTGGACGTTCAACGTCTTCTTGTACTCCATCAGTTGACTTGCTTTCTGGCTGTTGCCCAGATGCTTCCACATCAGACTTGGACTCACTGGTGACTACGCTGGTGGTCACTCCAGGATCCACCACATCATCGTCGAGAACAATCTCTTCCTCGCAGGACTTGCAGACGATGAGCGTGTAAGAGGAAGTATACTGAACATCACCCACCTGGATTTCGTTCTGAATGTTACACTGGGAACAGAGAACTGTTGCGATTTTACCACCGCTGTCACCACAGCCATCAACGATTCCAAGTGCTGACATTATTGTTCGATGTCTACCGTTAAGATCTGCAAAGAATAATTACTGATTCACATTAGATTCTCTTC
Organism: Aporrectodea caliginosa; assembly: GCA_020284085.1. Taxonomy (NCBI): domain Eukaryota; kingdom Metazoa; phylum Annelida; class Clitellata; order Crassiclitellata; family Lumbricidae; genus Aporrectodea; species Aporrectodea caliginosa. The sequence continues at coordinate 898,625 of JACEVL010000218.1, forward strand.
GTGGTTGTGGCAAGTTACAATTACTGGTTTAAAACCCCATCAAAAACGTTGACTAATGTAGAGCGAGTGAAATTGTAAACTAGGCACAACCTGCTGTCAAAGCTATGAACTACAAAACATAAATCTCGGGCAAGACTACTGGGGCCTAGTCAGTACATGATGACAGAATTCGTACGTAAGCAAAAAAAATGCTTAAGTCAATTCTACCACAGGCAGGCAAACCAGTCAATTCAAGCTGCCATTGGTTGATAACTTCTGCATTAGACACAGGTGTGATAGAAGTTACTAGTAAATTAATTGGCAGATTAAGTAAGTGACGCTTCAGTGTATTACAACTCTTAAGTATAGGTATATGTCTGACTCTCTGGATTTTGACCCCTGCCAAACGATTTTGTTTTGACTGTGCGCCTGTGAATAAGCTGGTTCCCGCGACTTCGCTTTTGTTGGCGCTGTAGAAGTTTCAAATTACGATTACGATAATATTATGTGGATAGTACAGGCAGACAGGCCCGCCGAGAGGGGGGGCAGGGGGGCAAATGCCCAGGGGCCCGGCGACTTTTAGGGGCCCGGGCCGGGCCCGCAATCAACTTATGATATATATTATAATAAGATATACAAAGTTTATGATGTATATACAAAGTTTATGATGTTAAGCCTTATAAAATAGAACGTAACGAGGGGGCCCGGGAGGGCGGAAAATGTGGCTTGTGACAATTTTGCTTCTGACAATTTCACGGAAAAGCAAAAAAAAAAAAAGGTCATCAGAAATTTGTGTGTGGAAGTAAAAAAAAATTCAGTTTGTTCAAAAAAGTTAGGGGCCCGTGATTGCTCTGCCTAGGGGCCCGGAATTTCTGTCGGCGGGCCTGCAGGCAGATGATTAAATTTACTGATTTATCGAGTAAGTTTATCCAGTGAAGATCGTACAGTCTTAGACTGCTGCCAGGACCATATCAATGTTTGGCTGATAGTGAAATTGGGTCTTTGCCAATGTTAGACGTTACATAAGCCAGGTTTCCCCACGAATAACCACCCGTCTACTACCAACAGCTGCGTTCTCACCAGGGCACGGGGCCAACGAAGGAATGTCTTGCCACTTCGTCTTCTTAATCTAGCGGATCACTTGCGTCAAATAACCCATGACGGGAATGTCGTATGGCAATTATAACCAGCGATTAAGCAGTCTGACATCCCCCAATAACGGGTCGGGGATTTGGAGGGTGTAGAACGAAATATAGTAATTACCAGAGCCTTCTATTACAGACTGGAGAGACAGACAGACAGATAGACAGATAGCTAGACAGACAGTTAGACGGACAAATAGAGGCAGAGTGTATCTCTTAAGCAAGAGAGAAACAGAGGTGAGAAACCGTGTGTGT
>JACEVL010000218.1:902500-910000 GCA_020284085.1 Aporrectodea caliginosa
GTGGAATGTCTACCCATCATCAGCAGAACTGGTTGTCTGGCCTACTTCCAGCAGCATCAGCAGGAAGCTATACCCCTTATCTCTGTTGTCAGAGCAGTTGTGGGTCATGACCCCTATAGCTAAGCCGCGGGACTGACTAATATATAGGAGTTCATGGGTGCCAGTTTAACGACCTTTGCTCTCAGAGCATAATTGAATCCTCACCCTCATTTAGCCAAGCTTCGTACTGGCACCTCTGCCGTTCCCAACGACGACAGTACTATTAGGGCTACTTGATGTTAGAATGACGGAGGAAGCGAAAAACAATGTCACAAATCATGTTTCCAATCTCGCACTCCAACAATGTAAATGCATGTTAAACATTATTACAGATCAAACTTTAAATCTAATCAGCTGCCTGATGAGCGTGTACGACACTGTACGTTTGTGTTGACGTGCTTGTGTGTCTAGGTGTGTCTAGGTGCTCGTCTGTATGTGTCTGTGTGTGTCTGTATGTGCGTCTGCATGAGCATAGGTGAGCGCGCAAATGAGTTGTAGGCCTGTAACGCAGTGACACCCGATGCAAAATGTGTTGGAAACCGATGCATTAAGATAAGACATTTGCCAGTCTTTGTTCTACGTTCGCGCGCGTTTTGCTTGCAACAAGGCAGAACAGCCACGCCATCTATCGGAAGTATGATAAAAATCAGGGTGAGGGTCTGAGGGATAGGCCCTTTCGATTAAACGACCTCGGTGATTGGTTCACATTTAAGTCTTAACACATCGCTTGCAGCGTCGCCACTGACTCGCCAGATATTCGGCGGGCGTTATAATGTTGTAAGGGCTTTGGAGACTAGGGTGCCTATCCCTAATTAATTAACCGTCTCCGCTCCTCAATCGTACCATGACCATCACCAACCGTATCCACCGTAGCACCCACTATCTGTGTGTGTCTCCCTCTTTGTCTGTCTGTCTGTCTCCCTCTCTGTCTCTGTCTGTCTCTTCCTTTCTCTCTCCGTCTCTCTCTCGCTCTGTCTGTCTCTCTGTTTATCTCTCTCCCTCTCTTTCTATGTCTCTGTCTCTCTTGCTCTCACTCCGTCTGTCGCTGTCCTGTCTCTGTCTCTCTTGCTCTCTCTCTCTCTCTCTCTGTCTCTGTCTCTCTCCCATGATATTATTTTTACCTCTTTCTATTAAGTGCTGCCTGCTGCTTGGTCTTCTGTCTCTGTCTATCTGTTTGTCTGTCTCTGTTCTTCTCTCTTTCTCTCTTTTCCTCTCGATCTGTCGATATACATCTACCAAGCTACCACTACACATAATTAGGCCTATATAACGCATAGTTGTAAAAAACGTTTCTTCGTTTTTTATTTTTGCCCAAAAAACGTCGTTTTTTTCGTTTTTTATTTCTGGTCACGTTTTTTTCCGTTTTTTATTTTTTAATATAACTTTATTTATTTATTTACTGTCTGTTATTATTTTTTCAATTTTATTTTTGTCTGATATCCTACGTTGTCTCCGTCCTTTCAAGGATTCATCTAATTAACTTCACTATTTAGTGTCATCAGTTGAGAAATAAACAGCACAGTACATAAAATTTATAAAAGTTATTTGAATTTCTAAGTTATCCAAAATGCGAAATGTTGTCTTTGTACTCAGTAATCTCTGATTGACTTATAAACTGACAGATATTACTCCATATCAAGTTCTTAGGCCTATATAAGTCAGAATTGTAAGTAGACGTACAATTTTTAATTAAGTATATTCTATAGGCCTACTTACAAAGTTTAGTTTTTAATTGCTTATGTTAGCATGGATTTATGTGGACTTGTGTATACAATTTAAATTTGAAAAGATTTCGATATTTTTATTTCTCAATTTCTTTTAAACCAAACTTATGAAAAAGAAAATAATTGTTGTAGATTACTGTTACTTGGTGTTTACTAATAAAGTTATGTAATTTGCTGATTAAAATTAAATTGTGTAAACAAGGTTTTTAATTTTAAAATGCGGTATAAGATATAGCAAGATAAAATTATTTTCTTTTCCGTTTTTCTCTCGTTTTTTCCGTTTTTTATTTTTTTCAATAAAACGACGTTTTTTCCGTTTTTTATTCTGATTTAACCGTTTTTAACAACTATGATATAACGCGAGTGCTAATAAAGTAGAAAAGTGCTTAGACGCCAGACACAGAGACTTTCTAAGATAGGATAAGAATATTCTTTAATCGACCATTTTTCTACTCCCAATTTGACATGGTAATGAACATGCATCATGATGATGACCATACATCATCCACTGAGCTGATCAAGGACCTCTGGATAATGTCGGAGACCTTGAGCTGATCAAGACAGACCAACACTCTCAAATTCCACATTTTATCCTAAATCCGATATATCATCCTATTGATGAAAGTTTTCCTCATCATGCCATCTGCCGGAGGGATTGTGCGGTCATGGCCCCGTGGGTGCAGGTGGTACGAGGCGGCTTTGACCGGCCTGAGCAGGTCATGCAGTACATGGCCCCCATCCACCAGAAGAGCCGTAAAGAGGCTGGAATCCGCCACGGCACATAGCTGTTCAAAGGAGGGAGTATCCACAGGGAGGTAATGGAACCTGATAAGGCGACTCATTATGGACTGTAGGAGATCTCGGTCACCCTGGTCAAAGCCTCAACAAGCTGGGGATGCAGCCAGTGTTGTGTCCCTCACCACATCGTGGGTGAGGACTACGCAAGCCATGAGCAACAAGGGTGCGCTTTCTGGCGCCTACATGTTGTAAAATACATCCACATCGGATGAATTTGATATAGGCCTACCGGTATTTAAAATCGAAGCGAACCAGTAACTATAGGTATTTATAAATACATAGGCCTATCTCATATTGCGGTGCTTATCGGGCGATCGACAAGCAACCAAAATAGTATACCTCCAAAAGAAACAAGACTAGTGCACGTATATATTTATAGCGTGAACAGTTGGCGAATGCTAATAAAAAAGAAATTGGTCACACGCCAGAGTTAGGGACTTTCTGGCACCTACATGTGTGAATTTTTGGGAATGGTAAAAAGTACAGAAAAATTCGAATTATCGAAAAAATAAAAATTTATTTACTACAAAGAATTATTTGTTGAAGTAATAATAAATCTTTTTTGCTTTTAGTTTTTCTCCTTCAGGTTTCAGTTTAAAACACATAGGGCCTAATGGCGCTCCTAGATATTATTTGCGCCCCAGGCAACTGCCTGCTTTGCATGTGCATGCCTAAGGCCGACCCTGTCCGGTACTAGGCCCTACCAGGTTTATAACCCATATGGTAGGCCTAATGTTGCAATTATTATGGGCTTCGTACGTCCTTCATAGCTAGCCTACTTGAACAGTCCATCCTATCTATACTTGAACAGCTGCCATCTGTGGCAATTAGCTAGCCTGTTTTTAGTCCAAAAATCTGTTGCATTATGTGTATTTGCTTCCGGCTGTAAACTTCTGGTTCGTCTTCTAGCTTTAATTTGGACGAGACATAGGCCTATCGCTGCATGTGAGCAAATGACTATATTCAAAACGAAAGAGGTAGCCTAGTCCACTTCTGGACTAGATCTATCTCGATCAGTGTGAGTCCACTTACAGATTTTATTTTAGTTACAGTTATAGTTAATTATTTTTCATTTTAGTTATAGTTACAGTTATAGTTAGTATTATTCTTAGTTGTAGTTTTAGTTACTGGAATTTTCATTTTAGTTACTACTTAATTACAATAACGCTAAGCGAAACTCCCTACAGAGTACAGACGCAGCAGATGTGCATAATAAAGTAATTTTCTTACGTTATTTATTGAACCGCCCTCAAACGCACTGCGGGAGAATCAGATAATAATGTTAATCACAAAATAAACATTATAATTTGCAATTACAAAACAAAACAGGATCTTCGGAGCTACGAAAGTGTAAGGAGAAACATTAGCATAATAATGCAGCATTAGAGTCGATCATTTGTACAGCATTCGCGTGATAAAAAACACACCGCGGTTAATGTGTTAGCACTCGTGAGCTATCGATTATGCGTTGAGGACGGAGTGAGGGGCCGTCCATAAATGACGTCACGCACCTGAGGGGAGGGGTCAAATTTGTGGGGATGTGTGACAAAGGCGTGGGGTGTCTGAGGAGTGTGACGTCACACCAGGTCTATGTTATTAAATTTAACAATTAACAACAATTTAATTTTAATAACAACAGCACTAATTTTGAGGATTAAATTTTCATTACGCTTTTTTAAATTAGGCCTATATACGCAGCAGGCACCATTATTAATAATTTTCTAATTATTTCAATATTTGGTCACCGTTAGAATTTAAAATATTCATGCTTTCGCTATTTGTTCCATGAAAGAGCATTTTGCTTCGCCATGGAAATTGGTTTTAGGGGGGTCGGAGCTTTGTGACGTCATTTTCAGAGGGGGTCTTACATTTTTGTGACGAAGTGTGACGAGGAGGGTGGGGGTTACAAATCGGCCAAAATAGCGTGACGTCATTTATGGACGGCGTTGAGGACGGAGTATATAGTAGCCTAGGGAGCATGCTGCATGCAGGCAGTAAACAAGATAGGATCGACTTGGCTAGGGTTGTGAAGTACGGAAGAGAAAACGGATGAATCAGCACGACCACACAGGTTATCGAAAGTCTCCTGGTCAGCTGACAGAAGCTTGAGCCGTATAGGCCCTATCATTTTCCGTATTAGGCTAATTATTGCATTGATACGCGCATGTACACTGGCCACTGTGGCCAGCATTAGCAAAGCCGAACCATGCGCGGTGGTGTAGGGGTATGTTCGGTGCCTTGCAGCCGGAGGGTTGCAGGTTCGAATCCACCTCACGGGGTATATTTGATGCCTTGCAGCCAGAGGGTTGCGGGTTCGAATCTACCTCAAGCCGCCCGTGGGGACCTTGGGCAAGTCCTTCACTCGCATATTGCTCATGCGCTTCGGCGTGAAACTCCGATTCAGTGTCCGCGCTGTAGTGGGAGCGCCTCTGAGTAGAAATCTTGAAGGGGCGCTATATAAATATCTGAAATGAATGAATGAATACAGAGGAAGCATATAGTGGAGGCAGGCCAACGAGGTGGCCCGAAGTCCCGAACTACATCATGAAGACTCGGTCCCGATAGAGTCGGATAGACCATGGGCAATAAGGATACGTATCGCATAGAGCGTATGGCTGGCCTCAATAAAAATCCGGTCAATATGGGGTCAAACCTAAGCCTATCTGTTATGGTCATCCCTAGAATAGCAGACACTACCACCAAATTGATTCCTGTTGTAGGGCCTAGGTGGGAGTAGATTTAGGAACTTAGACCACAGATACCTATAAGTAGGCTAGGCCTATCATCTCTGGATTAATTGTTGTTGAGTTTGAATTGCAAGTTAGTGCTCACGTTGCAACATTACATGTATCTAGTTTAGAGGAAGTGCTTGCATGGTGCACGGCTATAGCGGACGTTGTCACGTTGAGATCAGGATGTAGGCCTATAGCTATCGTCTGCATATTAATTTTAATCAACCTATAGGGCCTATAGGCTATTGCTGCAGTGCACAGGTTTCAAGCAGGAAATAGTGTGCACAAAAGTAGTCGGCCCAAGCTCAGATCCCTATGTATAATACTGGCAATTAGGCCTAGCCTATCTGACATAAGTCTGAGAACTGACCTGGCGTTAGATTTTCGTGCAATTCTGACAGTTTTGCAATAGTGATAAAATCCAGTACTATAAAAACTGAAAGTCAGGTAAGGGCTACAGGGCAAGTTGCTAAGATAGAGTAAGAGTGCCTTACCGTGTGACTACTATAGGCCTGCTGGGTTAATTCAAGAATCAAAAATCCGAGGCGAACATAAACTAGCCTAGGCCTATAAGTTGTAGCACATTTTCACGTACGTTCTTATAAGTTTGTTGATATTGCACTTGTAATTATATTCATTTTTGGTAACGAAAAGAACGATAAATTTTCGTTAGTGTTATTTTAATTAGGCCTATAGTTAGGGCTACAATTAATGATTTTGTAAGTTATAGTAATCATTTTATTTTCGTTAACGAACATTTTCGTTACCGTTATCGTTAACGAGAATCACACTCGGTGGCGTGGCTAAGCTATAGCGTGCAGCTCAGCAACTGAAAACGGTAGCTAACCAGCAGCTCAATACTTTCGGTCCAATTGCATGAGGGCTTAAAAGTAATTTAATGTAGGCTTAGCCGCTTATAGGTAGTCTACTAAACCCTGCTTGATGAAACAACTTTTTTTGATAGTGGGACGTAGCCTATGGGAAATATCGTGGCTGGATGTAATGTTTATGTGCTATCCAGTGGTTAAATTGCTCACCCAGAGGTGGCGAATCTAAGATTTTTTGCACACACGTCGATCTCTAAAGCTTAAGTCTTCCTGACGAATCTACAACCGATAGCCTACTCGCCATTCTCCATTCGGAAAACACACAAAATAAAATTATTATATGAAACAAGAATCATATGGTCGCTTACTGCAGCAAAAGCGCGTTTAGGTGACGGGTCTTTTAGGTGGAAGATCTCCTACTTCAGGTGCCGGATCTCAAATCTAAGTTGCCGGATCTGAGATCCGGCGAGATCCGGCTGAATTTAACCACTGGCGCTATCTGACAAAAGAGCCAACGCTAAAATAGATGCAATGGAGAACAGTACTGTACGATTTCAGCAGGAGTAAGAGCTGTAATATGCCAAAAATAATCTTTGTCGGTGGCAACTGCCTATGTTGTCATAAGCTGCCGTTAAACTGTGAATCCAATCCAGCAGCCTTGGTTTGCGCTATATAATAATTTTAAGTGCTGCCTCGGGTGGCCGGAAGTCGACACTGTTAACGAAATTCGATAGGGAGAGGGCAAGTCTTTTGTTGGAAAAGGTTCCGAAACTTAGTTGCTTTTCGGAAGGTGAAGCCAGGTTCGTCGAATTTTCTTTAAGCCGATCAAACTCTGCAAAAATTTTTCAATCAGTCGATGTTAACTTTGAGTGTTAATGTTTTAATCGCTTGCATTTGTTTTGAGGAAAGTTGCAGTGGTTCCGATGCGTAAACGATGTTGTAGATGGGTAGCGTGGTATAATGCGCTTGCTCAGAGGTGCTGGAACATTTTAAGAGTGCGTGCCTAAAGTCATTTTAAACACTACCGTCGCCTTCCCCTCTGACTCTTGCACCATATATTATTATTGTTCTTATGTACGTTTTACTTGACAAAGCGTTACATTTGTTCAAAGATAGTTTTGAAAATGTGTAATCCCCGCAACCCGATTCCTCGACTGTGGTTAAGGCGCAAAACTGACAGAATTTTTAAGAGTGCGTGCCTAGAGTGACTAATTGTCATTTTAAACACTACCGTCGCTTTCCCCTCTGAATTTTGCACAATATGTTATTATTTTTCTCATGTGCGTTTTGCTTGACAAAATGTAACATTAGCTCAAAGATAGTTTTAAAATGTGTGATACTGGCTTCAACCCGAACCCCCGTAACCCGATTCCTCGAGCG
>JACEVL010000218.1:915000-1012500 GCA_020284085.1 Aporrectodea caliginosa
TATAAACTATATACAATACGGACTCATTCACACGCTGATCCACTTAACGCGAAGTGGTGTTTTGTCCGCTGAAGCTATTAACACTTATTATCAGTTGACAATTTAACACGCCAGATGTATGAACAAACGTTTGAATGGACAGATGGGTGATGGACTGGACAGACCCATGGACTTTCCAACAAACGAACTGGCAGTCGGCTAGGACAGTCAGACAGTCGGATGGACTGATGGTCTACTAGGATGGACTGATGGTCTACTAGGATGGACTGACATCCAGATGGAGGGACAAACGAACTGATGCTTGGCTAGAATGCTCTGATGGACTTTAGAATGAACTTGAATAGACTGACGGTCGGCTAGGATGGACGAATGGACTGACAGTTGGACTGGACTGGCTGACGGTTGAACGGATGGGCATACAGATTTAGTTAGGCAATAGGAAACTCCGTGCAATGACCCTAGTTAGTGCACTCGTGCACCGGTCACCCAGCAGTAAAATTTGATATTAGCATAAGGTGGAAAGTAACAGCAATTTTTGTGATGCTTAGGTCCTGCATGTAGGACCATGCGGCTTGTCCACTGCTCAAGTAACAGGTTTTGTAAATGAATTTGCTTGTCTAGTTCTGGTTTTTGATGGTAAAGAACTTGACTTTCTGCTCTTCACATAATTTCTGTTTGAAACCTGTTCATCTTTTATGGTTTTCAATTAGGAAACAGAGCTGTTTACAAAGCGGAAGGTGAGACAGACGGAGCAACCTGACACGGAAGAGATCGTCAAGATAACGGTGAAGTTCACGGGCGAGGTTCAACCCAATACGAACACTGTTCTTCAGATCTATAACATACTTTTCAAGAGGTGAAGTAGTCAGCGCTATAATGTATCAATTCTTGGAGCGCCTCTGAGTATTTATCTTGAAGGGGCGCTATATAAAGTCCATAGATAGATTGTGTCATTTTATAAAGCTGTTTTGAGGCCTTCAAAAATTTCAGGATGTGAAGTAGTCAACAATATGATGTACCAATTCATTGTGTCATTTTATAGAGCTGTTTTGAGGCCTTCAAATTTTGGAAATGTGGGTCATTAGAACAAATGAGACTTGGCAATCACTGGCTGGCTGTTCATGAAAATGGCATTTATTTTAAACAGTCCAGTAGAATATAATGTAAGTAGAAACTAGAAATGGCTGTTGTTGCACTAGTCATGGTTGATATTGGTATTGTGCCATATCAAGCTTGGACTAAATCCAAATATCCCAAGCAAATTGTGAAATGAAAGGCAGTTAGCTATTAAAAATTTAATAAATATATTACACATGGCTCAATTTAAAGCTCCACTGAAACATTATCTCTTGAACACATAAAAAGAATATGACTCGATAGATTGCACCTTAGTATGATCATAAAAATCGTCTTGCCATCAGTAAATGTAATATGGAAAAAGGGGCAGCCCTGCAATAGCGGATTATTTTATCCTTTAGGGCTGTCCTGTTGACGGCATCAGCAGATTAACATTTAAAAAAAAGACTGATTGTTAATTAATTGTGCTGTTGTTGATTCAATAAACGGCTGATATATATAATATTTAACATACAAGGGGCAGGAGTGTAAGATAGTTGAGTCTGTGGTAAAGAATTGAATCTGTTACCATGTTATCATCACTTTGTCAGTCTCAACGGTATTGATAGAACAAATAAAAATCACTTGTGTTTAGTTTGTTATCATGTGCTCTTTTTTGTGCTTGATTGCAGATGTTGTGAATTTTTTACTAATTCTATGAATTTTTAGTTCTAGAGTTTTGACACTTCAAACAGTTTTTCTACATAGTATTCCTAATTTTAATTTCTAGAGTACTGCAACATCTTGGCATGACGCTTATTCAACGGAGTTATTTTAACCCGAATAAGGCGCATCATCTTGACCAGTTCAAGTAAGTTAATGTAGATTACGTTGTGATTATGTTATTACACTTTAAATTCGTATTCACTTACATTATTATAATGTGAATTCTGATGTTACATGGTTGCATGCTTGTATCCCAAATATATAGGGTTAGGAAAACATTCTGATTAAACGGCATTACTGGCATACATTAACCAGTCTTCTGATTGTGTCGATCTGATCAACTTGCAAACTAGAGTTTTTGTTAGGGAAGTGACTTGTAAGTTTTTGTAACTCTGCCTTCAGCTATTTGCTTGACAGACTTACCCATATTTAAAGCAATTTTCTAATCATTGTATTTGTTCATTGCCTCATTTTGTAAATCTCTTGTTATTCATTTAATAGTAAAATCTCCAGAATAATCTTTTTTGAATCAGGGTAGATATCTGGCCTGGATATTCAACTGCCATTGGACTCTACGAAAGACAGATCGGTCTTGTTGCTGACGTCAGTCACAAGGTGATCAAAACCAGTACGGTCTATGATTTCATGAAGCAACTGAGAGGAGACAGAACCCTTATCTCTGCCAAACTCATTGGAAGAATTGTCATGACAAGGTAATTTAGTTTTTGGTTCAATTCTTTTTAAAAGGCATTTATATGGGATCCTTTAAATTAGTTATCGGTTAGGTTAGGAGAATTTTCTGTAATGTCACCGTGCGCTAATGGTGTTACAATGCAAGGCAGACAAACTTAAATAATTTAATTATGTAATAGTAATCATGGGATTTGTATTCTGATACGGCATATCTCCAACTATGACTGTAGCAGCATTGCAAAAACTTTAATGAAGATTGCCTTTTAAGAACCTGTTGTAGGTATTTTACTTCTCAGTGCTACAGGAACCTAGATTGAAGACAGAAATTTAACCGTGTTCTTTTCGTGCATTGTATCATAGCTTCAGAATTCTCAACTTGTACCTCTGCGACTTTGGTTTGTGTGAAGTCGACAGACCAAATAGAATGAGACTTAGTAGGGAGTTTTGGGAAGCTGAGGTTGCAGAGAATGGTGGCGAGTGGAGGAAAACCAGAGCAAGGAGAAACAGATGCCAACTGGTATTTTATAATTAAAAGAGAGGGAGAGGGAGAGCCAGTGGAAGGGAGTGGAGATGGGGGTATATGGATAATGGGAGGGAAAAATTGAGAAGAGAGGGTACAGGAGAAAGAAGCAACATGGGATTTTTCTTAAAAGTCATTTTTCTGAACTGTTGCACAGATGGGATAGTCTTAAAAGTTAGATAATTTGATAAGAGCTACCTCTTGATAAGCTCTGTCTTTTACAGAACACCATTTAAATCCATGGCAAACTGGATTGCAAACATTCATTTTTGAAATTCAGATTTACAGACTTGTAGAAGAATTAGTGTCTGAATAAAAACTAAATAAAGGAAAATAACATGTGTTTCAGGTACAATAACAAGACTTACCGCGTGGATGACATAGATTGGAAGCAAAATGCAATGAGTACGTTCAAGCTAAGAAATGGCACAGAACAGAGATACATGGATTACTACAAGAATGCCTACAGCTGTGAAATCCGTGATCCCCAGCAGCCGTTGCTGATGTCCATGCCAAAGAAGAGAGATGTCAGGGCTGGTCAAGAAGGTTTTATCTGTCTCATACCAGAACTCTGCATCATTACTGGTAAGTAATATGTTTTAGCATGAATTTTGTTGTGTTTTGTGAGTTGCATTAGTTCTCAGTCACTTTTGGTACACGCTCGTCATTAAAGGGTTAAGTTAGACAACATTTTTGATGTGCTTGTGCCTCGGCTTCTCAGGAAACTATTGCTTTACATAAAAGGTATTTCTGATTTCAGGTATCGATGACGACATGCGTGCAGACTTTAAAATGATGCAGGACTTTGCAAAAGTTACCCGAGTTGGACCCCATGAAAGAGCTCGAGAACTGGAGGCGTTGTCAGAGGAAATTGCCAAGTAAGGAAATCTGATGTGTGATTTGTTTTATCTACAAGGCAAATTAGTATTTCAGTAATGCATGACGTAATTATGTGCTATATAATTGCCAAGATACATTCATAAGTCATTTGTGTATTAAATATCAGATATTGAATTGTGTGTATTATGCTATTAAAAAGTGTAGGAATTTGTTGAGCATAATTTTGGTCAAAGCGTGCAATAGTAAATCACTATTTGATACAAGAAACAAGATTGATTTTTCTTAGCTCTGATGTTAATTCTGTGCTGAGCCTTGTCTAAAAAAGTTACTGGATTTGAACTCCCAACATCGTTATTCAATGGCCCATTGTGCTTGCCACTGCACTATCATGCATCCCATTGATCAATGAAATCAAACTATGTGTAATGCTAAGTACAGTTCTAGATTTCCTGAATGGAACAACGTAGTTTGGTCAAATTATATCTATTGTTGCATAAGTTTTTTGTACATATTTTCTATGCTTTGTTGTCTGCAACGATTTTTTTCATTTATTAGATTTATTGCAATAAATATTGAATGCAGTTTGAGAGATTATGATTTCTGCATTGTGTTTTAAAAGAAATCCCGCAGCACGAAAAGAATTGGCAGACTGGAACCTGCAACTATCTGGCAAATTGGCGGACGTTCAGGGACGAGTTCTTGATAAGGAACCAATCAAGATGGTCAAGGGCAGAGAATTGACTAATGTGAGTAAATGGTTGCCACTAGTAGGGCATCTTAATGATTTGATTAAAGTATTTTTTGCTTGAATATTAGGTCATCATCTGAAGCTAACTATGGCAGAGTGTTGTCTGCTTCTAGAAAACAAAACATTTTTGTGCTCTAAACTTTCATTCTATGATCTGCACATCCAGGATAGATATTATGTTCAAAATCTGTGTGGTCCAGAAAATATTAGTGTATCAGCCGACGTATCTCTGGTCCTTTGCTCACCTCTCACATGCTGATACATGATACAGTCTTTGAAAAGAAGGGTGGCAATGCTGAAGTAAAGCCCAAGAATAGATTCAAATATTCATAGAACTTCAAATTTGTATTGGTTACAGCTAAACACAGTTACATGTCATTTCAAATGTTCTTTTTGATTATGTGAAGCATTATATGAGTGCTACAGTTGGTTTTAACATTTTTGTTATTTTTTATTATTTTGTCCAGTTTATCAGAATGGTTCTTGATCTTAATTTCTTTAGTGTCATCGTTACATCTGTCATAGTAAGTCTTAGTCTTTGTTAACCCTTTAACGACGAGCCGCTTATGGTTTCCCATACATTTTAGTACACGCTCGTCGTTAAAGGGTTAACATCACTGCTGGAGAGCAGTTCTTTAGTTTCATTCATGTACAACGTTGTATTACTATTTTACTGGTTCTGTTGTTAAACTTGCAGGTAACGGTTGATCAAGACGCATCTTGGTCAAGGAACATGAGAGATGTGAAGGTCACGATGCCAGTGTCTTTAGAAAAGCAGACATGGCTATGCATATTTCCCAAATCTGCTCAAGAAGGATTCAGCCAGTTCCTGAATGACCTTTACAGTGTTGGAAGAGGCATTGGCATGAATATCGGGGAACCAACAATGTAAGTACTCTGTTGTGCTCATAAGTCGGTTCATGTACCAAAAGCTTAGATTGTTGCTGTGATTGTTATATCAGTACATTGTCTTTGCTGTAAAAAATGCTAATTGAAATGGCAAACTTGTGACTAGATTCGGGCAGTGGCATCTTACTGTGCATTGTAGATCTACTCACCGCCAAGTCTTTTTACCTCTGATCCTTCTTGTTGAAATTTTTTGGTAGGCTTTCTTATGACCCTCAAGTGAGCAGTTTACACTATTGGCCACAATTTTGGGACAATTTTATATAATATCAATCACTGTCGTGTACATTCAAACGTTGACATTTGACACTCCTGTAGTTGAATGCCATTTGTGGCTTCTGTAGTTACATGTTATTTCTGGCTTCTGTAGCTGCATGCCAATTGTGGCTTATGTAGCTTCGTGCCATTTCTGGCTTGTGTAGTTACATGCCATTTGTGAGGTTTGCTGCCACATATATGTTAAACTGGAGTTTATTACTGGGTCATCGAAATTGGAACCTCACTTTCCTTTAATATTCTCAAAACAGGAATGGCTTAGGACTGTGCTGGTCATTAAAACTTAACATATGTAAGTTCCCTCATATGTCTGGCAGGAATTTAGTGAATGAAAGTGCTATTTAAAAATTTGGTCTCGGTTTCTAGTAAATTAATTGTAGTGTTTGCTCTGGGCATATTTTGAGGTTTTTATAGTTCTTTGCCCACTTCCAAGCTTTGTGGAAATCAGCTTGAAGGTATTACTTAGTCTTTAGAGTAATTCAGCTGGTTGTTTGTTCGTACCAAACAGCGCCATGTATTTCATCATTATATGTAACAGCTGGCTATATGATCGCTCATGGTCACCTTGCTGGATTTAAGCGGTCGATGTAGCAAATGCCAGTTAGTCTTTTATCTTCTTCTGTTGTAGGGTCATGCTGAGTTTTAGTGCAAGGCAGATGGAATACTTGGATGCAATCAAAACCCATTGTGACAAAAATTTCAAGATGGTCATGGTTGTGCTGGGCTCCAAAGACAAGCAGGTGTACGATGCCGCAAAAGTTGAACTATGCACTCAGCGAGCAAGTATGTGCATTAGGCTTGTGTTGTTTCAACTGTTCAAGAAACTTCATACGTTTAGAAGATTTTAATGGTGCATGATAGTTTAATGGTTTAGCATGGTCTTTTAATTGAGTACAAACAAGTCTGGGTGTCACTATTTGGCAGTGTTTTTTATTATAAATTGCTGTATTTTGGCTAGTACTGTTTTGTTGTAGTGTGCCTGTAATTTGCGACTCTAGTTATACAAGAAAAATTCCTTTTGCTGTTTTAAGTACAACAAAATGAAGGCCATAAATTTATATTTGTGAACTGTCTCAGATGGCTGTCGTTAACGGAATAGTAAGAGGATTGTGATGCATTTATTGGCACTCTTTTTTAATATATAAATTGTCAAAACCATTTGTTTCTTTAGTGCATAATTTTTCCTATCAGTTGGCAGTACTTTTCATTTACTTCATATAAAGAACCATGACAATGAGATCAGTCTAGTTAACATCCTTCAGTGTGACCACTAGACATCTTGTCTCTGCAGTATTATTATTCATGTATATACCTCAAATTGTATCTTTTGAGTATGTTACAATGACAATGTGTCCAAGGTTTTTGGTACACCAGACCAATATACCGAATTCTTGTAGATGGATTCCAAATTTTGTTCCGCATTAGGAAATGACGTCATTGTAACAGAGCCTCGCTATAAAGGGTCCTTGAGATGGCCTCAAAGACTGTTCGGCTGTTGTTTCCATGTTATGTGAATTCTAGTCATGAATGCCAGTGTGAAATTGAGTTAAATGAAATATTCTGTTCCATGTTTTATAGTTCCAAGTCAGTTCGTGGTTAAAAATACCATAAACAGAGAGAAAGGGAGAAAATCTGTTGCCACGAAGGTTGCCTTGCAGATGAACTGCAAGCTGGGAGGTGAACTCTGGGAAACAGATATGCCAGTAAGATTCCCTTTTTTATGTATGAAAACCACATTTGTATTTCAGGAAACAGCCTGGCAAATATTGTAATACAAATGTATGATATCTAACGATTTTACAGCTATTGTTTCAATTCAAAGAATAATCAAGAATTTACATTTTTTTAATCACAAAGATGTGAATTACAATGGAATGCAAACTGCTGAGGTCATTTGTTGCTAATTCAGTGAGCAGCTGATGTATTTAGATTGGGATTCAAAATCCATGGCACTGTTTGCCACACTGAGTAGTTTGTCAAATACATCATGATTTCAGTGGCCTTTGAGTTGTGCTATCGTAGCTTAGTGTTTTTTTATATCTGTTAGATGAGCAATGCAATGGTTGTTGGCATTGACACATACCATGACTCGGCTGCAAAGAGACGATCAGCTGTAGGATTTGTTGCCAGTCTCAATAAAAATTTAACCAGGTACTACTCCAGGAGCTTCCTACAGGACCAAAATGAGGAGCTGGCCAAAGGACTAAATTCAGCAATGACGGGTAAGATACGATTGTCTGTTTTTCTTATTATAGCCTACTCCTTTAATAAAAATTGTTTTAGCGTAAGTGTTTTAAAATTTAAGTGAATTTAAACATAACCAGTGCAATATATGAATTACTGATTCCTTTAGTATACAAACTTCTTTCGAAATTTTGCAGTGGTTTTCTCCTGTTGAGTGAAGTTGTTTTGTATGTACGTATAATATGTGCGTATGTTTAGTTTGGTGTTTAACGTCCCAGATTTGGCACAATGGATGGAGGTCAGCCACCCTCAGATGTTATTGACTGTGCTTAAGTTCAGGGACCCTGTTAGTGTTGTAACAGCACCCGACGACATTGCTGTGTAGTGATATTGTATGTATGTCTGCAAGTGTAGTGATATATATGTATGTATAATGTTCTTGTTTGTGTATGCACTAAGCCCTCCCTTATAGCTCACCTGATTTCTAACACTTATTCTTATACATTTCCAAGTCAGGCTAATGGGTATTATATATACTTCAACTTTAGAATGGAGCCTTGTAGCATTGTAATTGATAAAGCTCGTAAGCAATACACTGTGAGAAGGATTGTTGTGTGTGTGTGTGCGCGCGTGTGAACATAGAGCACCTTGCATTTTAGCTTGTCTGAAGAAATTCCTGGCTGTGAATCAGACGCTGCCGTCGAGGATCTTCATCTACCGAGATGGCGTTGGCGATGGTATGCTGAGCATGGTGGAGGACTTCGAAATTCGACAAATTGAAGAGGCGATCAGAGCTCTGCAGCCTGGCTACGAGTAAGTGATTCAGCATAATGGCTATTCTGCCATTGATCTTATGGATGTTCATCTGATTGCAGTTTGGTTTTTATGCCCCATTGTTTGATGCCTTGTGCATTAGACACCAGTGTTATTTATAAGTTGGTAATTAATGAATAGAAATTATTCTATAATAACCTAAACTAAAATCGTTCTAGGCGATCATTGTATGCTCTGATTAGTCAGGTTGAATCAGTAATCATGCTGTGATATATATATATATATATATATATATATATATATATATATATATATATATATATATATATATGTGTGTATATATATTCGTTTATTGAGAAAAACAATCTGACAAAAACGCAGAAATGCTAACATGAGTGATGCATCAGCTTGTACTAAGTGACTTGAATTGCAAGATGCAGTGCATGAATTTGAAAGCACAGAAGAAACTTTCAACGTCGCTAACTTTGAAGTGTAACATAATTAACAGTTGGAGATTAATCAGTGCAAGGGACATGATCGTCTAGTTTTGTGCATAGACTTTTTAAAATCATCTATAGTAACAATCAATGACACATTATTGCATGTTTAGTAAATTATTGCATACATTACATTTGCTGTATAATTCGAGCAGGGGAATGACCAATGAGTAAGCATACTTTTTCTGATATTAACTGAATGTTACGATGTCTTTACTACCTTGTAATGGTTACATTGTGTGTATGTAGGCCAATGTTGAGTGTCATTGTGGTAAAGAAACGAATGAACACCAGGATTTTCCGTGTGGATAATCGCAACCGTAACCAGCCGAGATACGATAATCCACCACCTGGAACTGTTGTTGACGATATCATCACGAAGCCCATGTGGTGAGTCAAGAGCAAATTGCTGCGTTGATAACTAGAATAGGTAATATGGATGGGAATAGATTTGCAAATTGGTGAATGACTGATAGATGTGATTGAGTAGAAAAATGCATACTTACATAAAGTATGTAACAGTTATATGGCACCTTGACGCATTCCCAAAAGTGCTGCACACACGGCTAGCTATTGTGACTCGTTTATACATAATTTACGTAAGGTGAAGTGAAAAAGTAGGCAAGTGCAATAGGCGGCTGAACAGAGAACGGGCCAATACACAAGAAGGCATGACGGTTTGAGTTAAAGTGCAGCACCTCCACAGGTCGCACAGTGCAACGATTACCAGCCCAATGGAGTTGAGACTTTAACATCCTGGAGCTCCTTGATGTTTGCTGGGGCAAATGTCAACAAGTGAGACACTTGCCAGCAAGATGATTTCAAAGGATAGGCCTATGCACTCAGCAACAGGAAGCGATGTATAAAGATATGTGGGCTACAACTCGTGCAGCACAGTTTACGACTGGTTGGGGCTGGCATCCATGGAACCGTAGAAGGCACGCAAGAATTGAATTGCAGTGAGCAGATGGATAGTAAGGTGGATGGGTTAATGTTGCAGTGTGGTTTTGAAATTTGATGCATCGATGCAGAAATTGTGACAGTCATTTTTCACTCCTGGAATAAATTGAATTTAGTTTCAGAGGAAGGGAACTAGACATTTAACATCATTTGGATGCTAGGGTCTTTCCTTCATGTTATCGAAGCATCTTTTATTTTACCCATGCTTTCAAAATTCGTAAACTTGATTTTAGTGTGTTAGTGGATTGCTTAAAAATAACACTAATGGAATGGTCACAAGTGGTAGATTGTTGGAATTGCTGCTTTTTGTAGGTATGATTTCTTCATAGTCTCACAGTCAGTCAATCAGGGAACAGTTGCTCCAACACACTACCATGTTTTACGAGATGGTAGCAAGTTCAGTGTCAACATCATGCAGAGACTAACATACAAGCTCTGTCATCTGTACTACAACTGGCCGGTATGTTTAGAACACAAACTGATATATTGAAAATGCAAATAAACGTAATATCTTTCCTGTTCTAGGAATAAATAATCATTTGAATGCATGTAACACTTTGTCACTCTGCAATTCTCAAACAGTCTGTGTGTTTGCCTCCAGTCATTCTTGTGCCTCTCGGTCAACTTCTTGCTTGTGTGCTCTATTGTAAGGTTCAAACATAAACCTTACTTTAAAAGGTTCCATTGCCGAACAGGGTAATGATTGATTAATGTTGAAAATGGTCAAACCATTGGGTCATTTATAAAGTATTTTATGTGTAGTAAATTTAAAGTTGTCCTGTAGTTTGACTGAAACAATTGCCAAGCCAACAGCGTGAAGGATTTGCTGAAAGATAAATGTCTTTATGCCCTGCCACTGATTCAGTACAGAGTTTAATAGGTTACGTTTTCATCAGGATAGTAAAGTGTGTGTATTAAAAAATAAAATTGTTATGTATGTGAAAATATGACTGTGATGTGTTGTCTGTTTTAGGGCACCATTCGGGTTCCAGCACCTTGCCAGTATGCCCACAAGCTGGCGTTCTTGGTTGGACAGAGCCTGCACAAGCCACCTCACGTCGAGTTGTGTGACAAGTTATTTTATTTGTAGTTGGCCAAAAGAGAAAATGCTCAGGAAGACATTGGACTAACTTGCTTTGAAGTGTTTCGTGTAAACTTTGAAACAAGAGAACACATTTTGCAAAACATGCCGTTGTTTTGTCAAGTATTTTTTGGTAGAGAGGTAGTTGTCAAGACTGGTAAAAGTTGCCCACGAAGGAATCTTTTGACTGTAGTGTGCAAGCTGAGCTTTGAGTTTTGCTCTTTTATGCCTGACTGTAGGCATCATGTTATGTTAGTTTGACATTAGAATTTATTAGTTTAAAATCTAAAAAATATTATTTAGTAGCATGCCGTGCAGTCATTCCGTTACTTTTATTCGTGGAATTAAGCCATGTCTTGGATCTCGTAGTGTTCCCATGGCCTGCATTTGAACTAAGCGAAGAAAATTTATGAAAGTATCTTGATTCTGTGTTTCTTCATTTGACGAACTTGTAACTTTTGCATTTATCGGCCATTAGAGGAAGCGTGGGTTTAAGACTTGGCTGACTTTTCAGTTAGGATTTTGTTTGTAAACTCTTGCAAACGAGGTTTGATACTTGAAACTTTGAAATTAGCAAATGCTTCGAGTGGAGTGATTTGTTCGTGATGGCATGGTTGCAAGCACAGTCCAGGCTCTTGCAGTCAATGCTTGGAACTGTGTGGTAAGAAGAGTATTTAAATCTGTTCTGATTTAAATAGATGCTGTAGTATCTAAGCTATCGGGTACACTAAACTTTTCATGCAGCCGATTGCACGAGTGATGGAGTTTTTGCTTTGTATACTGTCTTTGATATGACTTGAGATTTGTATGGAACTTTATTTTTTGTTGTACGTCGCTGTTTGGTATTTGAATGATGATGTAGTTAGATTTTGTTCTGTAATTGATGTGATTATGGCGAGTCCTTGCTTATTTGGTTGAACTGCTGAATCAGGGGATATTAGTTGAAAACTTTCGGGTAAAGTGCTTTGCCAAGATGAACTGATGGTTCGATAAGTTGTTTTACTATATCATTTTCTGTTGAATTTGTCTGTACATGTTTATGTTTGACTGGAGAGGTGGTGTGGAAGAGTATTAGTCTCTCGTCCTGTGTCCTTGGACCACTTACATGCCTAGGCTTCAAACCCTGTCTGTTCTCATGTTTTTTGTGTGCTTAATAATCTAAGCGGAATATAGCTACCTGAAGGTCGTCTGTTCAATCCTCACCTCACCTAGGGTACAGTGTTTTTAAGTTGAGTATGTGATGGTTTAATATCTATGGGGGAAGAGACATAATTGTCTAATTTAATTAGGCTGGAAAAATTATTTTCTGATATAGCTTTTCTGACAAAAGTGAAATTTGATTAAATTAGCCTTTTGTTGTTTTTTGTTTCTTTCATTAAACCATAAGACTTGCTGATGTTTGGTTCAAGTAATTTTGAGCTGATGGACATTTCAATTATTTTTTAATCTGAAATTTAATATATTATTTTAGCTAGGGGGTGCATTCAGAATGTTAATGGTAACAATACGTTATTCACAATTTGCACCCATCTCTGCCAAATGGCTGGCATCATGAACTGATGATGATTAACCCTTTAACGACGAGCGTGTACTAAAATGTATGGGAAACCATAGGCAGCTCGTCGTTAAAGGGTTAATGTTATTCAGATCTAAATATGGCGTGTATTCCAGAAGCGTGAAATTTTACATCTTTAGCTACAACTTTTACAAGTAATGCACTCAGTTGGAGGAGGAGAATTAAGAATGTTGAAGTGATAACAGGGATAACAATAATAATAGTGATACTCTTTATTATTTCAAACCGACAAACACAGTATGATTACAATTCATTACGAGCGGATGATCACAAGTTATTACAGTCTATCAGAGTAGACTAATAAATACCAGAGTCAAATTTCAAGGCATTGTGTCATTTTAGGAAGCTGCTTATCGCAACGTCCTTAACCTTGGTCCCGTTCCAACCACTTTTTGAGTGGTCGGGCTTCACCTAAATTAATCTACACTAGCAGGTTAATTCTTGTTAACGACTGCAATTTGGATCCAATGCATGTCGGTTGTCGTTAATACATGAAGACTGTAATTTTGGGTTTCTGTAATACACTGCATGTTGCTTCCAACGCAGGCTCAATAAGAACTGCAATAGATCTGTTCACCAACACAGCATTGGAGTCGAACAAATTTGTGTTCATTTTCTCTGCAATGTCAAAGATGATATTGATTTGTAGATTAGATTTTAAGTTTTTTCGTATTTGGTTTAGCTGTTGAGCCTGTTGTCCAACTGATTAATTATGTGGAACTATGAATTTTCATGTCTAGCTTTGTTCTAAAAGCGAGTCAAAATGTTAAACTTGTCCAGTTTTTCATCTGCACTTGCAGGAATGCAAAACTTGTAGAAATGTGATTGCATTGTGTTTACGCTCCTTAGTTATGCTTCTATGATGTATGCAGTTTTCACCAGCAGCCAAAAAATTTTATGTTACGCGTTTTCTTAGTTGCAATGAAAGATAAATTAGTTAAACATCGCTTATGTTTTGAACTGTCTCGTTTCCTTGGCCACACTATGAGTTATGTGACCGATAGTTAATTAATAATAATTAACGAGGAATTATCGATTTAGATTTGTAGCGTGCTTTGATTTGTTTTCTGTAGTTAATCACTGTAGTTTGCTGATAAGCTTTCACCGTTTCTAGTTTTAGTAGTGTAGTCTGACAAGCAGTAATCTGTTTTTCATTTATCCGATTTGGCCAAATTTTTTGTTGAAACCGACATTATCTAGTAATGGCCAAGAACACTCGTGCAATGTCTATTAAGACATGCTGGTGGTGATTATATTTGTTTCAAGATTCTCAGAAGACAAATTATTTTGTGTTTGGTTTATATTGTGCTTACCTTCAGTCTTGTGATTCGTTGTCTTTAGTTAGAGCTGGACAGTATTGCTACAATGATACTCCATTTATAATTTTTGTCTTGCTTCATACATCCAAGGCAGCATCCATTCGTGTTACCGGCAAAGGATGTTGAAAACTTTATCCCTAGAGTCCTCTTTTCCGGCGATCATTGACATTGTTCTGTTACCTCTTTTCATTTATTTCTCTTGAGAGTGCTTCGACTTGAAACTGGGTGCAGTATACCACCGAGAATTGTCTCTTTTTTGAAATAAATGAATAATTATATATTATCATCTGTTTCAAAACTTTGGAAAATATAAAACTGCTCTGGTGGCTTCATAATAATAAATAACACTAAGTTGTCAATTGTTTATTTAGGCTTATGTCACAACTAAAATACTTTTTCATGGCAAAGAACAACCCAGGTATAAAGCCGAACCCTCCTCAAGCAACAACTAAATGGCGACCAACACCGTAGCCTCTAACAGTCAAGTGGAACAAATAAATCCAGCAACAGTTAACGCAAAGAATAATGATAACTATTTTCAAGTTTTGTTTAAATGTTTTGTTTTTACATTGCTACTTGTGATGAACTGCTGACCCTTTAAAGACACTTATGTTTGACCTCAGATTATACAATACAACTGTATTTTGATATTGGGCTCCTTCCAAAGTTCAGAAGTACACATGACCATACGACAGAACATCGATGACGTTGAGCAATTGTGAGTGAAACACTTGCTCAAGGTCCCTACACGGTAATTAACCACCTGAGTGCAGACTCGAACCCATACTCTCCATGTCACAGGCCAAGTGCTCTAACCAATTGGCCACCCTGCACTAAACATCATCTCATCTGTTAACACTTTAACAACGAGCGTATACTAAGTGACTGGGAAACCAATGCAGAAAATGTGAATCCTACAGTGATTTTGTATTTCTAAGTTTGAAATTTTGGGGGTGCTTCAAATTCCGCGTGCCCAAAAACCTGAGCTCGTGCCGCTTTGGGCACGTGTGTCATAGGTTCGCCATCCCTGGCCTAAGGTCTTTGTTAGCATTATTAGAGTTCAGGGCTGTTAATATAGCAATAACTTGGTATTGCTGATACTGTTTTCATTATCACAAGTATGATAGTTTTATTTTCATTATCGCAGCAAGTATCACAATTGTTTTATTTTTTTGTATCAAATGTGTATTGCCGATATTTTTAGCCTGTAAATCACCAATACCAATACATGTACAGTACTTATTTCAATTATAGGCCTACAGGTATATGGTTTCTCATCTGCTTTAATAAGTTGTGATCAAGAAAGAGTCAGAAATAATCGTCGCGCTTCGAAAATTCGTCCCTTGGTACAAGCTATGATCTTTGCTGTTAATGCAAGAGTAGAGATTTGGGTACAGTATAAGGTATTTATAACAAGGCATCGTAATCTGGAGATCTGTAGAGCGCTCAAATCAGCCGAGTCGCGGAAACCAGCTTATTCACATTTCACAGGTGCTTAGCCAAAACAAAATCAATAGGTAGCTACACCTTGGTTATTCTTTGTCATCAAAAAGTATTTTAGTTGTGACATAAGCCTTATACCGCTGTGGCATAATATGGGTGAGGTACAGTTTCCTCTCCTTATGACCCAATCAGGCTACAAATGAAGTCGTGGAGACTGTGCTAGTACATCAATTGCCAGTCCCAAGCCTGGAGAAAGGAGGAGGGTTACACTAATCATCTGCATTATGACACAGTCGCATTAAACAGCAACTACTGTAACCTAGTGCAAGGCTGGACTTACATTAATACCACTTTGAATGGACTTACATTGATACCCCTTTGAATGGACTTACATTAACACTCCTTTGAATGGACTTACATTGATACCACTTTGAATGGACTTACATTAACACTCCTTTGAATGGACTTACATTGATACCACTTTGAATGGACTTACATTAACACTCCTTTGAATGGACTTACATTGATACCCCTTTGAATGGACTTACATTAATACCACTTTGAATGGACTTACATTAACACTCCTTTGAATGGACTTACATTGATCCTTTGAATGGACTTACATTAACACTCCTTTGATACCCATTTGAATGGATGCTGGTTCCAAATTCTACTGGCAGGTAGAATGTGGAAAAGTGGTCAAGTTGTTAAAGTGTGTTTAGTCAGTAGGCTCATTCATGCAGTCAACAGATTACAGCCCTTCTGCACACGTCACTGGCCACATTAGTCGGTATTCGACTTTTATATCATTTGAGCAGATTATTGTGTTCAAGTGCAGGATTGCTCAGTAATTTCTAACGTGTTGGAATTTACTGTTGCCAATTTTGCAAATCAGACTTATTCTCTTTTGTTGCGTTTTTTTGGTATTTCAGTCGCATGTCGCCTTGGCATACATGACTGTGTTGAGGAGGCATAACCCATCTGCAGCTGGGTGATTTTTATCGTAGCACCTCAAGTCTTTGGAGCAGGGTTTCCACAGAACCTGGGAAGTCATGGAATTAGACTTTGAAAAACTTAAGGCCTGGAAAACCTGGAAAAACAGGTGTTTTTTTTAAATACAGGAAAGTCATGGAATTTGGAAATTGCTAGTTCATGGAAAGTTATGGAAACTTTATTAATAGACATATTTGTAATCATATTTTAAAATTTCAATAAATATTACATTGATAAAACAATTAGAAAGTAAGTCCTTTTCATCTAAAATAAGTTTTAAAGTCATCAGAAAAGGTCTTTGATGGAAAGTCATGGATATTTGTTTTATTAACCCTGTTGGAGTGACCTTGACCGTCAGTTACTGGTGGTGCCTCGATATACCGATTGGCAAGTGACGAATACCTGTTATACATGCACCTAGTGGCTTGTGCACTCATCTTCCACCAATGTAATGTAATGCCATGTAAATCTTCGAAAAAATTTTCAGCGCCCACAAAAGTCACGTCAGGGAGACCAGCTTATTCACTGTTTATTTATTCACTTATTCACTGTTATTTATTATTATCAAATCAAGTCCGCAATAGCCAAACAATGAGGGACTGCTGAACAGTGGTTGTTTCGTCTGCTACCGAATGTCATTGTACCACTCTACCAACGCAGTTTTTAGTCCAGAGACACTGAACATGATGCCATCTCTCAATGGGAATCCATTGGCTGCGCTCCACATGTGCATTAGCCCACCGTTGCTGAATTATCTGTTTGTCTGTACATTAGTTTGGTTGCTGAAGAATTTCTGGTCTTAATTACATGTAACATCATAACGGCTAGCACAGAGAGAACCATTGATTAGTCTGCTCTTGAAGTGGTGCTATATAAATGTTCATTTACATTACAATACATTACATAAATTGCAAGCACAATTCTCAACAGACCACTATGTCATGATATAGTAGATAAATGGCAACACCTTAAGGAAACTGGAGAGCAGACAATATTATTTTTGTACGGTCTTTTGTGTTACTCTGTGCTTTGTGAATATCGTCGAATTTTTCAGTTGGGGTGTTCCCTTGCATGTTGTTTGCAGTAATTACGCTTTGAGTTGGAGTTCCTCCCTAAGTCAACTCAAAGGGTTTTGTATGGCCAGCTTATACCTGTTTTTTCTTTTCGTTTAACCACTTGAGATATAATGAGTGATTTCAAATTTATGTTAATGTTTTTCATAAACCTTGTGAACCTTCTGTTCAACATTGTGTTTGCTTTCAAACCTGTGCATTGTTCAATGTATGCTTAGTTTGTGCAAGACAGAACGGATATGTTGATATTGACCAAGTTTTCAAAGTTTGTGTGTCTGTGCATTTGTATGTTAAGTACCAGTAATCGTAAATTTATATAGTGCCACTTCAAGAGACACTCCTCAGAGGCGCTGCCGACCTGAAAGCACCAAACCGTGATCAAAAAGACCAAGAAGTTCATTATGGAGGTTGCTAGGCAAACTATTCCAGAAAGATGGACCGACCACAGCAAAGCTCTTATGAAGCACCATGGAAGTCCGAGCCACAGGGACAACCAGGTTGCCTTGTGTGGCAGAGCGAAGGAATCTACGGTCTGGTATGGATAACATGGCACACAAAGCTTCCTAAGATAAACTGGGGCTTGGCCTGCGAGACAATTGTGCATAAGCATTAGAATCTTAAATTCAATGCACTTTTGCATGGGTGCAGTTCCTCCCGTATAGAGTTAGATATTATATGCCCAAACTTTGGTATGCCGCCCATCTGGTGAGCCGCAGCATTTAGAACAGATTGCAACTGATTAATGCATGATAGGATTAAGCCAACATAAGTAGCACCGCATAGTCAACTCTGCTGCATATGAAAGCATGCATCAGGGTCATACCCAGCCAACACAGCCACACGGGAACCAGACGGTTCCCATACGGGTTGTCATACACGGAACCGGACGGGATACCCGGCGGATACCGGCGGTTTTTGTCCGCGGTTTTGAGACGGGACCCATACGGGATAGCCCGCCGGGCATCCCAGTTCATTCCCAGATGACTCAAAAGTGATTCCAGTTCTATTCCAGTATGCATTTTACAGTTCATTACACTTCAAATTACATGAATATTGTAATTGAATTACAATTACTGGACTTAAAAAGTAATTCAATTACAAGCAGAAATTGTAATTCAATTACATGTATTTCAATTACTGAAATGCAGTGATTGCTTTAGCTACATAGTACAGTAAGCTGTGCTAAATAGCTAAAGCAATCAGGTTGTTCAGTAATTGAAATACATGTAATTGAATTACAATTTCTGTAATTGTAATTGAATTACTTTTTAAGTCCAGTAATTGTAATTCAATTACAATATTCATGTAATCTGAAGTGTAAATTACGAATTACTTTGATAAAGTCGGCAACAATGCCAGCCTGCCGGGCTGACCAGGGCCACCCCTTTAATTGACTGGATGTTTCAGTTTTAAAAAGAGAGTAAATTAAAAGTTATAGAAAAAATTCTAAATCATTTGCAAATTTTAGAGTAATAATTGAAAATTAATTGGTAATTAAATTACAATCAAAATATAATTGTAACTTAATTCCTACACAATCAAGTAATTGTAATTCAAATACATGTACAAGCATGTAATTGCAATTATGATTGAATTACATACAACACTGAAAACAATAAATAATCAACAATAGCTTTAAATGACACATCAATTTAATAAAGGAAAAATAATCAGTCTGCTCTGCATTATCATTAAATTTTTTGTCAACAATGTCATCAGCAGTATTGGTCAACTTCTGATCGGTGGTGATTGACTCCGACTTGGTCTCTTTGAATTGTACCGATTTCAACAGCCAGTGACCTCCAGTGCTACGATCCCTAGCGTTACCAAACCACACAGCCAACTCGTCCACAACCAGTTTCTTCATACTGTCCTTGGTAGCAATATTTTGCTTTACAGCACCTGAATTTTCAAATATGAAACATTTAGATTAAAAATAACAAGTTACAAAGAACAATAATTTGACGTGCTCGGATTTGTATTGTAAAATGATATTATTCCAACATTTCTGTCTAATATTAAATGGCAATATTTACAGACACTGCCTGGATTGTCTAATTTACAATGTTCGAGTTCAGAAAAGTCA
Organism: Aporrectodea caliginosa; assembly: GCA_020284085.1. NCBI lineage: Eukaryota > Metazoa > Annelida > Clitellata > Crassiclitellata > Lumbricidae > Aporrectodea > Aporrectodea caliginosa. Next base: position 934,752 of record JACEVL010000218.1, read on the forward strand.
AAACAATCTCGACTCTCTCTTAGCCTCAAAAATGCAATATGGTTTTAAAGGTTTAGCACTAAATAAAGCACGGTTGGCAGAATATTGAATTTTTTTATTTGAGACAAGCATAAATAGTCCCCATCATTATTCACGAGTACTTGTATCTAAACAATTAAAAAGAAGAAGCAAATCAAAGCAGTTCTATCCTAACAAGAGACATTGAAAAGTCTTCATATATTGCAATTTGACAAAAAATTTATAAACATGCTGGTCTTTAACTTAAATGTCGATATTTTTCTTTATAAATATTTGCCATCAACACAAATAACTTATGTACACATCCAGGCCCGCCGAGAGGGGAGCAGGGGGGGGCAAAAACCCAGGGGCCCGGCGACTTTTAGGGGCCGGGCTGGGCCCACCAATCAACGTATGAAAAACATTATAATCATTTATACAAAGTTTATGATTTATGCCTCTTTAAAATATAATATTACGGACACTTAACTACAATAGTTGCATATCTAAATATAATTTTGTAGGGTTGTACCCGCACTATTATTATTAGTTTTTTTTTAAATTTCTCATAAAGTCAAAGGATAGTTAGGGCCCGTGACTGCTCTGCCTAGGGGCCCGGAATTTCTGACGGCAGCCCTGTACACATCATCTAACTTTATGGACACAAAGAAACAGAATTTAATACAACCTATAAACAGGAAGATAAAAACTGCATGCCCAGAAATTAACAGCGAATCATACAAGAGGCTTTAAAAACCATTTAAACAGTAAAATGACTCACCAATACTTTTATCGTTGAAGTGTCAAGCACCTTGTCCTCCACGCTCGTCAGATCCTCAGTTTCGATGGGAAATTGCACGCCCTCAGGCAGCTCCATTGCCACAAGTCCACCTGCTGCATTCAGTTGCCTTGAAATCGACAGCAGCATAGATGAATGTAGTTTCTGAGTTTGTTGCAGGTCCTCCTGACTGGCCAATATCTTTATCATCAGATCAGTCTGCTATCCAGATCGCCACCTACAAAATCAAGTCTACACAGATAACCATCATACTTCATTTATGAACAATACGGTGACCAAAACAATCTTCAAAACACATTGTAATATGCATAGGGATATTAAGCAGCACTGTGCAAGATCTAAACAAGACCCAAATGAGAAATCTCCAAAAACAAATAAGTAAATTTTGTTGTCAAGCAAATCACCTCCGATTCACTTGTGACGTTGGTGATATACAAATTCCACAGTAACATGTATGTATTATCAGTAAGTGATTAGCTGTAACACAAAATTGTGTTGACACTTTTGATCACAATGCAAAACACCTTTGGCATTGTTCAGTGTTAGCACCCTAAATTGATATTTATCATTTATGAATTAATAGGCTAATTCACTCTTTATTGGTACTATGTGTCAACACACTTAACAGACTTAATATCAGCTTATCATCTGTGGCAAACAGCAGTAACAACAATTTGATAATTTACTTACACATTCACGATATGATCATACAACTACTGAATCATTGAAAACTTATAGAAACGAAGCAACACAATTATTCTTTATAACAAATCAAATGTATTGCCACTAAAGATAGCTAATTCTTAATCATCAATGCATTTCAGCACAAGACATAATTATGTGTTGACTGATATCAAATAAAACTGGATGATACTTGCTGACATCAAGAAACATAACTTACTCTGTTGACTGCAAGTAATGATAATATTATTATAAATAACGAGAATAATAAAAGTTCATACTTTGGTCGATCTGTGTATCATAGCTCCTTTGAGGCATCCTCTTCATCGCTTGACAAGGAGCTGTGTACAGGCTTTTGTGTTCTGATCAGCAAACAAAACACACAGAATGACTTATCATTACGTGATCATGTATTTATGATTATGATCATGTATTTATATGAGTACTTCATAATTAAAGTTATGTTCAACTAAGATTGACCTACATTTGTTACGAAATAGTGCAGCATTCCTGCACAGTTAAAATTTAGTCAGTTTAAAAAAAAAATTAAGATTATTGTATGCTGCAGTGGGGAACTCATGGCGTCACCCCATGGACCTCCTCCCATACCAGACCATACAGAATCCTTAGTAATGTTTTTAAAATTAAATGCTGTATAGATTTAAATATTTTATTAATTATTTTAAAAATTATAAGCCACAACTTTTAGCCAAGAGTAGTCTAGCAAAACAATTACTTTTTACTAGTAAATAAACGTTTTCTTTTGCATAAAACTGGCCAGAAATTAATCACGTCACCTGCAAATACAACAAAACACACAAAACTTAAATGACTGATATGCAAAAGTAAAGACTAATGATGCATAACAAATAGGGGGTTTTAAAAGAATTTGACATGGATTGGCACGGTAGCTGGCAAAATGCATTTATTGTACTATGGCCGTTATCTTAAAAAACATAAAAATTTCATATAAAGGGTCGCCCTAAACACTGACGGAAACACGTACAGGCAATGCAGGAACCAGTCGGAAGCAGGTACATATTATACCATGGATGGCGAACCTTTTTTAAAGGTGCGTGTCAAAATACAACTAAAACATTTTTAAAAATACTGTCGCGTGCCCCTCGGAATTTTGCAGTCTATAATTGTTTTTCTCATGCAGGTTGTAACTTGTAACTGACAAAACGTAATTTTAAAAAATGAATGAAAAGACATTATTTCAAAGATGGTTTTAGATTGGTGTTACAATAAAGTCCTTTATACAAGAAAATGTGAATTCCTACAGTGATTTTCTATTTCTAAGTTTGAACTTTTGGGGGACGCTCCAAATTCCGTGTCCAACAAATTTGAGTGCCACATTGGGCACGCGTGCTAGAAGTTCGCCATCCCTGTGTTACACGCTAACCCTAACACGTTCAGTCCATAATCCTAACCCAATCTCCGTCGCGACTATACGTATCCTGACCACAAATTAGATGCAGCCTCTGCATAAACTGTTGATATATAGATATTGGTTCATTAGTATAATAAATAATAGCATAATCTTACTTTTCACACAAACAAATCGATATCTTACGCATTCAACTATCGCTTACAAAATGGCGGTATGAATACGAATACCGCTAGAAGGCGCTACGACTCGGGGTTACACCAGACGGTTCCCGTACGCAAACCGTTGACAAAAACCGTCAGAAAACCGTACCGGATAAACCGGATAAAACACACACGGGACCCGTGCGGTCGTGTTTGCTGGGTAGCGTCTTTAGTTAGTGAACGGCGTACCAAGTGAATCTAAAGTAGATGGTAGAAGCACGTGCGACATACATTCCTCACGTGTTCTGAAAAGGTCAATTCCTGGTCCAGGGTCACACCAAAATCCCGCACAGTGGTTGAGAAAGAGACGCCAGGAAAGTGTTTGCATCCTGTGCAGATTTCATTTTCACCCTCTGCTGGTATTAATAGACTTGCCTCTTTAGAAACAAGCTGTAAGTCTACTATCACCCACAAGCCATAACAGCACATCATGCTGCAAGTGGAAGCACATCTGCTTGCTTACCTTTTGGCTTTGGTCCGGTCCTTTTTCGTAGAATCTGCTTTGAGGTAATTTGACAGACTGTGCACTTTTATGGTGCAGTAGGGGCCATCCGTTTAATACGTACGCATGGAGGGGAGGGGTAACCCAAATGCATCTACTTGCGTATGGGTCTTCTGTCGGGTCATACGGTAACAGTGTGATTCTCGTTAACGATAACGATAACGAAAATGTTCGTTAACGAAAATAAAATGACTTTCGTTAACGATAACTATAACTATAACTAAAAAATATCATTAACTATAACTATAACTATAACGAAAATAACACTAACGAAAATTCATCTTTATTTTCGTTAATACAAAAAATAAAAATAGGAAGTGCAATATGGACGATTCGACATAAATGAGAACAAAAAATGTGATATTTTTATTATGCAATTTGTCAGTTAGGCCTACTTTAGAAACTCGTGTATTCATGAAGCTGAATGCACCCATGCTTCAAAGGCTTTCATAGCTAGTAGTAGATTTCGTTTATTAAAAATACTAAGTTGACATACCGCAACTTGTTTACATGGGATAATGAAGGTAATGAAATTAAAAACTATAAGTTTATGCCTTTAGTCAGATTGAGTTAAATCTTAAAATCACCGAATAGTCCGAAATAGAACCCTAGAGATGAAATTGTGGTCATCTTTTTTGGGCAGTTCAAATTCATGAGGCCTAGGGCGCAGAGCATATGGCCTACGTACGGTCGGAGGAAAGAGGCCTCTAAGCACATGTTGAAAGTTCCGGTTGACCGCTTGAAGGAGTCTAACGTCTGCATCTTCCATCATTCGGTCTAAATCCTGGTGTTCAGGAGGGAGGTAGCCCAGTCGTTTGGCCCTTAGCAGGAAACGTTGAAGTTTTTGACGGTCGTTTGCGGTAGTGAATCCCCACCAAGCGGGAGAGGCATACAGAAGGCGAGAGATGGTAGTTGCACGTGCAACTTCATGGAGCGCAGTTGGAGGGCGACCGTGTGCACTGAGGACTCTGAGAGCGTGAAGCGAACCAGAGCATGCACTTAGAATCCTGTTGACATGGGAAGAAGCACTAAGATCGTTTGCAATAGTGTCTTAGTGTCTAAGCTGAACTTGATTAAATGCACACAATAGGCCTAGTATGTTATTAGTATTATTAGTGTTTCTCTGAGCAAATTGTGAAACACCGTGTTAATACGCACAATTTTGCTTATATATACTATAGCCTCAATTATTGTAACTAAGTAGGCCTAGTAACTAAAATTAACTAAAATAAAAATCCATTAACTATAACTATAACTATAACTAAAAATAATACTAACTATAACTATAACTATAACTAAAATAAAAAACCATTAACTATAACTGTAACTATAACTAAAATAAAATCTGTAAGGAGAATCACACTGGGAGGTAAACTTCGACAAGACCTTGTCTATATTGGCCTTCCTTCAAATGGGTCACAGTTCAGCTAAAGTAGATGTATACATAGGGAGAAACAGTGCAGAAAATGCTTCCCTCAACGAGACCGGCTAGAGTGATATACCGTTCTATGGGTGGGGGTGCCAAGTGTACGTACGCAAGTGGGGTTGCAAAAAGTACGCCTGCGTACAGGGAGGGGGGGGGTCAAATTTTCCGGATTTCTGCGTACGTATTAAACTCCATGGATGGCAACCTCTGACCACAATGGCTGGCAGCCATGCTCTTTGGTCCCTTAGCTGGCCACCAACTGCCCACCAGTGGGACAGTGCAGGCCAGTTGGGGTTCGTCCATAAAGGACATCCACAAAAAACTACCTACTGTTGACCCCTCCCTCCCAATCTGGCCTTACCATTCCTGAAGTTCCGCCCCCTTGCGGACGTCCGCGTCAGAGACGATGGACCGGATTACAAGATGCCTGCAGGGTTTGGGTCGGCTATTCCGGGGGTCCGCTATTCCGGACTAATGAGTAATGACTAATGAACAAAGCTAATCAGATGCCCTTGTTGAATAATGATAAGTCTGGGGAATAAGAACTGATTTCAATCATTGTGGCGTGCATAGGCGAAACCACCCTATGGGACCCGTGGGAGGCGTCCCCGGACGTGTCCCCCCAACTTTCGAACAGTTTGGGACGGTCCCCCAACTTTTGAAAATTTTGGGGTAAACAAGAGCCCAAAATGCACTCCATTTGGTATCAAATGCTCAAAATTGCGTCGGCTGGGGTACCCCGATGGGGTGGGGCTTAGAGCTTACGACGTTCTCGAGCCGTACCCCTAGTCGTTAGGAGCTTCTTGCCTTCCGCATTCGCGGCTGTGCGCCTTCCGCACTCGCAGTTCCCCCACTCGGACGTGACGATTGTAGTAGGCCTAGGTCCCTCCCCCAACAAATCACTGGCCCTGCTGCCGATAAAATAAAGGGTCAGGCTAAAGCCGCTAAACTCAAGTCTATCAGAATTCAGTGCAGAATGTTGCTGTATAATTTCACTCTAAAACTTTACTTATCTCGCTTTTTAAAATTCGACTAAGGCTGGCGGTAGAAGCCTAGGAGGACATTTCAATTTTTAATGCTGCGACTGCGAGTGGTGCGTGTTCTTCTAAAACCTAAAATCTCAGTTTATTCATATAGCCTATAAAGTCATATTTTTTCACAGATCTAGGCCTAGATGGTTTTTAGGTACTTTTATATCGAAATCATCGGTGACAAATTTGAGGTAAATTAGAGCCCCATGAAATGTACTCCATTTGGCATCAAATGCTCACAATTGCATCGGTTTCTACGTTTTCTCTTCGTCTGAAGACAATCGTAACCATATCGACGTTCTCTCGTAGATATGGTTACGATTTACGAAGTACGATTTTCTTCAGACGAAGAGAAAACGTAGATAAAACTCTTAGCTATGGTTACGATTGTCTTCAATAGTAACCATATCGACGTTCTCGCGTAGATATGGTTACGATTGTTACGATTGTTCAGACGAAGAGAAAACGTAGATATGGTTACGATTGTCTTCAGACGAAGAGAAAACGTAGCTATGGTTACGATTCGTCTTCTAATAAGTGAATTTGCATGTAGGCATGGTTACGATTGTCTTCAGACAAAGAGAAAACGTAGATATGGTTACGATTGTCTTCAGACGAAGAGAAAGCGTAGCTATATGGTTACGATCGTCTTCTAATAAGTGAATTTGCATGTAGGCATGGTTACGATTGTCCTCAGACAAAGAGAAAACGTAGATAATTATGGTTACGGACAAACTTACGGTTGTCTTCAGACAAAGAGAAAACGTAGACATGGTTACGATTGTCTTCAGACAAAGAGAAAAATGTAGATTAGGGCCTATGGTTACGATTGTCTTCAGACAAAAGAAAACGTAGACATATATGGTTACATTATTGTCTTCAGACAAGAGAAAACGTAGGCCTATATAATTTATGATTGTAGGCCTATAGGGCCTACGATTGTCTTCAGACAAAGAGAAAACGTAGACATGGTTACGATTGTCTTCAGACAAAGAGTAAACGTAGACATGGTTACGATTGTCTTCAGACAAAGAGGAAACGTAGACATGGTTACGATTGTCTTCAGACAAAGAGTAAACGTAGACATGGTTACGATTGTCTTCAGACAAAGAGTAAAAACGTAGACATGGTTACAATTGTCTTCAGACAAAGAGTAAACGTAGACATGGTTACGATTGTCTTCAGACAAAGAGGAAACGTAGACATGGTTACGATTGTCTTCATAATATACAAAGAGGAAACGTACGCGTATACTAGACATCGGTTTCGATTGTCTTCTAATTATAGTTGATCTAATTATGTTTCAAACTTCAAACTTCTAAGAATAACTTAACTTAAATAGGATATGTATCATAATAAAAAGCAAATTTGGTAAAATAAAGTGGCTAAAATGGGCTCCATTTCGCAGCAAATGCTCTAAAATGTGTTGTCGGCTGGGGCTCAGACCTCGCTGGGGAGCTTACAACACTCCCTCAGACCCATATAATTATTCGTGGCAGAATTTGTGCCAGTAGTCAAAATCCGTTAAAGTAGGCCTACTGTATACATGTATGCACTGCTTTATTGCACCAATTGCTAACCGCATTTTGGTTTAAATTAGGGCCCACATTCTACAATGGCCTATTATCTCAAACGTTACATTTTAATTTCTAGCGTATTTCAAACTGTGCAGTGTAGCCTACAATAATGTTAAGAGAGTAAAGCATCATAATAATTTTTTTTACGGGCCAAACTGTCAGCAGCTGGTATACCCCGGTAACTCTGTTATGGGTTCAGAGGCGAGAATCTGGGGGAACATAACTTTCGGGGGACAGACTTTTGCTTGTTTTGGGGGGGAGATAGGTCTCAGTAAAAAATGTGGGGGGGGCGGGGGCAGTCCCTCATGATTTACGCCACTGTATGGGTACGAGCACAGCTAGCTGCATAGAGTAGGCCCTATATAGCTGCTGCAGGTTTTCCGGGGGTAATAGTCCATGTAGTAGGCCTACATGAGCAGGGTCGTTAATTATGGCCGAGAAGAGACGGGAGTCCGCACTGACATAGCTTGTCGAAGCTTTTATATAGGAATCCAGAAGAAAGCCCACCCGAACCAGTCGTCCGGCCTGGAGTCGAACTCGCGCCCCTCCTGTCCAACGAACCCCCACCAGACAGGAGACGCATACAACATCCGTGAAACTGTAGTTGCACTGACGACGTCTTTTAGCTTTGGACCTAACAGATCATGGGCCACCAAATGAGACACAGTTTAAAGTTTTCAGTTTCGTGCTCAAATCTCAACTGGGTCTTGCTCCAAAATATCTTTGTCACCAAATTCTCCGTCCCCTCTCTGTCACGTCATTGCGTCCTCTCAATCCTCTGAGAAGCTTACCTAGCTGTGTGTTACTCGGGCTAGGACCACAATGGCTCTCAATCCCCTCATATATATTGTATTGTATTGTACTGTATTTGAACACTTGTTATAGCGCCCCTACCAGATTTCATTCAGAGGCGCTCCCGACTACTGCGCTGACACTGAATCGGTTTGAAGCCTGCAATTGCGAGTGACTTCCCCAGGTTAGCATGATATATATATATATATATATATATATATATATATATATATATATATATATATATATATATATATAGGTCCCTCATACTGTATATGGAATGGACTTCCTCCTTCTCTACGCTCTACAATCCTCTCTGGTAGCATCTCTATTCTCTACCTCACCTTAAAACCTTCATTTTCTCTCGGAGTAGGCTACCTCGCACTGGGAGAGCTTCTGAAAGGCGTAGGCTATGCTATGAGAAGCGCTTTATAAATGATCAAATAAATACAATACAATACACTTATTAATTCTGATTAAGGCATAGGTTTATGGTTAATTGCTACTAGCTAGGCCTATGCAAAATTGTTTTGTTCAAGCTAAATTCCAGAGTAGGCTAGGCCTAATTAAGTCAGGTCGAAAGTCAAGAAGGGAGTCCAAGACGAGACACGGATCGAAACAGCCTGTAGGCCTTTATAGCCTAAGAAGCAAATTAATGAGTCTAGGAAAAGATGACTTTTAAAATTGAAATCTCAACAGCCTTTAATTACAGAACCAACTTTGCCGCAAGAGAGTTCCATCAAGTCTAGGGCCAGCAATAGAAAATGCGCGCTTAGGCCTGCCTATACTGATAGCCGTCCTTATCCACGGCCTATATATAGTCAGAATGAGTAGCCTATTTATCACTCCATGATGTCATGTATTTCCATCAGTTAACTCCATAGGTCGGGTGGGTTTGGCTTGCCGAACAATGTTGGAACCTGGAAGTCTACCTGTAGCCTAGGCCTATCGATCCATTTAGCAACATAAGGTTTTGTTCCAAAGAATAGTAATATTATAGTAGCCTAGGCTAATATTATAGTCAATCGATCATCAACATCGTCGTCGTCATCACCATCATCACCATCATCATCATCATCATCATCATCATCATCGTCGTCATCTTCATCATCATCATCATCTTCGACAACAACAACTGAGGCGTGCCCTCTCTGCAGCATTGCCGTTTCAACAGCATGTTGCCACTTGCCAGCCATCTCTATAATTTTGAGCTTGTCTCCCAGCCACGTAGCCTATTCCGAAATAAATGAAATTCAGCGCGGGCTAAGTTAAATTCCGCCACTCGATCGATCGTGTCCATGTATGGCGAAGAGTCCCAGAGCTAGTTCTCGTCCAACCTCTTGCTAGGGCCGAATATCACGGCTTGCACAGCTCTTGCATAATCCTGCTCTCTGTCGGAACGTGTGATGTATCCAAACATTCGATTTGATTTAAAAACTACACAGCACAGGCGTTTGTAAAGTCGAGTACTGCGTCGAAAAATAATAGAGCGTTCGTGGCGTAATGTTCCAATAATTCACTATGCACGACCACTATCTTACTCACTCACCAAAGAATTTTGAGTAATTTAGATGTTGTGTCAATGCCTGTGAAAACATAATCCGCACCAAACGCACCAATATTTTCAACATTCTTTGACCAATACATGAAATTTTGCAATAAGAATGTATATTTTAGAAAATTTAGCTGACTGTGGGTGAAGCAATGTGAAATTTGAGTTATTAGATGTAATTGGACGTCATAGCAGACTACTTTCGAACGGCGGCGGCCATCTTGCCACCGTCATTGAGACACTAAGTCTTGGGTGCGTTGATGTGGTGAGGAAGCTAGAATTTATTGGTGGTCGAATTCAGCAACGATTTTCATCGGATCGGTTTCTGAAAATATTTCGAAAATAATGGCGCAGATCCTGCCTATACAATTTCAGGAGCATCTGCAGGTGTGTAGTGTATAATTTCTTCGGTATGAGCTGCTGACAGCGACGGTATGTCGGATGACATGTATGCATAATACCTAAATGACGACGACATCCACGCCCCCTCTCCTGCTCTTTTTCCTCCGAAATTTTTCACCATTTATCGATTTATCTGCTTAAATTGATGGGTAGCTAGAATCTATAAAGCAGTGCAAAGAATCCTGGTGGTTTTATTTTGATTTTATGTGTGTATTTTACGGGTTTAGCGATTCATTAAAGGGTGACCGGCGATTATGCTCTCGCCGGTGGGTGTTGGATACCGGTAGAACTGGGCCGGGGACATACAGGAACAAGCAAATCCACACCAGAACAGAAAACTTATTATTTAAAATGTGATTGATTAAAAATTTGAGTGATGGACGTTAATTAAATGGAAGGCTATAATGAGCAGAATTTTCAAAATTGGTTTTAAATCAACTGAAAAGAAAATGATTGTGTATGGCTTTTTGAGAAATGTGCAAATGGGACTTTGTGTATATATTTATGAGTTTTGTATATTCCTCGACTGTAGTTATACATTTAAAATCAGTTGTGTATGTCCATATAGCTGAAGGTTTCATGCTAGTTGCAATTCCATCCAAGGCAATTAAATGTAAAAATACTTACTTCTGCTTCATTCATTGAATTGGAGCCAACATACTGAAAGACAGTTTTTCTATGTTGTTACAGAATTCTGGCCATCTACAGTTATATTTTAAACACCTAGTTCAGTTTAGAGAAACGCACTGGCTACGGAACCGTCCGGACGGTGCCGTTATTTCTTTTCTACGGAACCGTCCGCAAATAATCTATGGGCGATTGCACATATCTATGGCGTGTACATCCGGTTGAAATAAATATTGGCAAAAGCCTGTCACGTGAACTTGTTGTCTTACCGTAGAATTTTTATATGGCGGACAACTTGAGGGTCGGTTAGGGCCAGGTTAGTATTTGTGTGGTCGTTTAGTGTCAAATTAGGCGTCGTGAGGGTCGGTTAGGGTCAGGGTTAGGGTTAGTTTTGTTAATCCCTTAACTACTGCGCTATTGATGGTTCGGCTTTCACGCCATAGATATGTGCAATCGCCCATAGATTATTTGCGGACGGTTCCGTAGAAAAGAAATTACGGCACCGTCCGGACGGTTCCGTAGCCAGTGCCTTAGAGAAATGCCAATTTCTCCTGCATCCAGATTGAGTTCAATTAGTGGAAGCTTTTAATGGTTCATGCTGTTTCTGAAAGTAGGTAGACCAGTGGTTAAATTCAGCTGGATTCCGCTGAATCTGAGATCGGCACCTTGGATTTAAGATCAGCCATCTGAACTTGGTGCTTGGTGACGAGCCCAGGATGAATGATAGAGTCATGGAGACCGCAGTGGTGTGCTGTCTGATGATGATGCTGCTGCTGCTGCTGCTGTAGAATAGCGGTTACCAAAAGGCACCCTTACTAAAAGTCATTCAGTCAGCAGCACCATTTGTTTTTCTTCCAGTTCTTTATTTTAATAACGAACAATGTTCCTTGTATTTAACCACAGTGTTGTGAATATCTCTACCTAATTTGAGTTTACAAAGTTATTGTCAGAAGTGATAATCAATAGGTTTTCACGTCTTTTGCACGACTGTCTGCCATTCTGCCGTACAGCTGCAGCACCCCTAGAGCAGGTTCATGGCAACGGTTGAGAAACGCTGCGGTAGTAGTTGCTAGATGAGAGTAGGTTAGATTGTTGTAAGTAAGTGTAGAAGTTGAGCTGTTGTAGAAGGATGACAGACTCAATGTATTGAAAGGGAAGTGTATCATAATTATTGATAGTGTTGAAATTATGAAATGTTGTGGGCCAGTGATGACTGTAGTGACTTTGGGTTGAGGATATGCTGAAGTTGCTTCACTTAAGCGACATCAGAACTTTATGGTCTGAAAATCTGGTCAGTAAAATATTGTGTTATTTGGTATGGTTGTTTTGAAATGCCTGTTAGAGGTCCTCCTGTGTAGCCTAAATGATGTCCGTGAATTACCATAAGTAAGGACAAGAAGTTCATATTTAAGCTCTTGAAAGTTGCCACTGGTGAGCTCTTGCACGCACATAGAACCAAACAAATGGAATCCTATCAAGGAATGATGGTTGATACTTCGTTCAAGTTCCTTATATGCCTTGCACTGCTGATAAAGAAAGATAACAGACAAAACAGGACATGTTATTTAGTTAGGTTTATGCTTATTCATGGCGCTGCTTGAAGCTATGTCCTTTGATGCATTAGTACACGTGTTTGCAGGTTTATTAGCGACACGTGTTTGGTTGGCATGTTTCGTGAAGCATTATAGAGCCACTCTGAATTATTTATGACCATTGTGCATAAGACCATTGTGAAGAACCTTGTAACTAGCTGCGTTATGACAGCCAGAGTTGATCAATAAAAAAAAATACAATGTTGCTGTACGACAGTATATTCAATTCCATTCTTTAATGAATTAGTCAGTGCAAAACCTGTTTGTTTACAAATTAAATGAAGGCCAACATTTTAAAGCTCTTGGTTAAACTTTGGCATGTATACACCAGCTGGATTATGCACAAATCTCTCTTATAGAGCTGTAGCCAACTAGCCAAAATATTCACTTAACAGAATGTATGCGAGAAATGCTACTCTAGCTCCAGTCTCAAGTTACCTGGACTGAGGTCATTGCGCTGTGTAAACTGCAGAGATATGTACTTGCCACTTTTCTGCGCTCCAACTCGAGCCCTTCATGTCTTCTCATGTGTTGGACTTTCCTCCTGGAATAGTCTCGTATTGTATTTGTATACTGTTGCATTTGACTTTGTACAGCATACATTTTAGAACTTTATTTAACTGCAGTTGATTATTAAATCAATTAAATTAAATAGTCATAGGTGCAATACTTTTGTGAGGTGCTGAATATGTGCTGTATGAATTGTCTTGATACCTACTTGCATGCATTTTGGGACTGAACCCAGGGGTTTCTCTGTTAGTTGTTGTTATAAACTGAGGCATCTGTGCCAGGCTGATCATCTGTTCTGAGAAAAAAGTTCTACCTTTTCTCTTTTAAACAGTTCAGGTCGCTGCTGTTGCTCGTCACTATTTCCCTCTATCTGTCTTTCTTCGTGTGCTTCCCTCTGTGTGGATATCTTTGGCCAATTTCTGTATTTACATACTCCAGTATTTCTCCTTAGGCATCAGCTGACCTTGATGCCTGTCAGTTGTATGTTTTGGCCAGGTAACAGCCAAATGTTACGTGGCAGAAGCCATTGCTATTGTTTTCATAGCATAATACTGTTGCTGCAGTAAGGAGTTTGCAGTTGCTGCAAATGTGAGCCTCTTGTTTTTATGCACTAAATGATGACGGTTTCTGATGGGAAACCAATGCAGCTCATCGTTAAAGGGTCAATTGACTAGATATCCGTGTTAACAAGATTGGCCAACTAGAAAGCGTTTAATTTTAGGAGAAGCAGAAGATTATGTGTAATTAATTTAAGGCAGATATTCTATCCTGTTTGCATTCAGGCACATTTGTTCAGGTTTTTTAGTATGTATACAAGTAATAATGCATTAGAATTGAGTGAGCGTGATCATGTCTAGGGTTATACGAAAATCATGGTCAAAAAGTGAAAAAATCACTGCATACTTTTGATAGAATTGACAAATTCAGGGCACCAATATTCACTGTCCTATTGTGTTCATAAAACATCGCACTGACAAACACTTTTCACTCCAGTTACAACGCTATGCCAGTGCAGACACTGTGACTTAGTCAGTAAAGTAAAAAATTAACGATGTCATGGCTCCAAGTCAGAATACAATATAGTTTAATTTACATTTTGTGCCATCTGGCAGTTGACTAGAGATGCCTTTGTTTTTGGCCAATGTATTATTCCAGATCAAGGTGGCTGTTTTAGATCCAATTTGTTATGTTTAACATAAAAAATTTATGGATTTCGACACAAAAAAGTGCAGCATATGTGAAAGTCATGGCAAATGCTAAAATTCACTGCAAATGCCAAATTCATGATTTCCGTGAATTCATGATTTTCGCCTAGCCCTAATCATATGCTTGTGAACACAAAGTGTTGTTTGCAAGTAACTTAGGATGTATATTATAACAGAATCTCCATGTTTCTGCAAGTAAATTGGGTTAATATATGCTGGTCAACAAGTCAGATCTGTGTTTATCTTTCCCATTTTTGTTTAGTTTGAGTGTAGGAAGTCCTGTGAATGAGTAAGCTGTACTCTTGATATGGCAATCATGACTGTGACTCGGATCAGCCTGATAAGATTGAAATGTCTGTATCAGCTAAAACTAAGCATTGTTTGCTTGCACAGATAAGATTTATGAATCATTTGTTCGTTATTTGATTGTCCATCGCTCCAATTCTCGCTTTCTGGTGCATATCTAAAATGATCTGATACAGTTAGTCACAACCAGCTTTTTCCTTCTTTGTTCACCATTCAAATTCCCACTTTCTCCTACGTATCTGAATCGGTCAAATACAGTTCATCACAGCCAATGTTTTCTTCCCACTTTGCTATGGAATTCATGAATGCTAACTGCATTGAGATGCCTAGTCCAGTCTGTGCAAATGCCAATTTCTCCTGCATCCCAGTTGAACTGAACTAGTGGAAGCTTTTATGCTTCATGGTTTTCTCAAAAGTAGTTGAACCACTACCATGGCAATTTATGTTTGAAAAGAATGCCTTATCAATCTGAATAAAAACACAGGCATCCTGAATTTTATCTCTGGGGAGTATGTGCTTTAATGGCTCACCCCTTCAGTCACGATATGTTGTATCTGAACGTTTACATCAGGGTGGCCAACCTTTTTTAGCCGACGGGCCACTCTGATTGTTGGTAAGCACGCGGCGGGCCGCAAAATATATGACCTCATAGCCTCCAAAGAAATAGAAATGTTTATTTCATATTTTACAAGATGTATAAAAACAGGAACGACTACATTAGGTCACTAGAACTTACAACACAAAAGCGTTTAGTGTTTTGAACATCATTATTATGCAGTATTGCAGTAGTCGGACAAGTAGGCTAAGTTGGTGCAAAAAAATTATTTAGAAAGGGGCCGTGCGGGCCGCCAATTAGCAGCCCGCGGGCCGCATATGGCCCGCGGGCCGCGGGTTGGCCATCCCTGGTTTACATGTATATATGCCTTTAAGGACTTCTCAAAAGCTGTGTGAACATGGCTGTCTAACCGTTCTAAATAGATGCCTCTTAAGGTGGGAGGAGAATATAACTTGGGCAGACTGTTTCAGGATGATGGCCAGACATGAGAGGGCATGGTGAATGCCGTTGAAGCCTGTGAAGTTGATGCATGGGGCAAAGGTCGAGCAGTTCTCCATGGCTGCATGAAGAGGCCTTGTGTATGCTGGGGCGGACCTGGCAAGAGGTCGTCTAGCATGCAAGCCCCATTATTTTATTTACATGATGGGCATCTAGTGCAACTGCTTTCTCATATAAACCTGTAAAGTCTTAGAGAGATTGGTGAAATAGTTGGGCAGCACAGTTGCAAGCTCATGCTAATTTCTCGAGGTGTATGAGCATTTTTATCTTTACTAAATGTATGTCAGAAAGTATGGGACTTCCAGATGTGCTTACAAATCTACTTTTGCATTTGACAACTATATAATTATTAGAAATTGCTTCCATTTCTCTATTCATGCAGCAACATCCTAAACTATGTCAGCTTTGCTGTATATTTGCTTCTGTTAATCCAGTCTTTGCGAGCATTTTTAACAGTGGGTCTGTTTTCGTGCCCAAAGCACTGCAGCTGCTGTATCAAAAGGAGTCACCTTGGAAAGCAGATACGAAACTGGTTGTTTAAATGCTTGCTGTCAAAACAGTTGGCAGCAGTAGGTTTTCTTGGATGGCAAAGCAACAATACTATATCTTATCCACACATCCTATGGGGCTTCGTGATATTGCAGATAATCTGAAAGGATGGCTTCATTATGTTTCATTTGTTGAATCCAAAGAAGTTGCCATTTGATATGTGTGTCTTTCCATCTGCTATCAGGTGTCAAACTTGAGCTACCCTCAAATTAAAACTTAAACCAAGCAGCACAATCCTGTAGTGTTGTGATTGACCTCATTTACAATTCCTTGTTTGACCAATGGATGTATTGGCATGCTGACCAATAATTGCCTACTTACTTGAAATTGCTTTCAGTACTGCTTGCTACAGTGTTTTTCTTGTGTAGAAGGTGCCTTGCTTACTTCAGTCAAAGGATAAATTGTACTAGAAAACCTGTAAGTGCCTGGGGGATGGGCTCTGATGTTATGCAATATACATGTTTTAGTAATGGATTTTGCCTATTGATTTTCAGCTCCAAAATGTTGGCATCAATGCAGCTAACATTGGGTTTAGTACCCTTACCATGGAGTCGGATAAGTTCATCTGTATCCGAGAAAAGGTGGGAGAGACGGCTCAGGTTGTGATAATTGACCTCAGTGACACGAACAACCCCATCCGTCGGCCAATCTCTGCTGATTCGGCCATCATGAACCCTGCCAGCAAAGTCATCGCACTGAAGGGTCAGTGAACTTACGTTTCTTTGGTTTTTATTTTAATTTTATGGTTTTGTTTTGTGACTTTTAAACAAAATTATTGATATTATTATTATGAGCATGTATAACGTGCACAAAGCCTCACAGAAGTGTGAATCTGAGGCACGGTTAGTCAGTCACCAGGTGAGGGAGCTGTTAGGTAATCCCGTTGTTTGATAGCCAATGAGAAATAATAAGTTTTTTAGACAATTTTGAAAGAAAAAAGCATCAGATATACATTGGTAGGTAATATATAGAATTTAGCAGTGTTTTTAGCTAGTGCACAAGGCATTCATCAAAACTTTTATTGTTAGTATTATTATTATTATTTTTTGCTTTTATTGCTGCAAAATTTGTTATGAGCAATTGTGCACTGATCAATGCCATGGGCTGCTTGGCTGCCAGGTGGTTGTGCAGTAATATGGCTAATGCTTAGAAGCTTGTGACTGTTCACTTTCAGGTGCAACCTTGTATATTTGATGTTTAAAGAGGAGATTGGCTGTTACTGAAAAATGACAGACCAGTCAATTAGTCAAAGCTAAGTAATTGTATAGCAATAATATTTGGAATTGCAACCTGCAGAAAATTTCACCAAGAAATGTAGATGTGGTTTGGTGTCCAGTATACAATAAATTCCTTTTTGTTCTCAGTGGTGATTGAAAAATAGGCTTTTCATGTTTTTTCCGCTGTGAAATAATAATTTTTTTTTTATTCCTCAGCTGGGAAGACTCTGCAGATATTTAACATCGAAATGAAAAGCAAAGTGAAGGCGCACAACATGACGGAAGAAGTTCAGTTCTGGAAATGGATCAGTGTTAATACGGTTGCCCTTGTGACTGATACTGCCTGCTATCACTGGAGCATGGAAGGTAAAGCTTTAACTGAATTGCATTCAAGACTTTGTTAGAGTATTTCGTGTTAGAAATTTACAAGGCTGCTTTAACCCTTTAGCGACAAGCGTGTACTGAAATATATGGGAAACCAGTGCAGCTTGTCGTTAAGGGGTTAAAACAGTTTAGTTAGAAAAAGAACAAGTCATTATTTCTGAAAAGGATTTAGCTCTTTCAGTAGTTATGCAGAGCAGGACTGGCTACATAAGGATCTCTGTAGTCAGAGCCTACACCATATTTGATGCAGAATAAATGTGCCATGGAAAGTGTTACAGATGTATTCTTGACACGCCATCTCTTTATAGTGAGTAACCTGGAGCGGACTCTGGCATAATACTTACATTAAAGCTGTTACACTAATTAGTAAAACATATAATTATGTTGCATTTCAGGAGATTCGCAGCCGCAGAAAGTTTTTGATCGTCATTCTAGTTTGGCAGGCTGCCAAATAATTAACTATCGCACTGATGCAAAGCAGCAGTGGCTGTTGCTAATTGGTATATCAGCGCAGGTAGGGGATGCTCAGGTATGACAATATTACTACAAATATTCTAGTTAGCCGTAGAAGTTGCTGCTGCATGCTCTGCACTCGTAGTGGGAATTAGACGGTAAACTATACAACTTTTTAGCATTTTTGTTGTTTTAGTTTTTCAATTTCTGTTCTTGATTTTATTGAAACCGTGTTTTGTTGTCTTTTCATCAATTTCCGATTGACTAATTGTTTTAGTTTCGTGAATTTTGAGAATTTTTGATTAATTTTTATTGTTAACTTAAAACCTGATTTGAAAAAATGTGAAAACCTGATTTTTGACAAAAACATAATCTGACTTTTGGATATTAAAAAGAAAATTTATTTATTTGTCAGAGATGATAAATGACTATAAGCAGATTTAAGACTTATTTTTTCGTGCCAGTTTAGATTATAGTGAAATCTTGCTATAGAGCTTGAGTATTAGCAGGACTGCATTTTTACCAAGTCGGCAGTGCAGCGACGTCAGTAAATTTCTTCCTGCATCATTTATGCAGTGATGGAATATTTAAGTCTGTTTGAGTTGTTATATGCTGAGACTGCACACTGTAACAAGGTTTCACTTTAATTTTGACATGTATGTATATGACAGAAGCCTGCTGATTTAGTTGCAGTCATTGCCATTTTAACTACTGTAGATTGCCGTCAAATTTACCGTATTGCATATGCACAATATTGGCATTACATGTAATTGCCATGGATAACGGAATGCTTTATGTCTGAGCCAGTGCTTATCTAGAATCGATCCTTCCTGATTATGTCGATTTTATGCTGGGCTAGAGTGACACCATTACATGGGAATTTCTCTTGTCACAGTAGGGGATACCAACAGTCAATCAACAATGACTGTAGGAATAGGGCGTGACATTTTATTATCAACCAAGATAATCAACATTTCTTCGAGACATTACTAAGTTATGCAAAGTAATGTAGCTTGCTTCTTCGTGTCCATCTGCATATTTGCTGATTCTAAACTCGTTGATGCCTTTTGTCCAAGTAACTGCACATTTGCACTTATCAGATGCTTACTTTCTCATGCCTCAAGTTCTTCATGGTTTTTCTCCACCTTCATAATTGCAATGCACCACAACTTCTTTGCCCATTGTGCAACGTGATTGACCTCTATCTGTACCAATATAGTTACTTTCTGCTCATGTCAACATCTCAGCCTAGTTACAATTTGTGGCTTTTACAATTTCAAAGTAGAAATCTGGCCCTGTTTTTCCAGCTGCTTCTAAGGCCTTAGACCTGTGCTTGAAAGCTGTTTGTATTTGCAGTTTGTATTTAGTTTCCTTGAAGTCAGTTTCGCTTTGTGTGACAGTTTGTGACTTTGTGTGCCATTACTAATTTTGGAAATTTTTTGCCAAAAAAATTAAAATGTAATATTTTGAAATAATTTAATATCCAGACCGCTGTTATCATTTCACTTTTTGTATAAACTGAAAATAGAAATTTTGAGCTCTATCCATTACAGAAATGTTAAAACTGGTCCAACTTTGAAAATTTTAAATTGGAAACTGATATTCTGTTCCCAGTTGATGAATGATTGTGGTTTGTGAAGTTTAATGATTTATTTTTGCTGTACTTGTGTAGATTTTATATGTTGTTGCACTATTGTGTTTCTATCATTTTGGCTATGAGTTAATTTTACCAATTGGTTAAACTTGATGCTTTATTAACACTACCTTTACTTTACTGTATATAGTTTCACATCTAGTGTGTCCTACTTTAACCCGAGAAACTGATATATCGGTTTCGTTAACCCAGGATGCCTGGGAGCGCCGGGTTCAAAGGGTTAATATCTTGTTACAAAGTCTGAAATAACATTGTAATGCTTTCTAACTGCACATATCTCTTCAACAGCAAAACCAATTTTCAAAATGATTTTGTTATCGGATTTATACTTGCTGCAGAGTTTTAGTTTTACTATGTTATGCAGGTCTTTGTAGTGTTATGACAATTTTGATTTATGTCGAAGCCTTAATTAATTTAATTAAATTACAAACTATCATTGGCATAGATGTTGTTTGCGGGAATTTGGAAACATTTCCTGAAAAGTTTCGTAACATGTTTTTAATTGTATTTTTTACAAATATGAAAGTGTGTTAACATTTCTACAAGATAGTAGGAATTTACTGTACATTTGATAAAACTGTACAGTTGTTTACACTTTAAAACTGATACTTTGCTAACGTGTTAGGGATGCGCATCAGCCTCGTGGTTAGTGTGCCAGACTGTCAACTGAGAGGTTGGGGGTTCAAATTCCCACCACAGCAGAAATTTACTCTGTCTTCTGTTATAACTGTGTCCCGTAGCCAAATCAGCTATATTGAGGGCCAAGGCTAAGAAAATGAAATCTCTTGCACTTCATACCCATGGCTGCCTCAGGGCTAGCTGAAGGGACTGCCTTCTTCTAATGTGGTTTAGTTTTTATGGTGTGACAAATTGTTTGTATTGGCATATCTGATCAAAAAGAAAGATTTTATAGTACAGGATTTGAGTAGCAATTTTATCAATGTTAGCTTGTTTTTGGCTTGATAATAATGTCAGATTCACGACTTCTGTAAGTTAAGCTGCCAAAATCACCAGATTGTTAAATTTCTTTGTTTGGTGGCAGACTGAGTCTGAAATTGTTTATTTAAGTTCATAGAAATCCTGAAATTTCATAATAAATTACTCCAAATAAAATATTCACACACCCTGCAACTCTATTCAAAATCTGGTCATTTCCCCAAAGTTCAGTTAACTGACAACAGTGATAGGTATTAACCTGTTGAGAGCTGAGGTCAGAATGCTATAAAAGGGTGAGCTGAACAGTTTGGGAATAGTTCCTGAGAAATAGTTTATGTGGCAAGTGGAAAGCATGGTGAACTTTGGACATGGACTTGAAACTTTTAATGCCTTTAGTTTGGCAGGGCTTACATGAAGAAGGCTAGAAAGCCTATTTATTTAGTAAATGGACTTTCTAGCCCTTTTGGATCTGACCTTGGTCTGCTGTTTTAGCATATAGAGCTATTGAGAGTTTTTATGGCATATCTGGATGTTTGGTATTTTGGTTGTACTTATATATATTTATTAGCATTGTGTTAATTATTATTTTTGAAAATTGGGTGATGCATTTCTACTTAAACTGACATCTTCTTTGGCTGCACCAAATTCTATGGCTTATTGATATAGCCTAGTATTTCCTATTTTTTTTAAGCTATCATGTGTGATCAAGTTTATTTGGCAACAATTAAGCCTCATTGCTGGTGCAGCATGATTTTGTTGGACTGTATGCTCAGTCCACGTGCTATCTTTTAGTGATGGAAAGAAGCATGAGGTACACTTCTAGGATATTTTGTAAGGTAATGATGTGTTAGAACAGCACCTGTTAATCAAAGCTACTTGGAAATGTTCTTTATTCATTTGCATCACTCTTGGTAAAGTAAAGTTCTGTGTTAAGCCAACGTCCACATGGTTACAACTCAAGTGATGAATACTTCTGTCCTAACTACAACAAGGCATTTATTTGATTGTCCATGAAAACAGTTTGAAAATAATTTTCTTGCAGACCAATCGTGTTGTGGGAGCAATGCAGCTCTACTCAGTGGAGCGTAAAGTGAGTCAGCCAATTGAGGGACATGCCGCTGCTTTTGCTCAGTTTACTATTCCTGGAAATGCCGCTGCGTCAACGCTCTTCTGTTTCGCAGTTCGTGGAGCTCAAGGAGGAAAGGTCTGCAATACTTGACAACTGTCTGTTGCCGTAGCTTCATGAGCATTGATGTTTACGAAAGGGTAGCGGAAATTTGTAGGAAACTAATGGGTTTCTGTGCAACATTTAATATTCTAGTCATTGTTGTACAGTTTTACAACTACTGGGATGTAAATATTGAAGAAATAATAAAGGGCATTTATTGTAGTTGATTATACAATGAATCTGTTAGTGGTAACATTTGGTAAAAATAAGAAAATGCACACAACACTGTCCTTTTAACTGTCATTTAGCATTGGTATGCATAGTTGGCCATGAAGTTGAGTCTGTGTGTTATTGTTGATATTTCTTGTTTTTTAATTGATCCTTAACACTGTAATGATGAGAGTGTACTAAAAGTGACTGGGAAACCAATCGTTAAACTGTTAAGTTTGGTCATTATCTATATAACCACTGTGTTGTTTTTGCATATAGCTTCATGTGATTGAGGTTGGTCAACCTCCTCAGGGCAATCAGCCGTTCCCAAAGAAAGCTGTAGATGTTTTTTTCCCTCCAGAGGCACAGAATGACTTTCCGGTTGCAATGCAGGTTTGTTTTCCCAGGTTTTGGACTAGATTAGTAGCAGTTCATTGTACTGGTACTTCTGTATAGTTATATTGCTGAACATTAGCAATAGAACCCAGGCACCGCGATTCAGTTGCATTTCCTAGGTACACCTGTATTGGTCTATTGCCAGTCTGTAAATTTATTTCTTTTACAGAATTGTCTCTGCATCAGTAGTTGGTCTTAATGTGCTAATCTAGGTCAGCCCTAATGCTGCATGTTATAACAATATAGCCTTGAAGCTATGAGAAAATAAGAAATAGTTGTGACATTTTTATTAGAGTTTTGATTTAATTTCAACAGAAGGCTTTTAATTTTATTTGAAACTAGATATGTGATCAGTTGCAGCTGTGTTTTTTCAGCCCTTGAAGAGGCGCTATATAAATTCTATGATTGATTGATTGATTGATTGTTGCTATTTATAAGTTGTACAAGATCCCAGAAGATATGGATAGGAAATGGACAACCCAAATAGTCAGAGCAAATTTCACTTATGGCAGTATAGTGCATATGCAAGTATAACATTTGAACAGAATAAAGATTATTTTGATTTATTGGTATACGTAGGTTGGTCAGAAATATGATGTCATCTACCTGATTACAAAATATGGATACATTCACCTGTATGACATTGAGACAGCTACCTGTATATACATGAATCGAATCAGTGGAGATACAATCTTTGTGACAGCTCCACATGATGCATCATCTGGTATAATTGGAGTCAACCGCAAAGGACAGGTTGGTTTTTTTGTGTTTTATGATTATGAGCCTGCTGGATCGTCTTTTGGTTAATTTCTTTATTTCATAAATTTGCTTTAATATCAATTAAATAATGCTTTACAGCTGTTGAATAACAACTTAATATAAACAGACAGTTGTATTATTCGTAATTGTCACCTTTAATGTGAAAATCTGAAAAAGTTATTTTATTTATACAGTTCATATCAAACTCTAAAGAGGATTGCGCTTATGCCTGTGAAAATAGTTATAAAAAGACATGGTGACCCATCTAGGAATTTCTGACAGCAGAAAGAACATTTTTCTCAATGTTACTTGCCAACTGGCCAGTACTGTAGAGTTTGCTAGAGGTATGCTTATAGTGTTTGGTGCTATGAGAGTGTGCC
The DNA here is from genome assembly GCA_020284085.1 of Aporrectodea caliginosa. NCBI lineage: Eukaryota > Metazoa > Annelida > Clitellata > Crassiclitellata > Lumbricidae > Aporrectodea > Aporrectodea caliginosa. The sequence goes on from JACEVL010000218.1 coordinate 958,504, forward strand.
TTTTATATTAGTAGGAGGACTTTGTAGGAACTAATGGGTCTTCTATTCAGCATTGGATATTCTTGTAATTGTGCAGGTTTAGAACTACTAGGGTGTAAATATTTGAAGAAATAATAACAGGCTTTTATTCTAGTCAGACAATGAATCTCTGAGTCACAAATGAGTGTCATATATGAGTCACATACTAGTGCAGTGCTTCCCAATCGTTTTTTGTTGTGGAACCCTTTTGACCTAAAAATTTTTGGGGACCCTGACCTAAGTAAAATATTCTGGTATGCATTGCATCTGCGAAGCAGACCAGTATAAGTTAAATTAATAACACCGTTATGAATATCTGAATTCTAGACAAGCATATTTTAATCATAATGGCTTATATGAGAAAGTAACTTTAAACTCTAAACCAAGTCCCTTGCAATGCAATATAGGGAAGTTTATCCAATTTTGTCACGGAACCCTTGTCTTCCCCTCGTAGAACCCTAGGGTTCCGCGGAACTCACTTTGGGAAATGCTGTACTAGTGTCACAGAAGGTCAGATGGTTGAATGGTTCTTTTGGATTGGTTGCTGTGTAGGTGTTGTCTGTGAGTGTTGAGGAGGACAGCATTGTCCAGTACATTACAACAACCCTCCAGAACCCAGACCTTGCTCTTCGCATAGCATCTCGCAACAACCTTCCTGGTGCTGAAGAGCTGTTTGTGCGCAAGTTTAACACCCTTTTCCAGGGCGGCCAGTACAGCGAAGCTGCTAAGGTGGCTGCCGGAGCACCAAAGGTAAAGCCTGCTTCTTGTTTTGTTTATTCCAAATTAAAAATCTTTTGTCTCATTTAGCTAGCATTTTTGGTTTTACTTATGTTCCAGGATGCATGCCTGTGTTTAAGCAGAAGTAGAAATTTTATTATGGTTGAAAAGTTTCGTTTACATTTTGTTGGTGTATGCACCGGTAGTTGAAAATAGTGTGTTAGAAGAAATGTAGTCTTGTCTGTGGTTTATGTTTCTTGACTTGAAATACATGATGACATGCAGGATAGAAAATATTAGCATACACTTTTGGAATGGTGGTTCTGGTACCTGACGGAAGAACGATTATGAAACACATAAGTCATGTTTAGATTGGGCGTAAAAAGCTGTTATTTGCCAAAATACTCCACTGGTGTGTACAGATTGTCATGCCTATATTACAATGAATCAGTATAATTTTATGTTAAATTATATTTTCTTTATGAATTCAGGGAATCCTTAGGACTCCGCAGACGATTCAGAGATTCCAGCAGGTTCCCGCACAGCAGGGCCAGACCTCACCACTTCTGCAGTACTTTGGAATCCTCTTGGATCAGGGCCAACTGAACAAGTATGAATCTCTGGAGCTCTGTCGTCCAGTTCTCCAGCAAGGACGGAAACAACTTCTCGAGAAGTGGCTGAAAGAGGACAAGGCAGGGAAACCATCTCTTTTATATCTGTTGCCAAGAACGTGCTTATCTTGTTGAATCTGTAACCCTATAAATATTGCTGATTTAGTAAAAGGTGTTAAAGGCCTGTAAATGGTTTCTATTTCTGCACTTATTCTAGTTCTATTTTGAGAGGTTTGTCTCGTAATCTATGGTTGAGGTGATCCTAGCCTTATTTATTGTATGCCGTTGTCTGCAGTAACCCATTGTAGCTTGGCAGTTAACCATGTAGCAGGGCTAGGCTACAGTGGGTTACTGCATTGGTTCAAATGCCAGTTTTCTATGGCATAACAGAATGTTCCCTCTGTATGGCTAGCAGTCAGAAGAATAGTTAGTAAAATTCAAGACAGAAATAGCATTCAGTTATGGAGATTAATTTTTTTAAAGAAATAATTGTGCTTCTGTCAAGTTTTTGTACCTGTTTCTATGAAGACCTGGTGTAGGGGTTGATTTGCCTTTAATATTTAATAAGGTTTATATGTGGATGTCAGATTAATTTATCTGGTTTGTTTGTTAATAAATTTTATTGTATTGTGATGATTTAAATTGTAGCTGGAATGTAGCGAGGAATTAGGAGATCTTGTGAAAGTTGCTGATCCTACTCTGGCATTGTCTGTCTACCTGAGGGCAAATGTTCCAAGCAAGGTATGAAAAAGTGTTTTGATCTATTGCAATGGTGTTTGCTCCCTTTTGGATCAGGTATTACATTACATCTGTGCAAACGAAACTTGACATGCTGTTAGTTATAAAGTGACGTGGTGTCGTAATAGTTATCAGAGATGACTTAGTTCTTTTCTAATGGCTTTTGTAAACTTGGCTGCTATGAATATTTTGAAAGCTATGGTCCATCATCCAGACTTGATGTAAGAGATTTGAGTCAATTTACGTTTATCAGGGAGGCTCTGTTATTCCTAGTTATCACTGTTAGTCTTGACATTTTTAGGTGATCCAATGCTTTGCGGAGACTGGTCAGATCCAGAAGATTATCCTGTATGCCAAGAAAGTGGGCTACATTCCAGATTACATCTTCCTCTTGCGAAGCATTATGCGCATCAATCCGGAGCAGGGAGCACAGTTTGCTCAGATGCTGGTCAAGGATGACGAACCACTTGCTGACATCAACAATGTAAGCAATTATTTCATTTGACTTCAGCTGCGTGGACCGCAGTGATCTTAAGTTTCCGTGATACAGCAGAATCTCCTTATGACTTGCATCAGCATTAGGGTTTGGCTGATTGGCATTATTTTGTCGATTTCTGATTCTGGATATTTGGCCTGCTTCTTGGCCGATTCCGGATTTGATCCAATTAATCGGCAATATTTATTTTTATTTGGTTCTAAAGTACTAATTTAATAAGTTTTATTGTTTTATGTGGCTATTTTTAGTGCCAAACATTTGACTTGATTTATAATTAAAAAAGCAAAAGCTTGTATGTTGTGTACATGTTTTTTATTTGCTTTGGTATTTCAAGTTGTTTTCTGGATATGTAGTTATGTTCTACATCTGAATATTTAAAGTTAGCTAGTAAAAACGAAGTGGACATGATGGACCAAGATGTATTTATAATGTTTATGCTTACATTTTGCAAACATTTCTGTATAAATTATCGATTGGCCAAGCTCTCTTTTATGATTGATTAGTTGATCTGGACTTGATCTTGATTGTAGATCGTGGATGTTTTCATGGAATCCAACATGGTTCAACCATGCACTGCATTCCTTTTGGAGGCCTTGAACAAAAATCGACCACAGGAGGGACCATTGCAGACTCGACTTCTTGAAATGAATCTGATGTATGCTCCTCAGGTGAGTTCCATTATGCAGCCGATATTTCAAATCCAAAATTGGAAAGGGATTGTTCAGCCTTGCACTGTGCTCTTTATTGGAGACCTTGAGGAAAAATCAGCTGCAGGTTGAACCACTACAGACTCTACTTCTTGAAATAAACCTGATGTTATCTCCTCAGGAATGGTCGATTTAGCAGCTGATATTTCAAATCCAATATTCCAAGGAATTGCTTAAACAGATATTACCAGTTCTTTCTGTGTATTTATCACTTGTTAATGATTTCGTAGGGATTACTGTCTTGTGAATCTATCTGATATAAGTTCTGGTATGCATTACTAGGTAGCTGATGCCATTCTTGGAAACCAGATGTTCACTCATTACGATCGTGCTCACGTTGCACAACTCTGTGAGAAGGCTGGTCTGCTGCAGAGGGTAAGCAATAGTTCTTACATTTCGGTTGCTTCTGTAACACAGGTTATAAATGCATCTTCTCCTATTATTCACAAATGTGTGGTGATTAAACAGTTTTTGTGTTTTATTAGAGTTAGAAGTGTTTCAGTGAATCCACTACTGGTATTTGAAATTAAGAACATGATGAATAATGATCATGTAAACAGAAACTACTAATTATGCAGTGTTAACCCTGACTGAATCTGTTTGTGTTCTGTGAAAAGGCTCGTAAGAGTGCACTGTGAAATGTGATCAAACTCAAGACAGATGTAATGCTCGTGTAATGTGTTTTATTAACTAAAAACAATGCAGTTCGTAGTTAAAGTTATAGCTGTGCAAATGTTTGGCTACATGATGTTATATGTGGAATTGCAGGCACTGGAACATTACACTGACCTGTACGACATTAAGCGTGCCGTGGTGCACACTCACTTGCTGAATCCCGAGTGGTTGGTGAACTATTTCGGGTCGTTGTCAGTGGAAGACTCGCTCGAGTGTATCAAAGCCATGCTGCAGTCCAACATTCGCCAGAACCTTCAAGTTTGCGTCCAGATTGCCACCAAATACCATGAACAGCTCACCACACAGGCTCTGATTGAGATCTTTGAATCATTCAAGAGCTTTGAAGGTCAGTTCAAGATGTTGCTGTATCCCAAGTGCTAGAGATTCTTGTTCATATATCTACTAGAGCATTAGCAAATACCAGAATCCAATTCAAACATATATGGAAGGAAATACACTATTCTGGATTCTCCAAATATGTTAAATCTTTTTTTCTTGTCATCCAAGTTTTTTCATGTTTGTTTGTTCATGGCTAGTTACTATCACGATTGGTTACATGTCTGTTTGTTGAAAGATTCCTGGTAAAGTTACAGCAGTTATTATTCATTTTGAATGTCTTCCAAGTTTTCCACATTGTGTGATTAATGTTCGAAACTCATTAAGATGACTAGGGTGTTGGATGAGAAAAGTATGTATTGTTTTTGGTCAGCAATTGAGACCTGATGAAATTTTCTTCTGCAGGTCTTTTCTACTTCCTTGGATCAATCGTCAACTTCAGTCAGGATCCAGAGGTGCACTTTAAGTACATTCAGGCAGCGTGCAAGACAGGACAGATCAAAGAGGTCGAAAGAATTTGCCGTGAGAGCAACTGCTATAACCCAGAACGAGTCAAGAATTTCCTTAAGGTACTTCAAGTCTCGTAAATTTCATGTCAGTGTAATTGAAAGTCTTGGGGCTGAATTCATTCATATGTTAATGATTATGTAATCGAAAATAATTTTTTTTTGAGTTTTTCCTTTTCAATGTGTTGTTTCTATTGTTTGCTGTGGTGCACGGCCCTTTGGTTGGTCTAGTATTCTACGGATACCATTGTTTCCTTTTCTTTGAACTTTACTGTTTCTTTACTGCCCTTTACTGTTTCTGTTCCTTGTTTTTCCATAATTTGGTCTAGTTGTAAATCTCAGTCTTTTCATCTTCTTTCCTTTACGAATTGATAATCTCTTGGATCATCTTTAACACTAAATCTTACACTGTTGAGTTGTTTTTGCATATGTTATGTGTTGTAGGAGGCAAAGTTGACAGATCAGTTGCCACTGATCATTGTTTGTGATCGTTTCGATTACGTGCATGACCTCGTTCTCTACTTGTACCGCAATAACCTACAGAAGTACATTGAAATCTACGTCCAGAAGGTTAGTAGCATTACATGAAAGTGTTTCAGTATTACGGGACATATTGCTTATAATTTTAAGCAATTGTGAGATTATGTGTTACTTCTAGAGCATCATTGAATAAGAGACTTCATAGTTGATGTTATGCTTTTACAAATACAAATTAATTTTTGAAAGCATGTGGGGAAGAATGAATGACTTAAAATTGTTGTAGGTGATGGTGATATGGTTTATTTGACAAAGTTTTGAAGAGCATTCCTTTAGTTTGGTGGCTGGTTGTAGGTTAATCCGTCTCGTCTGCCGGTCGTTGTTGGAGGATTGTTGGATGTCGATTGTGCTGAAGATGCCATTAAGCAGTTGATACTTGTGGTTAGAGGACAGTTTTCAACTGATGAACTTGTGGCAGAAGTGGAGAAGAGAAACAGGTATGTTACTTCCCTTTGAATATTTTCTTATTTATCATGTATCAGTGCTAAGGCACACATGAGACTGTGTGTGCATATGTACATACTATAGTTTTTTATATGTAGCTTTTTATCTTAATGTCTTTATCTGCCAGTTTTTATATTTATTCATAATGCTGTAGTAGTTCAATATTCCAATTGAATTTCTGACACTGATTAATGAAAGTAGTTATTTGGGGCTACAGATATCTTGTCTACATGGTAACTTTGCCATATGCCAGAGGTAACCAAGATTCTTTTTAATAGCATTCATAATTATAATTTTACTGTCAACACATGTGCAGAAAGGCTATTCTATTTTTGATTCCGTTTTATGTCTTATGATATAGGGGTTAGTTAATTCTAGAAATATTTGAGATTAGTGTTTACAGCAGTGTTTCTAAACCTGGGTGATGAGGCATGCCATTAACCTGCTTTAGGGATCCTACGGCTGGATAATATTAGTGCAGCGTTTTTCTGTCCAAAACTGTGAAAAACTACTAATTAGCACTACTTACTTAGACCTTTAACTATATTTTAAAACTTAAAGTAGCGTAGAAATAGTTGCAACTCTGCAGTTGAATATAAAGAATGTCGCTCAGGACTTTTTTAAACAAAGATCTAACTGGAAGTAAAATAGGTGAAATTAAGGCCAGATGCCATTGACTGAATTACTTTTGGTAATGGTGCCATGCTTTGTAAAAGGTTGGGAACCACTGGTTTGCAGAATGAGTTGTATGTAAATGAAGTAAGATGTGATGTGAATCGTGTTTGATTTCAGGCTGAAATTGCTTCTGCCATGGCTGGAGATGCGTATCCATGAAGGAAGTGTGGAGCCAGCTACTCACAATGCCCTGGCCAAGATCTACATAGACAGCAACAACAACCCAGAGAGATTCCTGCGTGAAAACCAGTACTACGACAGCAAAGTGGTTGGAAAATACTGTGAGAAGCGAGACCCACACTTGGCATGTGTGGCTTATGAGCGGGGACAGTGTGATTTCGAACTGATCAATGTACGTGGAAGAATTTAGTCTAAAATTTTTAACCATTTTAGTTAGTTTAGCAGCATCTAGTTATTGCTAGTTTCGCTGAATGCTGTGCTCAGTATGCAGTAACTGTAAGGGCAGGAGACGATAGGAAGTTGCGTAGTAGTAGCTGTGAGAATCTTATTAAAGTGCACCTTTGTGATGCTTTGTGATGAGAAGCCTTGATATCTCTTATTACTGCATGAATTTATTGTTGAGAAATGTAAGGATCCTTATTGGCCGTTTTATTGAAATGTGTAATTATTCTAAAACTATAAAATTGTGGTTTTGTTTTAGGTGTGCAATGAGAATTCACTTTTCAAGAGCGAAGCGCGTTACCTGGTGCGTAGGCGTGATCCAGAACTGTGGGCGCATGTGCTGCTGGAGGATAACGAATATCGTGGCCAGCTTATTGACCAGGTAGGCCTTTCAGCATATTGGTAACCTTCCCATAACTAAACATTGAAGCCGGTTATTGAGTCACGATTACAGATGTTACATTTTCAAGTACCATAGAGTGTAGGTATTACTGTTGAGGCGTCAAAAGAAAACTTGGAAGGGTCATTTGGCCCGCTTGATTCAGTAGTGTCCCTTTTCCATTGTTGAAATTGCAGCTAGCTTGTTTGCTTTACAAGCTTATAGTAAATATTTATATCTTACCTAAACAGCTAAAACAAATACGAACACATCAGTGCATTATACAAACATTTTGAACATGGTCAGTGAACATGCAAACATATCAAATGATGTTTAAGTTGAGTTTTAAATTGACTTTGAGTCAGTACATTTGTTAGAAAATCAGGAAGGGAGGAGTTCCATACTAGTGGACCGGAGCATATTTAATTGGAAAACTTTGTTTGTTCAAGCTTTGCCAGTTTGATACTTTAGGAAAGATCTTGTGTCATGGCTGTGGTCAGCCTATTGTCAGCCTGATGCATTGCGCTGAATGACAGCTGCAATCAATTGATATATGAATTTATCACAGGTGATTTGCTTTGTGTTTGTAGGTTGTACAGACAGCGCTGTCCGAGACCCAGGATCCAGAGGATATCTCTGTGACTGTGAAGGCATTCATGACTGCCGATCTGCCAAATGAACTGATTGAACTTCTGGAGAAGATTGTCCTTGATAACTCCATGTTCAGTGACCACAGGTAAGTTCAGCCGCACTAGACACTTGGTTCTTAACAGTCACAGCTTAGTTGCAGTTCCTGGCAAAGTGCAGCATTTAGTTGTCGTTTGGCTTGTGGCTTGTCCGTGCCCAACAGTGCACTGTTGGCTAAAAGGATCATGATCAATAGTAAATATGCATTGGAACAAGTCAGTCTTGTTGATTTGTCTGCCTTTCTATTATGTAACTATAGGTAAATATATGTAGACACAGGTTAAGGTCAGGAAGGTTACGGTCAGGAAGATAATCTGAGTCATTCATTTGACTTATGTTTCATTCATTCATTCAGGAATTTATATAGTGCCTCTTCAAGGGGTCTACTTAGAGGTGCTCCTGATTCCAGCTCTGCCAAAAGAACGGTTTTTAAGTGATTATAGACTGTGTCAGAGAGCGTTTAGGAAGCAGGCCCAGCTCCAGAGGGAGGCCATTCAATATCGTCGGGCCCACCACTGAAAAAGCGCAATTATGGTGCAGTGTTATCATTATCTTAATTCACTAGCATTTGGAGTTTTACAGAGAACAATGGATGCTTTTGCTGCTTTGACCATTTCTAGTCTTCAGTACTGAGTTGAGTATTTATTACTGCACAGGAACCTTCAGAATCTGCTTATTCTGACTGCCATCAAAGCCGACCGATCTCGTGTGATGGAATACATCAATCGCTTGGATAACTACGACGCCCCTGACATCGCCAACATTGCCATCAGCAGCGAACTGTTCGAAGAAGCTTTCGCCATCTTTCGCAAGTTTGAAGTCAATACCTCGGCCATCCAGGTACGCACAGCAGAAGAATTGAAACAACAAACATTTATTTAGGCCCTTTCGGAACCTCTCAGATATTTTCTTTTTGGCTTAAATATTATGAATATCACTTAAACCGTCAGTAGACTGAGCTAATGCATATTGGAACCTGGTCACATTTAGGCGTAACATCTTGCCATTACTACAGTCTTTGTGGCTGCAATGGGCTAGATTTAAAATGTTTTCTGTATTGTTGCCTTTGTTGTTATTCTAACTTATATATCTGGAATTTTTATATAAAATAACAGCATTTGTAAACTATTGTTATTTGTGTTGTTTGTTCTTATTTACTTATTTGTTGTTATTTACTTGGCATGTTGTTATTTGTGTGATAGGTGCTGATTGATCACATCAACAATTTGGATCGTGCATATGAGTTTGCTGAGAAGTGTAATGAGCCAGCTGTCTGGAGCCAGTTGGCTAGAGCTCAGCTGAGCCACGGAATGGTCAAGGAAGCCATTGATTCATACATCAAAGCCGACGACCCATCCCAGTACATGGAAGTGGTCAATGTTGCCAGCAAATGCAGTAAGTTTGCATCTGCCATAGGGTCTAATGACCATGGATGTTATTTAGGTGTTAGAGGGGTTCATGACCACTAGCATTTCTAGAGGTTGTAGATTCAATGAATATAACTTTAATAATAGGTAAGTACCCTGGGTATCCGTTTATTTGCCACTTAACAAACTATTACTTCATATCTACCAGCAGTACCTACCTATATAGCACATGAGCTGCTTTGACACACAGTACAGGAGCTTGCTGAGTAGCAGTCTATCAGCTCTACATAGCTGCCTAAAAGCTATGAGGTCTCACCTGACTGTACACCTGTCTGTTTTTTTGTTTTTGTCCTATACTGATTTCATTATTTAACACATTTCTATTGTAACTGGTTGCTGTCTGTCAACCTGTCAGAAAATAAAACGAATATCTATCTAGGATGTGTTTAATTGAAATTATGAATTGTCATGAAACAATTTTTACACACACTTTGCTTGATGAACTTGTTTTTTAAAGACAACTGGGAGGATTTGGTCAAGTATCTACAAATGGCGCGTAAGAAGGCAAGAGAGACGTTCATCGAGACGGAGCTGGTCTTTGCCTACGCTATGACCAACAGGCTGGCAGACTTGGAAGAGTTCATTTCCGGGCCAAATCATGCTGCCATTACACAGGTAATGTTGCTGCCTTGTATGGGTGACATTGGATGAGTTGTTATGACTTTGGATAATAAATCAGACAAACAAAAATGCAGTGACTGTTTTTGTTCTGATTTCTGGTAAACTTTCAGATTAGTGTCTTGTAATTTCAAACTGTTTTTCTTTTTCTATAGCTTTGCAACTTGTAAAAACTTTAAAGAAAATTTTATTGGTTAAGCTGTATATGTATGAAATCGAGACATTATTTTGGAGTTCAACTTCATGTGATATTTTGCAAGTGTTATTTGGAAATGTTGGTATGGTTCTTGTTTGTTTAGGTTGCGGATCGTTGTTTCGATAACAAAATGTACGAAGCTGCCAAACTCCTTTACAACAATGTGTCAAATTTTGCTCGTTTGGCCATCACTTTGGTTCATCTAGGAGAATACCAGGGTGCCGTTGATAGTGCTAGAAAAGCCAACAGCACCAAGACGTGGAAAGAGGTGCGTCTTGTCTGTTCTTTCTACAATTTATCATCACGACTTGATTAGCATTCTGATTTTATTGTTCTGTCAGACTTTATTGGTGCTATATAAATACCATTTCATTTAATAAGTTGGATTGCACATGTGCATTCTGATGTCTTCTCTGAATGTTCCTTACGAGTGGCATTTTGGCCAATAGTAGGTATCTCTTTCCCGTCTCAATTATTGATCTATTATTGTGTAAGATTTGTATTGCATCTCTTACAGAGAAAATTAATCAAAGATGCTATTTACCACCTACCAGTTGATTAGAAGTAAAGACTGGTTAAGTCATAACTGTGACCATGTATGATTTTATCTGTTGGGATATTGTTTTGTTGAGTATTTAATCCCAGTTTGATTCGTTTGGAATGCAGATTAATTTGTGATTTGCTTTTTTTTTTACAGGTCTGCTTTGCTTGTGTGGACAATGAGGAGTTTCGTCTGGCTCAGATGTGTGGTCTTCACATCGTGGTCCATGCAGATGAACTAGAGGAGTTGATTAACTATTACCAAGACAGAGGATTCTTTGAGGAGCTCATCTCCCTTCTTGAGGCAGCCTTGGGTAAGGAAACTTGCTTGCTTACAGTGAATTCATTCAATCAGATGCATTACTGTGATTACAATGACAAGTAGAGTGAGCTGCAGCATTAGTTTGTCATAATCTATGATTGCAATGTTACTCAGTTGTGTTTCAGAAACTTGTATTTATTATGGACTGCACATTGTGACAACATGTCCTTGACATTTTCTGTGACTGAAGGCCTCTGATATGTGCATTTGTAAAGAAATATAGCTGAGTCTTTGTATACTAATATATGCTTATAAATAAAGCACAGAGTATTAATACAGATACTAGTGCTTGTGTTTTATTTGTCATTTAAATGTCTTCACAGTTTCTTGTTAAGTACTGCTTTACGTGAGAGATGTGTCTGCCTGTATACAACTGCTTAGTGTAATTATGCTAATGGACCACTTCAGGAAAGGTCACACATTGTATGATTGTTGGCCATATTTATCATGCGAATTAATTGAGCAGTATAATACTGTTTACTTTGAAACCAAATACTTTCCTTTCAGGTTTGGAACGCGCACATATGGGCATTTTCACGGAGCTGGCCATCCTGTATTCCAAGTATAAACCAGGAAAGATGCGAGAACACTTAGAATTGTTCTGGTCAAGAGTGAACATTCCAAAGGTTAGTAGCTTTTATGTGCAATGTTCCTTCATCTTTAAATGTTGCAATCACCTAATCTTGGTTTTTTTCTTCTGAAATTGTCATGACTAAGTATGCTAATGCTTGGCTACTGATAGAGACAAATTTCATCGGTAGAATTGTTATTCTGCCAATTGATGAAGTAGCTCTTTATACTTTTGCTAAGATGTGTCTTTGCTGATGCTGTGCAGGTATTGAGAGCTGCTGACCAGGCTCATCTCTGGGCTGAACTGGTCTTCCTTTACGACAAATACGAGGAGTACGATAATGCCATCATCACGATGATGAACCATCCAACAGATGCCTGGAAAGAGAGTCACTTCAAGGACATTATCACAAAGGTGGCCAACATCGAATTATACTACAAGGCACTTCAGTTCTACCTTGACTACAAGCCGCTGCTCCTCAACGACCTGCTGCTAGTGTTGACGCCGCGCATGGACCACACGCGCGCCGTAACCTTCTTCCGCAAGGTCAACCAGATACCCCTCGTCAAGCCCTACCTGCGTGCCGTTCAAAACAACAACAACAAGGCGATCAACGAGGCTCTCAACAACCTTCTGATTGAAGAGGAAGACTATCAGGGACTGCGAGCATCGATCGACGCTTTCGACAACTTTGATAACATTGCTCTCGCTCAGCGGCTCGAGAAGCACGAATTGATTGAGTTCAGGAGAATTGGTGCTTACCTGTACAAGGGCAACAACAGATGGAAGCAGTCAGTCGATCTGTGTAAAAAAGATCGTCTGTTCAAGGTCAGTCAAACTGCGTCTTCTCTGATTACTATTGCATCACTGCTTACGTAGGACTGATAAGCAGAACAAATATACCATACATACTTGAGATAAGTCACAAAATATTTGGACAATTTTTAAAATTTGAAGCTTATATCTGGGAAAAGGCAGAATTTCATGTGTCCACCAACTGAAGTAATAGACAAATGTGTCCGCTAACGAATGTTAGTCTTACCTCGATCACCTTACCAACAATTTCTTACTTTGTACCATCATAACTGTCTATTATATGCAACTAAATATAATCTTTTTGATAAAAATTTCTTTTGTAAAGAAATTGAAGGTTCTTGCAAAAATTGAGCTTACCAAAAATCAGAATAATGTTTTCTATGTACGATTAAAACCTTTCCGCGAAACTTACCTTGTTCCTACTTCTTTACTGTTCCTACTTCTTTCATGCCACGGCTAAGAAAAATGAAATCGCTGTTGCTTCATTCCATGCCTGCCTATCAGGCTAGCATACAGGGCTGATCTGATTAGTTATAGTTAGTTCATTTTGGCTGATAATGTATTTTTTGTCACAGGATGCCATGCTGTACGCCTCGGAGTCTCGCAACATAGACATTGCTGAAGAGCTGATAGCTTGGTTCCTGGAGGACAAGAACTTCGAGTGCTTTGCTGCTTGTCTCTTCCAGTGCTATGATCTTCTACGGCCAGATGTCATCTTGGAACTGGCCTGGAGGCACAACATCATGGACTTTGCTATGCCCTACATGATACAAGTGATGAGGGAGTACACTGGCAAGGTAACCAATCGAATCTGTTGTTTCTGTTGAACTTAGTAGTTCTGATTTAAATGTGTATAAATTACTAAAGACAGTTTACTGCTGGACTGTGTATTATCTTGGTTATTCTGTGTAAAATAATTTCCTTATTGTTAAGATTAAGAATCTTAATAATCATAATCTCGAAATTATTCAGAGTAAGAATCATAATCTTGAAATTATTCAGATTAGGAATCATAATCTCAAAATTTTGAAAGTGCTGCTGTAAAGCCAAGTGCAGGTCACAAAATTATTCACGAGCATTGATGTATGTGTACGTAAACATGATGCATGTGTTAATACATATCTATATAGTCGATTTATAAATGCGATACTAATCTATCTACATGCTTACAACAGGCAATGTATGTTAAACACGTATGTGACTTTGTTTCGTATTTTTAGGTGGACAAACTGGAGCAGTCAGATGCTGTCAGATCCGAGGAAGAACAGAAAGCAACAGATAAGCCACTCGTGTTTTGTAAGTTCTGCACATTTATGCATATTATGTACTCTGAATGTGAATTGGAAAATGTGATCCATTCTTTCTGTAACTGAGCTTTTGGTTGATATTTACTAGGCTGCAATATGTACAAGTTAAGAGTTGAAATGAAGTCGGTTGCTAATTATTTATTGAAAGTATTTCATATCATGTCATTAGTCAGCAAATTGTCATCAGTTGTATTGCTCTCTCTGGAGTTTGCCATTTTCATGATGTCCAGCCATCTTAATTCTCAGCTTGACTCCAGGCTGTGTGCAACCTAAAGCTTCAGTGAGCTTCCAGTGTTCTAGTTCATGTGGCGAGAGCATCTAACAGACCACTGTTGCCAGGCCGGATATCATTACTCACAAGGCCCTGGCGTGGTTTTGGTGACCATTGCAGTGCACGATGTGTCCAAACAGCTGGAGCCTCCTTGCTTGAATCATCGATACTGGGTTGTGCATTGTGCAGCGGTTTATTTCCACGTTGGTGACATGCGCTGTATAGGGAATGCACAGTATCTTCCTGAGGCACCACTGCTGGAAGGCATTGAACGTCTACCAGTCCTTGGTCTCTGCTCCAGGAGAAGCAGGAGGATGTGCAGTATATGTGCCTTAAGGAGGCAAAGTTTCGTATCAACTACCACTTGTCCCCGATATCATTAGTGTGAACTTTATGTCAACAGAGGAATTATTAAATACTTCAGATGTAAACTGTTAACTGTTTTTTGTGTGCAGCTGAACCACAGTTGATGCTGACGGCAGGTCCAAGTGCAATGCCCGGTATTCCAGGCCAGATGTATGCTCCAGGCATGTATCCGGTGCCAGGTGCCTACCCTGGTGCAATGCCCGGCTATGGAATGCCAATGTGAGCTGGCTGCACACAGCGGAAGAACACTTGACGTTTCGAATTGTCCACTTCGCTAGGACTTGAGTCTTCAGACAAAAATCAATGTCGCGTTTAATATTAGACAAACCAAACAATTACACAGTAATTTGCAATGCACCCTGTGGTCTGCAGATCTCGATCTTAGGTGTTGATCAGTCGGTCGATCGATCGATCCGCGGATCGAATGATGTTAGCTGATGAATAATCTTAAGCAGTTAATATGATTTGTAACAATAATTGAAATATAGCTTAGTGCCGTAATCATTATTATTATTATTAAAGTTATTCAGAACTACAGTTTCCAGCCTCAGAGCTATTCCTGCTCTGTAAACTACTACTTCTACCATTACTACTACTACTACTATAACTGTTTTGTTACTTTCTGTCATATCATTTACTGATGCCAATGTTAGCTGTGTGTGTATGTGTAGATTAGAGGTGATATTGTAGTGTATCGTTTCATTCTTTTTTGAGTCGGTTTTCATGCAGCTGAACACACAATAGGAAGATTGTTCTGCGTGTGGTAGTGGCGTTACAATTGTCACTTTCGACTTTTTTCATAGATAGATGTCTGTTATAGTTGCAATTCCATGAAACCACATAGAAGCCATGCTGGTAAATTACTGACTGATAAATGAAAGGTTTGTCAAGGATATGAGCTATATCGTCATATAAGTAACTTTAGGTTTCAGTCTTAAAATTTAATTTTGGTCTGGTCTCGTCTCTCCAATGAAGTTTTAATGTATTACTGAAAATTATTGGTAAATTCTAGGTATGACGCCAAATTTATGAACTAGCCAGTGGATGGATAAAATGTCACCGAAAATTGTATTGCAAAATCTCTTGCGTAGATTAATTAGCAACCAGCACATTGCAGTTGTCAAAAAGGCATTGGTGCACTTAGTATCCTATGTAAGCTGCTCTTGTATTTGTTAATTTACCTCCTGTCATTCCTTAGTAATACACTTTTGTTCTTTGTACATGTAGTTCTGTCACCTTGCAGTGACTCTTAAAAGAGTAGTTTCTTGGTTTCTTCAAAGTAAGTTTCCTGGTTTCCTGAAAAATAAGAAAGTTTTTGATTTGTGCATAATTTTTATGTACATTTAGGTTTTCAAGGTATGTACGACTACCGTAAACTTATTTGTAACCGTTAGTGTAACTGAAAATGTTACAATAGATTGTATATTTTGTCGCTGCATATTGTTTGCACATAAATAAGTAAGACGAAAAATTCATAATGTACTGTGTACAAATTAGTGTGGTTGCTTGAGGTATTTCTAGTGCTGACTTTCAAATCTCCTTAGAGGGCTATTTGCTAAACGGGTTAAGAGGTCCCATGAATTTGAAGTGACCGAGAATGGAAAGGGGTCTTGGATAACTTTCTTAATCATGAGCTTATATGGCCTGTCTTACATCTAGTCAAGGTTAGGATCTATTATTTTACTCTTTACAGTTCAGTTGTTTCAAGTGCTTGCTTACTTAGTCCTTCCTCTGCAGGTCTGCACATCAAGCCACACCTCTTTTCCTTTCGTCTCTATCCATTATCCGCTCTACTGACATCATGATCGATGACAAACAGGATGGGTCCATGGACGAATTCTGTTGCCTCTGTAGCTTCATAACAGCAGACAGGGAGGCAAAGATACGCATTGGATAGGGAAATGCTGCGTTTGGGAAACTCAAGGATATGGAGTAACAACGGATACAGTGTGAAGACTAAGATTCGCCTTCAAGATGCCAGTGTCAAGTACGTTGCTGTACGGATCTGACACCTGCAACGTACTTGACACTGGCATCTTGAAGACGAATCTCGGTCTTCACACTGTGTCCGTTGTTATTCCATATCCTTGAATTCGTCCATGTACCCAGCCTGTTTGTCATCATCGATCATGATCCTGTCGACTTCGTTCAGTTTTTCTACCATCATGATCTTTGGGTTGATGGTGAGTCACACCTTTGCCGCCTCTTCCTGTGTTCTGTGTGTCAAAACTTCATGCCGTTCCAAGTACTGTCCAGTAGAGCGATATCGTCTGCAAATTCAGCTCTCACAACCTGTAAATGGCCACTTCTTTCCCGTATCAGTGTCACCACCCATTGCCTCTCTCGTCATCATCCAGTCGACACTGAAGTACTAGTGAAATTAAATTTTGAAACCTCTGCTAAGGAATTGATGCAGCCAACATCTTGGTTTTAGCAAACGTCCGGTCTACTGTACAGTGCCTGCCGTTGGTGCGTTGCCATACGAGTTTCGGCCCTTTAGAGCTGAAAAGAGCTGCGAAGTACATGTATTTGGACACAAGTGATTACCCAAACGACTAGACGTATCTGCAGCAAGTACATGTACCTTAGATTTAGTACATGCATTTGGACACAAGTGATTACCCAAACCACTCGACGTATCTGCAGCAAGTTATTTGCACCAATAATTATTAGTACTGTGCCTGTATACGTAGGCGCCACCCCTTTGTCGAGGCAAATAGCGCGTAAATGCGTGTAGGACTACGCGTCGGTCACCTTTTCTCGTCTGTGTACACAGGGTCCCTACGCTAGTGAGGTGTAGTAGTACATGTACCCTCCGGCTGCAAGTACCGAACATAGTAGTTGTAGTAGTAGTACATGTAGTAGTTTCAGTTTAACAACACTGATAACAGATAATTAGCGTTGCCCTCCTCCGTCCAGGCGTGGGACTGGCACTTGGGCACGGACGTGCAGTGGACGGAGTTCGCACACTCGTTCAGTGCACGCAGAGCATCAACAAAGCCCTGGTATGAACCACTCCCTCAACCGTGTCCCCATTCGGCATAACCTCCCCATCCCCGTTGCGACGTCCGCTGGATTGGATTAGACGACCTGTTCTTGTAGGGCTATTACTATGATGTGGGGTTAGGTACTTTGACACTCTGGATCCAGAAAAGACGCTGGGTTTAGTGCAATACAAACTGCTCTCTCACTGAAGTTGGTGTCTAAGGCGCAGGATACTGAAATAACTACAGGGGCATAGCTCCCCTCCTTCCTTGAACCTGTATGCCTTAATCGACAATCCCTTCGTTACGGTAAATGAACGCTCTCTCTATACTTGCTAAAATTTCATTCAGGAATTAGAGACATTTAACACTGGGAACAGTTGGTGTGCTGGTACGTTTGGTTGGTGTATGCGAAATTGATGTTGGAGAAAAATCAGAAAATAGGGAGTGTTTTATAGCACAGTTGAGTTCATAGGCGGAGACTTGGTCTTGGGTTTGGGGGGGACTGGTGAAGGAGCGGCCGAAGGACGATCGGCGAGAGGCGCAGCGCCGAGCAGGGGAGGTTTTTTTAAATTTCCACACTAATGGTAGCATTTTAAGCTGTCATCTGAACAAAATTGCTCTTAGGCTATAGGTTGAGTGCTGATAGGAACCATGCAGCTGTCACTGCGTAGCATTACGTGTTTTTAAGAAATAGTTTCGGGAGGGGTATGGGGCCGTCCATAAATGACGTCCCTCCCCATCTAAAAATTTTTGAATTTCCAGACTGTAATGGTAGCATTTAAAGCTGTAATCTTAATAATAAAAAATTGCTTTATTATTTGAGTGCTGATAGGAACCATGCAGCTGTCACTAATAATCGTAGCAATACATGTAGTTAGAGTCGTGATTGAGTTTGCTTTCGGGGTTTGAGGAGGGGATGTGCCCCCCTCGCTCTATTTGGTGGTATTTTTTTGAATTTGTGACGTCACTGTAATGGTAGCATTTTAAGATATCATCTGAACAAAATTGCTCATATTTGAGTGCTGATAAGAACCAGCTGTCACGTGTGGTATGCGATAGTCTGATGGTTGGCTTGCTGAACAGTCAATCGAGAGGTCTGGGGTTCAAATCTGGCGAATCTATGACTGACAGCGATCGCTCTTCGCTAATTGAACAAAGCAAAATGCGTGCAACATGATGCTTATGGTCGATTAGGCCTATAGTAAACACGTTTAGAAGTAACGGGCCTCCTCTGTCAGGTGGCGGATCAAATACCGGTAGTGCAGGACATGGAACTCAATTCCGGGGTCCCAGATCTCGTATCCGGTAGGTACCGGGTGACATTGACTACATCTTCTCATGTTAGACATGTTTCGGGAATATAATATGTTCTGGCTGCATGGTACGACGTACATCTCTGTTACAGGCACTCATTCACAGTTAATGATTCACCCATCTGAAGCTCTCAATGGTTGCCTACCTCTGCTCAGAACCGAAAACTTAGGATACCTCTTCCAGCCTGTTCGTAATGTTCTTGATGTTCCCTGTTGCCGGTTTCAGCGTGCACTTGTGATGGGGACTAGGTTGTGCGGTTAAACCCGTACCCGCGGGTTTATCCGTACACCGTACCCATTTTACGGGTCGGGTTGGCTACGGGTACGGTCATCACGGGTACGGGTATAACCGGTTTTACCCGTATAAAAGTGAAGTTTTGTGGTTACAATGTCACCGTTACCATATAATAGTGAATCTTGCACCATCAAAGGCTAACTTGCACATCCTAAATTTAAGTACCATATGCCTGCATATAATATTATACTTATACACATAATTATATACACATATATACTTATACACATACACACATATTATGCGCATATATACATATACACATACATTTGCACATGTTATGCATACAGGCTATGTAGTATGTATAAATATACACATACAGGCCTAGGCCTACATGTACACGTAAGTAGTTGGGGATTTAACTCAAATTTAAGTTTTAGGCTATGACTGTGTCAGACGGAACTTATAGTTTATCTATATCTGCAATAGATGGCACCTTTTAAATTTTGTAATCTAACATAATCTAGAAACTTCGATAGCAAAAGGCAATCAATCGATGACCGTTTCCAAGCAAACCGCATTCTTTGAAAACCAGAATCGACAACAACTGAGATTCCAGATATGTCTTAAATGTCAGCTACATTTTGGATGGGGCATGCATGGGGCACCGTATACTAGCCAATAAGTTAGAGCGCTCTGTGAGTCTGTGACGCAGAAGTACGGTTTCGAATCTCCCCTGAAATGGAGTAGGGACCTTCACTCACAATTGCTCAGCGCCATCGATTGATGCTTGGTGGTTGTAATAGCTGGTGACGCTTAAAATAAATGCAGAAATCATAATAGACCTAATAATAACAACACAGAGTGTTGTTTTTCTCTTGTTTACTTTCAAATGGCAGGGCTTCTGTCGGTGTCTGCCTGTCTATCTGTCTCGGTCTGTCCGTCGGTCTCTCCCTGTGCTACTGTGATCTTGACAAAAGGCCAGTCTTGTGCCGCTGCCGGGGCTTTCATCTGTCCATCATCCCCGGTCCTTATGCCTTGGATTGGCTTACTACAGACGGCGCCTTTGCCTCTCCGTCACTCGGTCGGGGTGGCCGCTGACGTCCGTCTGTCCGTCCGTGTCTCCCTGTCTGTCAGTGTGTGTGCCTCTCGTCGTCCGTCTTTCCTCGGTCGGTCTCTCGCTCGCCGTGTAATATCGTTAAGGCTTGGCAGGGACGAACCGCCGTGAGAGATGCACTTAAGGTCAGCGACGGTAGCCGACCGCCAAAGGGGCTGCTTAAGACCCTCAATCCACGCCACCATTATCACCATCAGCACCGGCACCAGCAGCACCGGCAGTGGACATAGCAAGAGAGGCAGAGCTTTCGCATTTACGGTGTGTGTCGAGTCATCTGCGGTTACCATAGAGGCATAGACCGACGCCGCGCGGAGTCCCTCCCTACACGTGTGGGCCACTGCATTAAGCAACTCAGCGACGATGCCTGAGCGCTGACGGCGGCGGCAACCAGCGACCGCTCTGAGCGCTTCTCGACCGACCAGCGCCAATTACAGAAGAGTTTTCGATGCGAGGGACTTGGGCACTATACGCTCTCGCTATTCGTTCTACTCTGCAGCGCTGAACGGTTACGTAAGAGGAGCGGCATCGACTCTGACTTAAGTAAGATTATTTAGAGTAAATATATGTTTAGTGAATTATATTAAGTAAATATTTGTTTAACCGTCACCACGTTGTAGTGTATTTTTTTATTGCACTTTTAGCCTATTCGTTTGTATGTTGCATTACTGAAGAGTTGCTCTGTGTTATGTGGTTTGAAGAGATCGTAGGCTAGATAGGCCTATGCTTAAATTTGTTCCAACGTAATTGAAAATCTCCGAAATGTTCTAGCGCCTCATAAAAACTGCATCAGGAAGACTAATGTAATAACCGACGCTGTGTCAAATCAAGTCCGAGACGGGAAAGACAGCGAACGTTGTGCTAATAGCCTAGTTCACAGTGGAAAACATAATAATGTTGGTGGTCGTAGGATGGTGCCGGAGAGGAGACAGTGTAGATTAAGGTTTTTGGAAAAGTTCGGTTTTCAGTCTTGAGCAAAATGCTCCAGGAGGGACAACCAACGGAGAAGAGATCACACTGACAGATGAGTTACATGAACTTTAAATTATTACAAGATTATAATATATTAAATGTAAATTAAAGATAATAATATTAGCTCGCCTGTTCTTCCTTGCGTCTTTTCCGCAGACTCAGAGCTAGGCCTACCAGTAAAAACAGGGCCTCGCAAGACTGTCAGATATACAACGGTATACATGTAGCCCATACGCGTTTTCTTTAGTGACCGTATAACGTCGACCTCCTCGTTTTTCAACGAGTTTATCGTATGACGGTATGAGATCTTTCGCCACTGTTTCTCGTTTCAATGGGAGACCAGCTATGGTTTAGATAACCGCGCACGAATGCTAGCCAGATATGCATGATGGACACAATTATTTAGTTAATTATTTGACCTATTTTCCCGCTAAGCGTATACAGGGTGCGGCCGAACAAAATAACCCATTACGAAAATTGCGATTTCTCGAAAACCGCTGAATATTTTGTTACGAAATTTCAACAGTCTATTTGACACATACCTATCTACAGCTTGGCTAAATCTAATGAAATTCGAATCATGAAAACCAAAATGGTGCAACCCTGAAATGAAACAATGTTATTTTCGTTTCAACAGACAGTTACTGACAGTAGTAAGTAACAAAGTAACGACGCAAACAGTAATGTAACAAGGTTTAAGGTTACTTATTTGTTATTGACAAGGTTAGGCCAAGTGTTAAGTTTTGTGCAAGGAATGTTCAAAGTGACCACCGTTTGCTTTTACGAAAATTTACGCAAGCTTGCAGACGTTTTCGAAAGCCCAGAACAGACTTCTGAATGGTCTCAAGTGGCAAGTCATGCCAGATGATTTGGAGCGTATTTTTCAGTTCAGGAATGTTCTTCGGCTTTGTGGTAAGTTTGTTGTAGGTCTCAAGCATTGCACCCCAGACAGCATAGTCGAGTGGGTTCAAATCTGGGGAATATGGCGGCCATGAATCCTTGTCGATGAAGTCCGGGCAGTGACTTGTTAACCAATCTTGGGCCAGCTTTGCGCCGTGAGCGGGCGCTCCATCTTGCTGCAAAATGAACTGATTTCCCAAGACATCGACAAGCTTAGGCAAAAGATTCTCCACGTAGTACTTAGCATTGACTTTGGCCTTCTCGTCAATGAAATGCAAGCGTCCCTTACCCTCATAGCTGACACCTGCAGAAACCATGATGTGGGGAGAGAACTTGGCTCTCTCGACCAACAGACGGCTTGGATGGATATCGGCTTTTTTCGTCTTCGCCCAGACGCGGTTGTTTTGATTATTAATGGGTGGATTGATGTAAAAGATCTTCTCATCGGTGAAGAAACCTTTTTTGTCGCTACTTTATGTAAAAATATGATTTCCTATTTCGTGAAAGCCGTGTTCAGTTGAAAAAATGCAGTTCCTTCTTCTGCCTGATGTCATGATCACAAATATAAAGATACTGACATAAAATTTTCAAATAATATGCAAACATACGTTACGAATACGAATGCAAATATTTGTAACAAAATATTCAGCGGTTTTCGAGAAATCGCAATTTTCGTAATGGGTTATTTTTTTCGGCCGCACCCTGTAGATCCGCGCACAAATTCTAGCCCAAAATACAGGATGGATATAATAATATTTAGTTAATTATTTTACCTATTTTCCCGATAAGCGTATAAAAATGCGCAGAAATGCAAGCCCAAAATGTATGATAGACATATTTCGTTAATTATATGACCTATTTCCTGATAAGCGTATAGATCCGTGCAGACATTCTAGTCGAAAATGCATGATGGACATATTTCGTTAATTACTTTGCGTATTTCCTTATAAGTGTATAGCGCCAAAATATAGCGCGAAAAGCGACAAGGCGCCACACCAATGGCGCCAAATTATCGTGCGTGTAGAAATTGCTTGGGAGTCACGCACGTCGCACGGTCGGGAATGTTTCGGTGAAAAATTGAAGCGGAACCGTCTGCAAGCGGAACGTGTCAATTACGCCATATGTTTGCGCTTAGCTTTAGATGACTTTCAGTTCGACCCGGATCCGCTCCTGCTCTTCTCAGTAGCCTACTTTATATGACGGGTCGCATGTACCCATAGATTTCTTCCTTTACTGGACCTACAAACATATATAACGCTGTACGTTTTCAGTAGTGCCCCACACTGGTAACTATAGCCTACAGTCGGTACAGCATCATGGAGCAAATGCTGTCCCTTTACATAACTTACTTTACGTTTACGTGTAACATGCATACATACTCTGAACTCTGATCTCGTCTTACTAATGGTTCGGTTAGCTATACACTGGAAAGAGCGCTCTTCCCATGCGCCTATGTCCGTGAGGATGCTGATTTGCATACCGATGTTGGCTTATTTAAGAGAATCTCGGGCTAGCACTGTCCGTACAGGGGACCCTAAATGGCGTGGCACCCATTCAGCCGGCAGCGATGGTGAAGAATCTTACCCGATCAATTCACTGAAAAGTGAGCAGGGTCGAGGCCATAATACGGTCGCAATAGAAAAACGTATAGGCCTCCACTTACTTTTGCAGTGCAGACGCTGCTCTTCAAGGCACAAGAGTAGCCTAGGTAGGACCCCTACGTCGTGTTTCCCACCTGGCCGACTCTGCTATAGAAACGCACTGAAGCATGTTATGATGACGTCGCGTGAAAATTATTCTGTCGGCTAGACCGAACGGTTTATCGGCAGAAATTTTTTATAGGCGCAATATAAATCTTATCTATTGTATTACATACATCACACGTGTTTCCGTGGAAACACCGTGGACAAGTAAAGGAAGCCGCTACAGGGAGCAGAGTCTTAAAGGTATCCATGGGAACAACGTAGCTGGGCATTCGTGCTTGGCACCGTCCTTGGAGACGCAGAAGGCGAGAACAGAGCCGCCTGCGCGTCAGCAAATGGCATTAGTCCTCCATCTCTTTCAAGACGGAAGATGCAACTGCAGCAGCAGCAGCCGCAGCAGCAGTGGCAGCAACAACAGCGAGGGCTGTGGAGGTTAAAATGGTTCCATCGGCTTGCCGCTCCCACACGTCACAAGAGGGCTTGGATAAAGAATGTCTGCAACAAGCTTATTATTCTGTCGACAGGTTTTCTTTATAATATAAACTTATATATATGTATGTATGTATGTATGTATGTATGTATGTATGTATGTATGTATGTATGTATGTATGTATGTATGTATGTATGTATGTATGTATGTATGTATGTATGTATGTATGTATGTATGTATGTATGTATGTATGTA
The DNA here is from genome assembly GCA_020284085.1 of Aporrectodea caliginosa. Taxonomy (NCBI): domain Eukaryota; kingdom Metazoa; phylum Annelida; class Clitellata; order Crassiclitellata; family Lumbricidae; genus Aporrectodea; species Aporrectodea caliginosa. The sequence goes on from JACEVL010000218.1 coordinate 982,775, forward strand.
TGTATGTATGTATGTATGTATGTATGTATGTATGTATGTATGTATACTATACTAACATTTCGACAGCGTGTGCAGCTGGTTTTGCATAATGTGTAGGCCTATAAAAACAGTGACAGAAGTGGTAGGGCCTACCCCCAGCTCTATACTCTAATAGCGACTGAGGCGTAGGCAGAGGGAAGTGATGGAGGGAGGGAAGGAGGGAGGGAGGACCACGGAAAGGAAGGGATTCCGAAAGGAGCGAGACGGACCACGTGAGGCTGAGGTGGGGGAGTGTTCTGCTGCTCGCGCGGGGAATTGATTCTACGCTTTGTAGCTCGTCTGCGATTCTGAAACCGAATTAGAAAACATAAAAGACTCCGGTCGTGACTCTTATTAACTCAATATCACACGCCATGGATGTTCCTCCTCTGACGGCGTTTGGGGCACCCACCACTGCCTCGCTGCTATACAGTCACGGCTCTAGGGATTTCCAGCAGAGGGGCCACGGTGGGCCTGACGTCCAGAAGAGTAGGGGAGGCTGTATGCGTGGTTTCTCCTTCGAAAACTGAAAATGCTGTAAAATGTTTTCGCATCGAGTCGCAAATTGATAAGAGATTTGATTTGGAGCTACTGTTGCTCCTTTTAGCCACCTCAAACAACAATTGAAAATACATTCAATTTATTTAAAACCTGTACGACATCGTAAAATGATGATGATGATGATGATGATGATGATGATGATGATGATGATGATGATGATGATGATGATGATGATGATGATGATGATGATGATGATGATGATGATGATGATGATGATGATGATGATGATGATGATGATGATGATGATGATGATGATGATGATGATGATGATGATGATGATGATGATGATGATGATGATGATGATGATGATGATGATGATGATGATGATGATGATGATGAGTGGCGGAGTTCAGACTTATTTTCTTACAGCCAGAATTCTTTATTAAATTTACTCAAAGTCTGCCGATGTTATCGGTTAAACAAATTCTACGTTTACTTAGTCAATGTATTTCGTGGAAAGCAAATTCGCATTGTGTTCGAGACAGCAAATCTAGAGGGTAACATTAATATTTTTAGCAAAATCGCGACGAGGCTAGAAAAAGCTTCCTTAAACTAGTATATTTTCTGTCCCCTAAACATATCTGTCAATGTAATAACGATTTCATTGGAGATCCAAAAGGCGCAGGCATTAAATTTTGCTGCAGTCTCGTGTGTATGTATGTATGTTGGCCTGTATTATGTGAGTATATATATGTATATACTATGTCATATGTATGTATGATGTATGTATATATTTAGGTATGTGTGTATGTATGATGTATGTATGTATGTATGTATAGATTATGTATACTATGTACGTAATTATGTATGTGCGTATGCACGTATGTATGAATGTTAAATGTTTGAATGTATGTATGACACCCCCGTGTATACGCAAATAACACAGATGCCAACGTACTTGATGAGACCTGTGTGTATAGAAAAGCGTCTATTATACGTGTCTGGTTGGACGTATGGTCGTCTACTCCTCTCTTAATATACTTAAATGCAAGACGAGGCGCCAACTGCGTCAATTGTGTCGGCACGTGTTGGATGCGGAAGATGGGGAAGATGGGGATGCGGAAGGCGAGGTGATGCTGCTGCTGCTGAGGAGAACGACGAGGTGATGCTGCTGGTGGTGGTGGTGGTGATGCGGTTGCAGAGGAATGGCGGGCGATGACTGGCAACTGCTCGTGCAAAATGTATAGAAGGCGAGTCCCGGTGGATTCCGTCAATCCCGTTCGGACCAACGGATCCCGGTCGTGCCTCGACTGCCACACGGATGGAGGAGGAGGAGGAGGAGGAGGAGGAGGAGGAGGAGGAGGAGGAGGAGGAGGAGGAGGAGGAGGAGGAGGAGGAGGAGGAGCGGGGAATGGACGGAGCGGGGCGGGTGCTATTGCATATGCATGTGGCTTAATTCAAGTTTGCTATGTACCTTTCTGCTTCTCTGTGTCGCTCTCTCTGTTGCTCTGTCTGTCTGTCTGTGTCTGTCTGTCTGTCTGTCTTTGTCTGTGTCTGTCTGTCTTTGTCTCTCTCTCTTTCTTTTCTTCTTTCTCTCTCTGTCTCTCTATTTTTTTCTTTCTCTCTCCGTATCTGTCTCTCTCTGTCTTTGTCTGTCTGTCTGTCTGTTTGTCTGTTTGTCTGTCTGTTTGTTTGTCTGTCTGTTTGTCTGTCTGTTTGTCTGTTTGTCTGTCTGTCTGTCTGTCTGTCTGTCTGTCTGTCTGTCTGTCTGTCTGTCTCTCTCTCTCTCTCTCTCTCTCTCTCTCTCTCTCTCTCTCTCTCTCTCTCTCTCTCTCTCTCTCTCTCTCTCATCTCTCCTCCTCCTTTTCATTACAGGCCTGTGTTTCCAGTTTCCCTGTTTTTCTGACGCATATTGTTGCGTCCAACCTCAAAATACCTCAGAACATATTGTTACATTAACCTCGATCCTCGATGTACCTCAACGTATATTACAGCAGTTGATCTCCAGATATCTCAGGGTATAATGCGACATTTAGACGTCGATCCATTGCTACAGAGACGAACAGGCGTCGATCATAATCAGTTCCGATCCTCCGATCACTCGAAGGGTCGACCCATCAAACCGTCCCCTGATCCTCCAACTTCACTGAGAGGATTGCTTCCAATCCTCGTCTAAACTCCTCCTTCCTATATAATAACTCTCCTGATTTTTTCAGCACTGGCGCCGCCTATCGGGCGGTCTATGTCTTCCAGGAAATTGCCTTTATCTAGCGCCGTTTCGTGTTGAAAACCGGAGTCGCTAGGCTATAGTGTAATGGGTTAAACGGAGAATACGACAATCAGACAGATCAGATAATACACGCTTAACGCTAACGACTGCAATGAATTACATCGGATTATAGCATTTACTGTGACGTCTCCTTTTGCTATTACGATGATACGTAGGCTATAGCGAAGTCAATCATTTACATTGTAAAGTTAATGTCATATCTCCGCTTCACTCAGGTGGACTTAAACCACGGTGCTATAGGCCCCTAGCCCGTTAAACTTTTGGAGATATTTTACGGTTATAGTGCCAATCTTTAGATTCGTATCTGCTTTCGAAACATCGATTTCCAGGCAAATGTGCCACGTATGTAGGCCTATATCGCGCGATCACGTTTTTAAAACTACGGCAAGGCTTATTTAGCATCTGACCTGGAAGAGTCTCTTTGCTATCCGTGTATCTTAATTAGTTTAGTCAATAGAGCAGCTATGATGAGTTCAATGGCTGTACACTGTTGGTTGGAGGATTGAGAGGCGAGAGAAGGTTGACTACCCGTTCTCATATGCCGGGGCTAATGAAAATGGTCGCTAATACTTCATACCATTTGGCTGCGTCTCGGGCTAGCTTAAGAGAACTCCTCTTCGGATCATAAAACTCAAAAATGGCATAAATTATTCAAATGCATATAAATGAAATTAACTAGAACAGTAGAACCGTAGCATGTCATAAAACGAAGTTAACAAAGACCTTACAACAATTTCCAAGAGACTTGAAGAGACGACATTTTTGGCATTTACCATAAATTTGCAAAAATGATCGCTTAATTTGCCACTCATACAAAAACCAAAATATCATCGTATTTTGTTCGCAGTATTGTTTACTGCGGAAATGGGCCGCTCGACATTCATGAGAAAAGTAAAAAATTAATCGAACAATTCCTTTCTCTGGCATGGGTTTACCCTGAAAAACAGAAAGACTGACCGGAACTTTATACCATAATACCACGGCTGAAGGTGATACGAACGATGTACTTGATCTAATGACTGAAGGCCCCGGGAGGGTTTGCCGGCATCTTCCACAGGTAGGCCCCGTAATGCAATATGATCGCTGAACAAGCTGATAACTGTTTTCATTAATTCTTGTCATTAAGTTATTCCTGTGTCAGCTCGACATTACGAAATCATTAAACGAAATTTAATCGATTGATCCGAAATTAATCGATTAAAGTTTTAACGATTAATCGATTAATTAATCGTTAACATCCGCAGCCCTGTCGTATCGTAATCGTAATCGTAAACGTCCAAATCTCCAAAGCGCTACTCTAAAGCGCAGGGCGTCAGCTTATTCACGAGCGCTGCGTCGTATCAGAGGGGTTGTCCAGATTGAAATCGATGTCTAGTGGAGATCCTAGTCCGGTTGCCATAGAATCGAACTGTTTATATAGCATATAATGCACATACATGTTGATATAGCAATACAGTATATACGGTAATACACGGTAATATACGGTAAATATGCATTATATGCTTGAGAAACGAAGGAAGTGAACTTCCTGTTGCGCCTGTGAGCTCTCGTGAAAGCGGTTCTAGAGTTACTTGTTTCCTTTTAGCGAGTTTTTTTCACTCTCTGAATGTTTTGTCTTCGATTTCATTACACTGAAGAATTAAAGAATGTAGGCCTACAATACATAAATATAGGCTACTACATATATATATATATATATATATATATATATATATATATATGTATATATGCATGTATTCTAATTGAATCAGGTACAAATGAAAACAACCTAACATGAAAATTTATGTGCATATATAACATATATAGTTATGTATATACATAATTATGCAGATGTATATGCATATATAATTTGTATTGATATAAACATATAGGTCAATTCTAATTGATTCTGCAAAAGGTGACAAATAAATTGCACCAGCGCAACACATAGGCCGACCTAACATGGATAATAGTACTTAACACTGCTTATAATATGCATTGTCTATTGGTAATCGTAATGTACATGTAATTTCCTCTCCCGTGACGTTTAACATGCCGATCAGCCTACCCACTTACGTACTTACTTACTTTGATTAATCAAGAAATTTCGGATGACTGTGTGTTCTCTTGTACAGGAAGGTAATCGATCATCTTTGGTCAGAGAACGACGTCTGCGAAGAAGCTCCGCAGCAAATCTCCGTCTGTCCGTCTGCCTGTCTCTGTGTCTGTCTCTGTGTCTGTCTTTGTGTCCGTCTGGCCGTTTGTCTGTCTCTGTCTATCTTTGTGTCTGTCTGTCTTTCTGTCTGTTTCACTCCCTCGACTGGACGAGAGGAGATTAATTCATTCCGTCATCGACGCTGCTAACTAAATGGACGAAGCACAGATCGCCATCCTAATTCTCGCCTTCATTCCAGGTCCGTGTCATTATGCAAATTTATTATATATACATGATGTAAGTATATAATTTAGAAGTGTACGTTATACATCGCAATTACTAAAACTCAACCGCAGAGATTGCAGAACAAGAGGTCACACAAACTAAAGCTTCCTTGTTGCATGGTGAAAGTAATAGTAACTTAATAGTAATAGTAATAATAATAGTAGTGATGATTATGATGATGATGGTGATGATGATACTACTACCTATTCGTTTATTAATTTAATTCAAGCTGACAAGTACGCAGTAAGATTACATGATAAGATAATAACAGATGATAAAGTTTAACACTAGTCGATAACTCGATATATTCGACTCGTGTTAAACTTTATGGCAGCATGCAAGGCGTTCATCTGTTCTACTGCTCAGTTTTACAGTCGCCCTCTAGGGAGTTGAAAACTGAGTCAACCTTATGGGGCTAGCGGGTATCGAACCCGCGTCCTACTGATCTTCGTGCCAGCGTGTTACCATTCAACCATCTCTCCTCCCTAAGTGGGCCTATGCGGAAAACATATGTAACCAAATCATTCGTGTTGCACAGCGTAGCCACCGGTGACATTGAAATACAAAGCTGCCCTATATAGGATAGCATGGAGCCAGAGCGATCAGGCAGTTGCCTATCAACAGAGGGATCTTAAAACGCAATGTGTTTACGTGAGCAACCAACGCAGCTTGTCCCGCGTCCAGCTAGATGTAAAACTAAACCGTTTATCCGAGATGGCAACGCCTGAAATGGACTGAAGTTGATTCAGCCGAAAATGTAGGCCCTGCATATGTATTTATGTATGCGCATTTGTACGTGCATATGTATGTATAATTGCGTATGTGTGTGTTTATATTATGCATTAATAGTGCTATAACTTTTTAAATCAAAAATTAAAACCTCAAAACTGTAGGATACCACCAATCGCCGTATGTGGGTTCCCATCTTAAGTTTTAGGAGAGGGACATGTCCCTCTATCCATTAGGGTTCGTCGCTCGTATGGCCTGCACATTAGCCTTTAATTTATCGTGTCGATAAGTGACTTAAGTCAGGTATTATTTCCAGATCAAAGTCAGAGACTTATCAATATACGGTAATCGTCCTTATCATAAGTCTCTGACTTCGATCTTGAAAGAATACCTGACTTAATTCCATCGCCTCGAGCATTAGACGCAGAATGATCTAGTTTCATTGACGTCGTAATTACTCAAATGTAGAAACCCGTTGGGAATTCGTTTCGCTGGTAACTAACTACAGAGAGAACTGGCGAAAAAGGAACAATATCAGCAGTAGTAGAGGAAGAAGGAGGAGGCAATCGAGGATTAGTTTGAGAGGAAACGAGATGGAGAATACTGGAGAAGGGAGAGAGAGAGAGAAGCGGAGACGGTCAACTTCGGACCTTGCACCTCTGGGCGTATCAGAAGCCGGCTTCAAAGCTAATGGCTTCCTGTGCGACGGTTCAACGCATAGATTCAATCAATTCGCTAAATAAATAGTGCTTTACATTTCATTACGTGAAGGGAGGATAATAAGACTCGAAAAAAAGAGGAAGAGGAAGAAGAGGAGGAGGAGAGGAAGAGGAGGAGGAGGAAGAGGAGGAAGAAGAGGAAGAGGAGGAGGAAGAGGGAGGAGAAGAGAGCGGAAGAGGAAGAAGGAAGAGAAGAAGAGGAAGAGGAGGAGGAAGGAGGAAGGGTAAGGAAGAAGAAGAGGGGAGGAGGAGGAAGAAGAGGAGAAGGAGGAGGAGGAACACGAAGGAATGGAGAAATACTCAGGACGATGATGACGACGACGAAGGTTACGAAAATGACGACGCTAGTGGTGGTATTCTATGGTAAATATGGTAGGGTCGTGTTGGTATGGTAGTGGTGGTGGTAATGGTGGTTGTGGTAAGGTGGTGGCGATGGTGGTGGTGGTAATGGTTGTGGTGGTGTGGTGTTTGTGGTTATGATGGTGGTGAATGGTAATGGTGGTGGTGGTGGTAACTTTGGTAGTGGCGATGGTGGTGGTAATGATGGTGGTAATTTTGGTGATGGTGGTTAGGGTGTTGGTGGTGGTGGTAATGGTGGTCACACTAGTGGTGGTAATAGTGGTGGTAGTTATGGTGATGCTGGTAAAGTGGGGGTGGTGAAGACTACGTCAACGACGATCGTAGTGCATAATAATACTCCTGATGTATTATGTTTGTGTTTGTGGTTTTGGTAACGATCATGACGGTTTAACGAAACTTGGCAGGAGGGGTAGTACGACGTGGCAGACGAGAGCAGAAGAGAAACTCAGAAGGTCAACGGGTAACAGCGGGTCCTTGAGGAGAGCAAGACCCTCCTAGCCCGCCAGCGATGCCCCGTTTCCTTCGGCAGAGTGTTGTCGATCGGAATGCCGGGCATGTCCGCCGGTCGTACGTCTCTTAAACGGCGGCGGAGGCGGAGGCAGCGACCGCAGCGGATATGAAGCGCCTGACCAGTCACTGGTCGCAGCCGTCGACAACGATCGAATGACTTAAGCACCGCCGACAGATGGACGCCGAAGCAGCACCACCACCATCTATTATCCGGTCATTTGTCGGGTGCCCGACCATTGTCTCGATGACAATGACCAATCGCTTTCTTCTCGCTTGGCTGACAACGCCTCCTCCTCCTTCTCCTGCTCTTCTCCACGCGCCTTCATCACTCCTCACTCCTCCCCTTCATTCTCCTCGTCCTCCATGTCCTCCTTTTCCGTCTTCTCGGTCTTGTTCCCCTTCCCCCATGGCATATACCATATACCATCGTTCCCTGTGGAGCGAGTCTCATCGATGCGGAAATTTACCGCCGCACGATAAACTTTCCAGGGTCGGAGATGATGATTCAAGATAGGAAAAAAAGACACATCCCGCGTTGTGAATGTGCCCAGGATCATTCCAGGGCTTTGCCAGCAATGATTTTCGGCCGTCCGAGAGGTTGGGAAAGGCATTTTGGATGCATTCGCCCCATATGAAGAAGAACGGTGGAAGCTGACCTGCGCCCAGTGACCGCCCACTGAACTTTGTGTTGCACACGTCCTGTAGAAAAGCCCTGAAGAGAGTGATGGCTGTATGAGTGAGAGCAGCAAGCCACAGATAATGATAATGATCAATCAGGAAAGGTTGGCAAAAAGGCATGTGGTCTGCTTATGCCACTACAATGCTAACTAGGCCAAGGGTCAAGAGCAGAACCACGAGGCCGAGGCTAAGGCCAAGACCCTTGAAGACAAGAGCAGAACCACGAGGCCATGGCCAAACTGCATGCGGCTATATCTGATGTCTCCAAATGACTCCCAAAACATTGTTGCTATTACTGTGCTACAATCAATGTCAATGTCATTAATTTTAAGTTATGTCAGTATGTGGGCAAGTAATTATATTTAAGGACAGGAGTCACAAGTCACAACATATTACATATATTAGTATAGTATTTATAGTATAGTATTTTATATTGTATAGTATTGCAACAGTGCAGTATAGTGTAGTATTGCATAGAACAATACTGTATAGTATAAAACGACATAGAATAACTAGGCTTAGTGTGGCATTATAATTATGGTGCAGTGTAGCTTGGCATCTACAGCTGCATAACATTGCACAGTAGAACCTTTATAATCGTCCATGACCATAATTATATGCATAAATGCTAATCCGTTGCACGGTGATCTTCTTGGTCCTGCAGTCGTGAACAGCATCTGTGAGTTTCCTCACTTCCTTCGTCGTCCTTCCGTCTTCGCGTCCGGCGTCGACGGGGGACCCTCGGGGTCTCAGGCCGTCTGGTACACGCAGAACAAGTACCAGTCGAGGACGACCCTCCTCGAGTCCCAGCTGGAGGTCAACGTCCAGGCGTCCGAATTCGTCGTCAAGCTGAAGCTGGAGCGGACCTGTTCAGCGTCCGCTCAGCTGGAACGAGGGTCCGAAGTGAAACGGAGATGGGGAGTCAACGTCCCCTTGTCACCAGAGGGAGCTACTGTATGATAGAAGGTGTGTCAAAGCAACGGGAGAAAACAAGTACATCGTTCTACATACTGATGCCAAGTAAGCTACGTTAAGAAATCGACGCAAGTTAATGCACGGATGAATAGCAAAACGATTTTCAACTGAACGAAAGTATGAACGCATGAACAAAAGACTGATTGATTGACTGGGGCTGGCTGGCTGAATGACTGACTGATCACTGACTGATTTGAACGATTGACTGGCTGACTTATTGATTGAAATGACTGACTGACTGACTGACTGACTGACTGACTGACTGACTGACTGACTGACTGACTGACTGACTGACTTCATGACTGAATGACTGACTGACTGACTGATTGACCAACTGACTGAATGATTGAATGACTGACTGCCTTCATGACTGACTGACTGTCTGGCTGGCTGACTGACTATGCCTGCCTGACTGACCGACCGACCGACTGACTGGCTGCCTGCCTTCATGACTGACTGACTGCCTGCCTGACTGCCTGACTGACCGACCGACCGACTGATTGACGAGGGACCCATAGAGTATAGAGTATCGCACTGACAAGCTGCCTATATTAGGCGCCTGCTTAATTGCTAGCTTTGCAGATCAGAGCGTGTTCGATCGATTCTTATCTGTTGGTCATTTTCTGGCTATTTAGCAGAGCTCACCAACACTTCATCTGCATGAAGTTCGTCGCTCGCAGCACCAACATCGTTCAAGTCTGGCAGGGTTAGTCTGTGCATTGCATTCCATGCATGTACGTATATGTGCACGTGTATACATGTATGTATGTATGTATGTATGTATGTATGTATGTATGTATGTATGTATGTATGTATGTATGTATATATGTATGTATGTATGTACATATATATGTATTGTATATATACATACATGCATGCATGTATGTATGTTTACAACTATACATGTATGTGTATATGCATTTATGCATGTGAGTATCTATGTATTTATGTCTGTATGTAAGTAAGTATGCATGTATGCTTGTATGCAATGCATTTGTACCCGTATATATTATGCATTGTATGTATGCACGCATGCATGTGTGTATGTATACATACATGCATGCATGAATGGATGAAGTTATGATTGTATGCATATGTATCTATGTATGTATGTATGTACGTACGCACATGTATGTATGCATTTATGCATGCATGTATGCATGCATGCATGTATGTATGTATGTATGTATGTATGTATGTCTGTATGTACGAATGAACTTATACATCTGCGTGAGTGTATTTGTGCGAATAGTAGGCCTACGATGTATTCAATGTAGTGATCAGAAGGTGACACTTGCATAAGGGATATAATAATGACCTTCGAGGTTACGCTCAGTTTGACAATCATGGGATCTACGTTGATCTCGCATGACATGCCTGGGATTTGAACCCACGTCTCAGAAGTGAACGGTCGACACGTTATCTGCTCGGCCACCGCGTCACCCTATATATACGCCTACATTAGGTATGCGTGTATTTTGTATGTGCGACTCGTTGTTACAGTGACGTGTCAAGTGATGCTATATCGCGCAAAGAGACACGCAGGCGTTCCTTGTTGCAATCCCAGTGGCGCCTCCTGCATAAAAACCGCGTGTTCCCTCACTGCATTATATAGCTATCGGCGTTCGTTGAACCTACATAGCAATGAAGCTCTGTGCATTCTATAATTTATAAAATGCGGCGTGTTATATATTAATATATGCAATGTATAATATGCAGTATATAATATCTGTGTTTGGAAGGCTAGGACGTGTGTAGTATGGTCTATGGTCTATTTTGTATAGTGAGGAGAAGAGATTATAAACGCTCGGATGTAATGTAATGTAAATCATCAAAATTTCTCAGCTCTACACTTATTTTTATCTCGTCTCATTTGTAACCGTAAATTGATTGCTATTTATTGACTTCTATTCTTCAATTGTTTATTTGTTTCAGTGTTTGTCATTTTATTTATTGTTTCTGTTTAATTTTAGGATCGAGAAGCGGGATCTTACTCGATGAGTGCTCCGACCAAATGCTCAAACGAGATGAATGGCTTTGGCTGGGTACGTAACATATTAGCATGCATACTAGCCAGCAGAAATAGCTGCATAGGTAACACGCAGGTCCATCAGGCTAATCCAAAAGCATAATATAAGCCTATGTAAATGCAAGAAGAACAATGCAGCCTAAGCTTATGTGTTTCGGAATGTACGCCTGCTCGACTCTTGTGTTATCTTTGTGTATTACCGCCGACCTAATCTCCCAGAATTAAGATAATATACCATAGCATATCATAATACAACATAATTTAACATACCATACCATAAAATAGCATACCATACCATAACATAACATAATGCGCCATACCGTAACATAACAAACCAAAACATAACATAACATAACATAACATACCCTAACATGACATAATATAACAGAGCAAGGGTTTAAAGTGGTTAAATAACTGACCTGGCGGGGATTTGAACCCTCTTCTTTCGATCGACAACCTAACACACTAACCAAAAGACTATCTCGCACCCCGTGATTCACCAGACATTGGTTTTTTAAGTTGGCGAGCCATCGAATGACGCCTTGAGCATTATTAAATGACGGCACTATAGAAGCTGTACTATACTAATTAATTAATGTTAATTAAGTAAATGCAAGGGGAGATTAGTGCACACCTGTGACCTGCGTACGGAACTCACCTGAAGCTGGATATTCTTATTTCCCCAACTTGATGATCGATTTCTCGACTGATGATGCATCGATAGCTGTCCATGGATCGATTGGATGGTTTGGCTGATTGGTTTTTCATTGATTGTTTGATTGATATCTATGTTGTGCTGATTGATTTCCAGCGCCTTTGTTGACTGAATATCATTTCTGCTCACTAGTCGGCGGATTCGATTTCTGGATTATCAATGGAACCACCAAAGAGGTAAAATTTAAAAAATCAGCATAATATATGAGTATTTAATCAGATAAAAGAAATAATAATGGGATATAGAACATCATTAGCGTTCGGTTGGTCAATTAGATGGTCAATTAGATGATCAGTTAATCTGCATGTCCCCCGGGTAGCAAGTACCTGAACGCCTGCCTAATTAAACAGTCAAACTACATCTACCTCTCTTTATTCTGTTTTTCTTACTTTTTACTTTCTTCCGCTCTTTCTTTCTCGAATGCCACTCTACGTATAGCACTTCGTTCTTTTCCGTTTTCTTACGCTGTGCCTTTTTTTATATCTCCTATTCACATCTATATTCTTTTTAGTCAAGAGAAGAAGAAAAAATCTCGTTTTTATTCACTATCGTCTTTCTCCGACTCCTATATTATTGACCATTGTGTCTTCTCGTCCTCTTTCTCGTCCATATTCCTTCTGGTCAAACGAGGAGTGCACAGATTGGTGGAGGGTCTAAGTTACTGTAAGAGAGTCCCTTGGACGACGCCTATGTTACCCATGCTTAAATCCGGCCCTGGGAGTCATGGGCATATTTAGGGGTGGTTTTATGTGTTCAACCCCCTCCCCGAAATAAATGCATTACTGTTATAAAAAACTAAAAAGTAGAAAAATACGACAATGTCCAATGGAACCTTCCCCCACCCCCGAAAACTAAACGCCCCACGAAATTTTCTCCTGGCTACCACCCTGCTGGGAGTGCATCTTTGCTACTATATTCTAGTTCTACCCATCCACCAGCGAGTACAGTGTCTTATTTTACCCAAACGCAGCTCCGCATTCGCTGGACTGATTATTGTTACGTAAGCCCAGCATTGTTCGTCGCGTCTTCGCTCATTAGTTTTCCGCTCCAGTGATAGGCGATGTCGACGTGTTCGCCTGACTGATTTTCTGCTGCAGAGGAACTGCTACGCGGAGTGGCATTCGTCTCGCGTCGAAAGCGAATGCGTACACGGCGAAGGCATCATTTGGTCGTTCTCACACGATCGCTGTTCGCCCTTCGACGACAGAAGACTCGGTTCGTATAATTCTCCTTCTCCGTCAATTGTTGTAGTCGGCGGATAATCTGCAGACGATTATTCTCACGCGTTGAGTAGTTTGTCGTCTCTTTCCATGTGATTAGTTATTCTGAGCTTTTGTCTTTTCGGACGGGCTATACGTGATTCTATGCAGGCTAACATCTTTGCTTCTGTATACGAGTCTGTCTGCTTGACTGGTTGCTTACCTGTATGTCTGTTTGTCTGCCTGTGTATGTCTGTCTATCTGTCTTCTGTGTGTCTGTCTGTGTGTCTGTCTGTGTGTCTGTCTGTGTGTCTGTCTATGTCTGTCTGTCTGTGTGTCTGTGTGTGTGTCTGTCTGTGTGTCTGTGTGTGTGTGTGTCTGTGTCTGTCTGTCTGTCTGTCTGTCTGTCTGTCTGTCTGTCTGATAGTCCTCTTACCTGTAGTGAACGCTGTCCGTGGCTTGCAGAGTTAGCACTTATACTGACTGAAGGCAGGATACTCATTCTGAAACTTATTCTGTCGAGTCTCAGAGATTAAAAGTAATTAACTTGATTAACTTGCTCATTAAGTAATTCCTGTGAACATACTATGGCTACTAGGGACGTTGACGCCGCCTGCCTCCTTTTCCAGGCTTGGGACTGGCACTATCGGGCAATACTACTGGTGGCGGTGTTTGCTCATTAAGAGATTGAACGTTTGCCTGTAAACGTGGAGTGCGTAGGTTCAATGCTGCTCAGAATAAAGTGACTGCATGCTTAGATTACTAAAATTAAATCGTTGATCCAATATTATACCACAAAAAAGAAAGGAATAAAATTAAGTGAAATAAATATGACTATATAAATATAACACAGAAGTAAATGAAATCTGGCTGAAGCAAATTAAAGGCAGTAAACTCGTTTCTAGATGTACTTACTAGTACCGTGAAATCGAGAATGCATTCAACCTTTGTCTTTCATTCACTACACAATGCTTAAGCCCCGACTGCGTACTATGCGTAGTCCTACATGAAATAACCGATAGTTTGATTGACTGAACAGAGCTTAGGCTGCACTGTTGGGCCAGCTGGACTGAAGATGGGCAGCAGATCCTTGTGGCCGCTGAAGAAGGAAAACTGCCACAGTTCGTTATGGTAAATACAGCAGATATATATATATATATATATATATATATATATATATATATATATATATATATAGAGAGAGAGAGATAGTAAAGAGAGTGAGTTAACGATAACGATAACGAAAAGATGAGAGAGAGATAGAGAGACTATAAGAGAGATAGAGAGAGATAGACTATTCAGCCTATGTGTTGTTGAATGTGATCAAGGACTGGACTTTTATCATTTCTCACAACAATTGACAGAGAACTAGAAGAGTTACCAGCGGCGGGCCCACGCACACACGTGGAACCCAGTTAACGGATTCACGTCCACGGCCGATAGACAGCATCGTGTTCGGAGTCAATTGTCGGTTCTGGAATTTAGTTTCGTATCGTATCTGAGAATTTATAAAGCGCCTTTCACAGTACGTGCTATTCAAACTCTCTCTCTCAGTCTCAGCGTGACAGAGAGAGAGAGAGAGAGAGAGAGAGAGAGACTTTCAGCCTATGTGTTGTTGAATGTGATCAAGGACTGGACTTTTATCATTTCTCACAACAATTGACAGAGAACTAGAAGAGTTACCAGCGGCGGGCCCACGCACACACGTGGAACCCAGTTAACGGATTCACGTCCACGGCCGATAGACAGCATCGTGTTCGGAGTCAATTGTCGGTTCTGGAATTTAGTTTCGTATCGTATCTGAGAATTTATAAAGCGCCTTTCACAGTACGTGCTATTCAAACTCTCTCTCTCAGTCTCAGCGTGACAGCCCCGAGAAAATAAGAATGTCTTCAAGCATGCAGCGAAGGTATGAGGATGTATCCCCCTACCAAAATCTTACTACGGTTTGAGGGGAAGGTCGTTCCGTAGAGACGGGACCACGGCAGCAAAGGCCCGGTGTTGGGCCATGGCAGTCCTTACCCGGGGAACAAAAAGATCTAGACGATCTACGGACCGGAGAGGATGGAGCAGTAATGTAATATAATTGAACATTTTTAGTGACCGTTCAATATACAGTATCTACTCAGAGGCGCTCTCTGCGCTAGCCTTTATTATGCTAAGTTCATTACGAACGAACATATTACATCAGTTAGCAAAACAATGCACTGTAAACTGAAAGTCACCAGCGGCGAGCTCACGCAAACACGAGGAACCAACCAACGGATTCCCGTCGACAGCTGACAGATGGTATGGATGTTCAAGAGTGAGCAGTTACTGTAGGCGTAGGCCCTATACATTACTCCGGTATATTGGTCTATTTACCGAAATGTACGAGTATAGGACGAGTTTGTATAATTATAGGTGAGTGAGTTTGCTGACACTTCTTTTGTTTTGCAAGGTCTGACCTTGGCATTATGTTCCTACTTTCTTTGTCATCGACTGGACTATTCTCCTATTTGGACATTTGTGTAAGCGCCTTTTTCAGTCTCTTGTAGTGCCATTAGTCAATCAATCAATCAATCAATCAATCAATCAATGAAACTTAATATAGCGCCCCTTCAAGATATCTACTCAGAGGCGCTCCCGGCCTAACCACGGCTGAAAAGAAACATCCAAAACAGCCGTGTCGAACCGGTGTGTCAACACGCCGAAGCGCCACGTGACCATAATCGTCTGTGTACATCGCTTCGGGTGTAATAGATTCTTCCGGTGGCCAGAGGTGAGTCGTCGTCGTTCATCAGAGTTCAGCTGCTCTTCAATCCTCGTTTTCCAGTCGATGGAGAAATACTTCCAGAAAATGGATTCGACCACAGCCGCGTTCTTATGGATCTCCAGCCGAGCGGTGTGTAGGCCATGTGTATGTATGCATGAATGTATGTATGTATGTATGTATGTATGTATGTATGTAT
Organism: Aporrectodea caliginosa; assembly: GCA_020284085.1. NCBI lineage: Eukaryota > Metazoa > Annelida > Clitellata > Crassiclitellata > Lumbricidae > Aporrectodea > Aporrectodea caliginosa. The sequence continues at coordinate 998,868 of JACEVL010000218.1, forward strand.
GTATGTATTAGGGTGATTCACGTCACCATGGGGAAAAAATTATTTTTCCTGATTGACCGACATAGTAGATAATTTTGTTCCTTTGGTCTTTCTGAACAATACAGCAAAATTTTACTGAAATCTATGAATGTTTACTGGTTGCTCAATGCCCTGGAATCTCAGATAGGGGTCTATATGAAGAAAGCAATGCAATTGCCATTTACGAGACACTGGAATGCAAAAATCCTAATTAGATTGGGCATCAATCCTGTAGGTAAGAATTATGTACATAGTCATAAGCCATACATAAACAATTAATTCTTACTTTGTTGTATAAATTATTATTATGAAGCCTTTTGAATTTTAATATTTATTCTGAGCTGTGACGTCGTTGTTAAAAAGTAGCAATAGTAAAAACAAAGTTTTTTACTATATCCATCTAGTATCCTATAATCCGTCATATTAAGCAGTTACCTCTACAAATATATAGCATTTTACAACATAGCGTCCGTTTAATCAGGCACCGCACCCGTTTCTGTTGCAGCCAATGGCAACGCTGGCCAATCACAACGCTCCGTATCGGAAAAGGGGATTCCCCGATTCGAAAAGTTTAATCCCCGATTCTATAAGCTAGCCTTTTGGGGGAGCTGAAATTTGGATAGAATGAAGTGTGTGCGAGGGCGAGTCTGTCTGCCAAGTTTCACGACGATTGAATGATTGTAAGTGATCGAACTAGTCGTCGCAAGATTTGACTATTTAGCCTGTGGCTCAAACATTCAAGCAAGCAATCAAGATTCCCGCAAGTTAAACTAGATGGATAAAAAAGAACCAATAGTAAAAACAAAGTTTTTTACTATATCCATCTAGTATCCTATAATCCGTCATATTAAGCAGTTACCTCTACAAATATATAGCATTTTACAACATAGCGTCCGTTTAATCAAGCACCGCACCCGTTTCTGTTGCAGCCAATGGCAACGCTGGCCAATCGCAACGCTCCGTGTCGGAAAAGGGGATTCCCCGATTCGAAAAGTTTAGTCCCCGATTCTATAAGCTAGCCTTTTTGGGGAGCTGAAATTTTGATAGAATGAAGTGTGTGCGAGGGCGAGTCTATCTGCCAAGTTTCACGACGATTGAATCATTGTAAGTGATCGAACTAGTCGTCGCAAGATTTGACATTTTAGCCTGTGGCTCAAGCAAGCAAGCAATCAATCAATCAAGCAAGATTGCAAGATTCCCGCAAGTTAAACTAGATGGATAAAAAGTAGCAATAATTTCACATTTTTATATGAAAAAGTACAAATGCATAGTTTTTAGCTGTATAGACATTGTTTTAGACAGTGTGAGAAAGATAATTAAAGGCACTTTATTCTGAAATTGAAGTTGTTTAAATTTTCATTTCATAAAATGTCATTTTTGTACATTTTTTGAAGTATAAGTAACAAGATAATGAAAACTGGCTTTCAGTAGTTTATTTGTTTATGCTTCATTCTTACAGGCCTAACTGCAACAGAATATAAATAATGGCTTTATTTACTGCATTACAGCTAGCAGTGTAAATGAAAGAAAACTTGTGCACTTCTGTGACAAGGTTGAAGACAGAAATCATAGTTAATAATTAACCAGATTTCCCAATTAGTGGGACACCAGAAGCAACCCTTCCTATTAATGTGTTGCCTACAGGAGGCTACACACTATAGACCTTTTTCCTTTTTTATAATCACAAGGTTTTGAAGAAGACTGTGTCAGAGAGTTTGAATGCCATGACTATCAAGTTAATCTGAATTTTGGTCAAGGCTAGAATTCTTACAGCATTTCAGTCGAATATAGTGTAAAAGCGAAGGGTCTAATGGAGGAGTTTAATTTGATAAAGAAAAGCAAAAACAAGGACTCTGAGTCACAGAAAAAGCGAGAAGCATATGTTGAAAAGTGCATTTCATTTTTGATATTGCCAATCAGCAAACTGAGCATGTTCTTAAAATTGATAAGTATAAGCGGTTTTTGCCAGATCAGTCGTAATCGTAATCGTAATCTCCAAACTTCTAAAGCGCCACTCGAAAGCCAAGCGCAGGGCACCAGCTTATTCACGAGCGCTGCGTCTAGTCAAAAGGGTTATCCGATAGAGTAGTCCGAAGGAGGTCCGAGTCCGGTTTCCAGAGGATCAGAGGGGCCAGAGTAGCTGCTAAGGTGGGTGTCGTTTACGTCGAGAGTTGGAAGGTAGATGATCGGTTGAGTCGGGGTAAGAGTTCTTGAAGAGGAGAGACTTTAGTTTCGAGTGGATGAGTATAAGCGGTTTTTGCCAGATCAGTGAGAAAGATGAGCATTTCTGATGTCGACAAGGGTCTTAGTAAGAAGGATGCAAGAGTTGCAGAACACAAGATGAGACTTGAAGCCAGGTAGAAACATGAAATGCTACGAAAATCAGTCGAAGCCTGTGGTTCAAGTAACCGGGCAACTAAAGATTGCAAGAGCAGCAAACTGAATGTTGACGACAACGATGGAAACATGAATTTGGCTATGAAGTCAAGATCCCAAAACAGTTGAATACCCCTCCTGAAGGTTTACAAGAAGATACAGCAGACAATGCATTGTTCAAAGAAGAATCTGCATTGGATCACATAAACTTGTCCCTATCTTGGTAGCTGCCATCTCTTAAGCAAACTGTTAAAATGAGGACGAAGGCCCGTTGTAATTTTCAACTGTTCATTGCAAGCAATCACTTGACATCACGACTAGATATATTCCAAGAGACAATTACAAGGAAGTGATGAAATTGTGTAATTTTAGGAGAGATGTGATGGGATGCATCGTTTCAGACAACCAGGTGCATTTGGCCACATGGATGACAAAGGTCATCTATTGCTCGGAGACCAATATTTTTAGAGATCATTCTCAATTGACAGCCTCTGAGAGAAAAAATGTCACTGCATTCTGTTTATTTGCAAATCATAATTTTTATAAATGTGAGAGCATGGATAGCTGGTCAGATGGCATCTGACACGCCAGTTAACGACTTGCAGTTGAACAAGCAGATCAGGCAGTGGAGGATTGCTAATGAATAATTCTACAATAAAAGAATAGAATTGTAGAATTTTTTAGTCAATAATATGTTGTGAATGAATATCTGTTTTTTATGGCTACTGTGAGTTACTAATCAATCTATGATTCTTGCTATTCAACTTTATTATGTGTGATCTATCATATGGCTATCGCCTTAATTTGTAACCTGAATACGACTGTATGGAAACCTTTAGGCTCATTGAGCAACCTCTAAAATGCATTTGATCTTGAAAATGTTTATACAGAATTTATTCTGTACCCAAAAGGAACAAAATTAGCAACTATGCTCATTAACTTTCCCAAAAAATTTATTTTGAATCACCCTAATATGTATGCATATGTATGCATGTATGTATGTAGTATGTATGTATGTATGCTTGTATGTATGTATCTATGACATTGTATGTATGTATGTATGTATGTATGTATGTATGTATGTATGTATGTATGTATGTATGTATGTATGTATGTATGTATGTATGTATGTATGTTTGGCTAGTACTCTATCGGTTTGACTCCTACTTTGTAGGTTTAGCTGATACTCTAAGGCTTTGGCTTGTACTCTATGCGTGTACTCTATCAGTTTGGCGTGTACTCTATCGGTTTGGCGTGTACTCTATCGGTTTGGCTTGTACTCTATCGGTTTGGCGTGTACTCTATCGGTTTGGCGTGTACTCTATCGGTTTGGCGTGTACTCTATCGGTTTTGGCGTGTACTCTATCGGTTTGGCTTGTACTCTATCGGTTTGGCGTGTACTCTATCGGTTTGGCTTGTACTCTATCGGTTTGGCTTGTACTCTATCGGTTTGGCGTGTACTCTATCGGTTTGGCGTGTACTCTATCGGTTTGGCGTGTACTCTATCGGTTTGGCGTGTACTCTATCGGTTTGGCGTGTACTCTATCGGTTTGGCTTGTACTCTATCGGTTTGGCTTGTACTCTATCGGTTTGGCGTGTACTCTATCGGTTTGGCTTGTACTCTATCGGTTTGGCGTGTACTCTATCGGTTTGGCTTGTACTCTATCGGTTTGGCTTGTACTCTATCGGTTTGGCGTGTACTCTATCGGTTTGGCTTGTACTCTATCGGTTTGGCTTGTACTCTATCGGTTTGGCGTGTACTCTATCGGTTTGGCTTGTACTCTATCGGTTTGGCGTGTACTCTATCGGTTTGGCTTGTACTCTATCGGTTTGGCGTGTACTCTATCGGTTTGGCGTGTACTCTATCGGTTTGTACTCTATCGTGTACTCTATCGGTTTGACTTGTACTCTATCGGTTTGGCTTGTACTCTATCGGTTTGACTTGTACTCTATCGGTTTGGCTTGTACTCTATCGGTTTGGCGTGTACTCTATCGGTTTGGCGTGTACTCTATCGGTTTGGCTTGTACTCTATCGGTTTGGCTTGTACTCTATCGGTTTGGCGTGTACTCTATCGGTTTGGCTTGTACTCTATCGGTTTGGCTTGTACTCTATCGGTTTGGCTTGTACTCTATCGGTTTGGCTTGTACTCTATCGGTTTGACTTGTACTCTATCGGTTTGGCTTGTACTCTATCGGTTTGGCTTGTACTCTATCGGTTTGGCTCTATCGGTTTGTGTACTCTATCGGTTTTGGCTTGTACTCTATCGGTTTGGCGTGTACTCTATCGGTTTGACTTGTACTCTATCGGTTTGGCTTGTACTCTATCGGTTTGGCTTGTACTCTATCGGTTTGACTCTTGTACTCTATCGGTTTGGCGTGTACTCTATCGGTTTGACTTGTACTCTATCGGTTTGGCTTGTACTCTATCGGTTTGGCTTGTACTCTATCGGTTTGGCGTGTACTCTATCGGTTTGGCGTGTACTCTATCGGTTTGACTTGTACTCTATCGGTTTGACTTGTACTCTATCGGTTTGGCTTGTACTCTATCGGTTTGGCGTGTACTCTATCCGTTTTATCTTGTACTCTATCGGTTTGGATTGTACTCTATCGGCTGGGCGTGTACTCTATCGGTGTGACTTGTACTCCATCAGTTTGACTTATACTCCATCAGTTTGACTTGTACTCCATCGGTTTGGCTTGTACTCTATCGGTTTAGCGTGTACTATCGGTTTGGCGTGTACTCTATCGGTTTGGCTTGTACTCTATCGGTTTGGCGTGTACTCTATCGGTTTGACTTGTACTCTATCGGTTTGGCTTGTACTCTATCGGTTTGGCTTGTACTCTATCGGTTTGGCTTGTACTCTATCGGTTTTGGCTTGTACTCTATCGGTTTGGCTTGTACTCTATCGGTTTGGCTTGTACTCTATCGGTTTGGCGTGTACTCTATCGGTTTGGCTTGTACTCTATCGGTTTGGCTTGTACTCTATCGGTTTGGCGTGTACTCTATCGGTTTGGCTTGTACTCTATCGGTTTGGCTTGTACTCTATCGGTTTGGCTTGTACTCTATCGGTTTGGCGTGTACTCTATCGGTTTGGCTTGTACTCTATCGGTTTGGCTTGTACTCTATCGGTTTGGCTTGTACTCTATCGGTTTGGCTTGTACTCTATCGGTTTGGCTTGTACTCTATCGGTTTGGCTTGTACTCTATCGGTTTGGCGTGTACTCTATCGGTTTGGCGTGTACTCTTGTACTCTACTCTATCGGTTTGGCTTGTACTCTATCGGTTTGGCGTGTACTCTATCGGTTTGGCTTGTACTCTATGTACTCTACTCGGTTTGGCTTGTACTCTATCGGTTTGGCTTGTACTCTATCGGTTTGACTTGTACTCTATCGGTTTGGCTTGTACTCTATCAGTTTGGCTTGTACTCTATCGGTTTGGCTTGTACTCTATCGGTTTGGCTTGTACTCTATCGGTTTTGGCTTGTACTCTATCGGTTTGGCTTGTACTCTATCGGTTTGGCGTGTACTCTATCGGTTTGGCGTGTACTCTATCGGTTTGGCTTGTACTCTATCGGTTTGGCTTGTACTCTATCGGTTTGGCTTGTACTCTATCGGTTTGGCTTGTACTCTATCGGTTTGGCGTGTACTCTATCGGTTTGGCTTGTACTCTATCGGTTTGACTTGTACTCTATCGGTTTGGCTTGTACTCTATCGGTTTGACTTGTACTCTATCGGACTTGTACTCTATCGGTTTGGCTTGTACTCTATCGGTTTGGCTTGTACTCTATCGGTTTGGCTTGTACTCTATCGGTTTGGCGTGTACTCTATCGGTTTGGCGTACTCTATCGGTTTGGCGTGTACTCTATCGGTTTTGGCGTGTACTCTGATCCTCAAAACCGAATTTGTCACTATTGATGACACTTCATGTTGCAGTAGGCTATATCGAACACGACAATACTAGGAACTAATGTTGCTTCATAGCTACCAATTGTAAATATATTTATACAATTTAATGCTGCACTTTTTTCATCTGCGCTGGTAGACAGACTCAATATAGTTTTGCAAGCACGATTGCAAGGCCAAACAGACGCCGGTTATCGGATAACTTCTTCGAACAGAGAAATTTAAATATACAGTTTCAATCAGTGTAATACAAATGAACAGTGGAAATAAAGCATGTGTTTCCTGCCTGAATTTCGAGCCAGAGGGGTTGTCCAAAGGGTAGTCAGAGTCTTTTTTGTTAGACCTAGAGGGTTGTTAAAGTGGGTGTCGTTTCGGTCGAGAATTGGAAGTTGGAGGCTTATATGTACATATATACGAGAATACTGGCTGTGGCTGAATGTTGACCTTGTGTTAATTCATCTTGCGCAGAGTCTGGTCTATGCTATGACGAAAGTCATCTGTGTGCTGCCTATGCAAGAAGAGAGAAGTGCAACAAGAACGGTCTCTACCTCTACGCAAACAAATGCAAGAAGTCCTGCGGAATATGTAGTAAGTACTTCGTAAGTACATAACATAATAATTATTGTGGTATATAGTTGCATGATGACAGTGATGATGAAGATGATGAGAAGGAGGAGGAGGAGGAGGAGGAGGAAGAAGAAGAGGAAGAGGACGAGGACGATGATGATGCATGATATCAGCGATGACAAAACATGGAGATTGTATCATACACACTAGGCCTACAGTGACGTTGATTTCGCTATTGCATGATAACTATTGAGCCAAGAACGAAACTGGGCGTGATGATGTTATCGGCGGCCAACATGGACTTCTACCGTACTCCTGATGCCAGGAGATATACCCACTTTTCGTCCCCCAGTCATGAGGATCATTTGCCTCACGAAAGCAACTCCAGCGGAGTAACGAAGGGTTTCAGCGCCCAGGGGCAAGAGTTGATGACTGCGCCCCTTTTTAATTTTCTTGTTGACTTTTAATTGTTCTTGTCATAGTACTGGGTACCACTGAAAGCCAATTTTACGCCCCCATTGAGCTGCGCGGTTGCCCCTCTGCCCGCTCGTTACGCCACTGAGCAACTCCCGTATTTTGTAGTGTGGACACACATCAACGTGTACCCTCATCGAAATGTAGAATGCACAACGTTTAATAATACAATGCAACTGTATTTTGATGCTGCCCTCCTTGGCCATCCTTCCAAAGTTCAAACAGTGCACATATGACCATGCGACACAACATCGTTGGCGCTGAGCATTTATGAGTGAAGGACTTGCTCTATTAAAGTCCTTACTCAGTGACCGCCTGTGAGGAGGCTCGAACCGTAGCCTACTCTCCAGGTAGGCCCTATAGACCGATAGCGCTATCCATTCGGTTACAGGTATCCCAATATTTGCGATATTTGAGGGAACACTGTGCAGAGAAAGAGAGAGAGAGACAGACAGACAGAGAAAGAGACAGAAACAGAGACAAACAGAGAGAGAGAGACAGAACGAGATACAGAAACAGATAGACATACAAAGACATATAGAGAGAGCAGGTTAGTGAACAAAATACAAGGCCGAACAATTCAGTTTTTGAATCCTGATTAAATCAATCTGCAGATAGTAAATTCTATCTCTATAAAACGTTAATTAAACAAAGCCGTGCACTGATACTGGTTTACGGTTGCTTCCAAATGCACTGCAGTAAAGATTCTGCGTTTGTCGTTTGACTCCTTTCCCTGCAGACTTGCTTCCGACAGCTAAACCGGAGTGCCACTTTTCGAGCGACGTAATCGGCGAGTGGGTCTTCTTCGAGACGGACCGGAAAGAGAAGGTGACGATCAGTTCCGGTCACGTGAGACTGGAGACACTGGGAGAGTATATATGCAAGAGCAAACACTGGAACATCAACTACTACAAGGCCCTCTCCTACTACTCCAACGGATGGTTAGCCTTCTTGTTCTGCTCTTTCCATTCTTTTCTTATTTTAACTTAATAGATTTAATAAAGATCTGTTCTACGATTCAACGTATCTGCTGCTTTCCAATAATCGCCTAATTCAATATAAGCATCAACTAAGAAGTCCTACTAATGCTGTTGCTGCTGCTGCTGCTGCTGCTGCTGCTGCTGCTGCTGCTGCTGATACTACCACCAACACCAACACCAACACCATCACCACCACCACCACCACCACCACCACCATCACCACCACCACCACCACCACCACCACCACCACTACTACTACTACTACTACTGTTACTGCCACTGCCACTTCCACTATCACCACTATCGCTACCACTTCCACTACTGTACTGCTACCACTGCCAGTTCTTCTAATTCTTCTACTGTACAAAGACCTTTCTTGTTACTTCAACGAATGGCTAGTAGGCCTATTCTGGTTCTGCAGCAGAGAATCAGCCGGACGGATACGTCGGCATCGCCTATCGTTGGAGCGGACAACTAATGAGTGAATACAGGATGATAATGCCAGGCTTACGTAACAATAGTCAGTCCATGCGAGTGCGAAGATGCATTGTGCCAAATAAGACCTAATTTGTGGCAAACGGTCATTGTCTTTCAGCAGACCGCGTTACACGTGTATCAGAGTAGAACGCGAAATGGATGACACGCTCAGATTCCAACTCGGTGAGTAGGCCTACACACACCCGGAATCGCACTACAACGCATGGTGACGTTCAGACAATTAATGGTTACGATGATGATTACGTAATGGTGATGACGATGATTATTGTAATGGTGACTGATGATGATTACGTATACTGGTGATGACAGTGATTATGTAATGGTGACTGATGATTATGTAATGGTGTCGATGATGACTACGTAATGGTGATGACGATTATTACGTAGCCTAATGGTGATGACGATGATTACGTAATGGTGATGACGATTATTACGTAATGGTGATGACGATGATTACGTAATGCAAATGACGATGATTTGGACATTCGATCTACTTCTTCGATATGGGACCCTGTAGGCCTAGAATGAAAGGTACGCTCAGTCAAATATAAGGAAGACCAGGTCGTCTTGAATCTCATCTGTCTCGTCTTATTTGCGGGTTTTCTCTTCCGTTGTAGGCCACAGCTCGTTAGCCGACAATTCCTTTGATCTGTGCCAGTTCAAAGACGATCCGCCGCCTCTTGGAAAGAGAATTCACAGCGCTGAGCCAAAGATACTGCTGCGTAAGTAAAACGATCGCGATATTAAACCTCTGTCCTCTTTACAGGTTTGTTTCGTTCAGCGGCGCCGCTAGACGTACGCAAGTGCGTACAGCGCTGAAAGGCTAAGAAATGAAAAATTGCAAAATGAAAAAAAGTGAAATATTATTAAGTTAAAAAATTATAATTACTTAGGTACTAGTTTTAATATTAGGTAAACTAACAGTCTAACACCATCTAGCAGTGGCGTAACCAGAGCTTCCCAAAAATTACGCAGATTTCAACCTCTCTGAGGGGAGAGGTCTGGGAAGAGGCTGTAAGGAAATGTTATTTCGGGGTTTGTAATGGTGCATCTTGGAGACCATCTTTTTGGTTAAAAGTAATAACATTTTACATCAGTTCTTTGGGAAATTATATAATTTCATAATTATGTCATACGAGGCGAAAAACTTGCTCATTCGTGCCTGAACACCCCTTGCAATCCAATTACTATTTAACAAGATCACAAAACCAGACAAAGATAATTAAGACGAGGATACAACCGATTTGCCTCTAGTCTACGGGTCGGAAACTCGGAATGTTGGCCAATGCGAAAGCAAGACAAGAAAAGAATTATTACAGCAGAAATTAGTTTACTGCGGAAGATCGCAGGGATTTCAAGACTTCAGAAAATAAGAAACGCTGGCATTAGACAGCATTATGGATCGAAACAACTCTGCTAGACAAAGTCGTTCAAAGAAGACTCCGATGGTTTCAACATATAGGCCTAGAGAGAATGCCAGTTGACTAAATACCAAACACTGCACTACATGCAAGATTCGAAGGAAAAGACACTCAAGGCAGAGCCAGACAACGCTGGATAAAAATGTATGTAAAACATCACTTTGAAACTAAGGGAAACAATGGACTTGACCAAATTAATGACCGAGGAAAATGGAGATAATTTATTCGTACTCATCGCCGCCAAATGGCTGGCGTCAGAAACTGATGATTGTGGTTTACGTCATTAGATTAAGCCGAACACCTATACTAGCTGATATATGCATGCTGCGTGTTTAGTTGCAAGAAATAATTTATTGCACTTTATAATTCCTCATGATGATGATGATGATGATGATGATGATGATGATGGTGGTGGTGGTGGTGGTGGTGGTGGTGGTGGTGGTGTGGTAGGTGGTGGTGGTGGTGGTGGTGGTGGTGGTAGGTGGTGGTGGTGGTGGTGGTGGTGGTGGTGGTGGTGGTGGTGGTGGTGGTGATGATGATGATGATGATGATGATGATGATGATGATGATGATGATGATGCTAATGATGATGATGATAATTTTCAATAATAATAATTATACGTAAAATAATGATAATAATAAAAATCAGTAACCGAGCAATAATAATAATAGACATTGAAATACGCCACAATCACCCGAACGCATGCTTTTGTGGCGGTTGCATTAGAGTCCAGCGGTTCTTGGAGTTCTGAAGGACTGGATTTTGTCCTAGAATTAGGACGAAGGTTAACCGATGCAACACATGACACGCTCGAGACAAGCTACCTGTTTCAAAGAATCTCGGTAGCTCTCCAACGCGGAAACGCCATCTGCTTTTCTTCGACATTACCATGCTAGATTGTTAAAAAAAATAATATAGGTGGCACCTATTATTGCAGAGACAATAACCGAGCTTGACCACTTTCACACTAGTGATTACCATCAAGCACGTCTGAAAGCAGTCTCAGCACCTCATGCAGGTGACTGGCTGTTTGCTTTACCCATAAGTACATGTGGTCTCAGATTGGATGAAGAGTACAGGCCAAGCCGATAGAGTACAGGGCAAACCGATAGAGTACAGACCAAACCAATAGAGTACAAGCCAAACCGATAAAGTACAGGCCAAACCGATAGAGTACAGGTCAAACCGATAGAGTACAGAGTCAAACCCATAGAGTACAGGCCAAACCGATAGAGTACAGGCCAAACAGATAGAGTACAGGTCAAAACCAAAATAGTACAGCCCAAACCGATAGAGTACAGGCCAAACCGATAGAGTACAGGCCAAGCCGATAGAGTACAGGCCAAGTCGATAGAGTACAGGCCAAACCGATAGAGTACAGGCCAAACCGATAGAGTACAAGTCAAACCGATAGAGTACCGGCCAAACCGATAGAGTACAGGGGCCAAACCGATAGAGTACAAGCCAAAGCGATAGAGTACCGATAGAGTACGAAACCAATAGAGTACAGGTCAAAACCAAGAAAGTACAGCCCAAACCGATAGATAGAGTACAGGCCAAACCGATTGAGTACAGGCCAAACCGATAGAGTACGGGTGCCAAACCCATAGAGTACAGGCCAAACCGATAGAGTACAAGGCCAAACCGATAGATTACAGGCAAACCGATAGAGTACAGGCGCGAAACCGATTGAGTACAAGCCAAACCGATTGAGTACAAGCCAAACCGATAGAGTACAGGCCAAACCGAGAGAGTACAGGCCAAAGTTATATATTGTAAAGGGACATTATAGTCATCGGCCCTCATTTACACTTTATTATATACAATTATGCGTATCTCTCATGCAGCTCTTTTAGGTCATCTATAGACTGTCATTTCTAATTAAAATAAGGGGAAGCGTCTCTAAGTAAGACGCCAGCAACCAATCTCAACACAGATTCTTTTAAATATCAACTTGAGACAATAAAACTGTGCGCTGGTTTTATGGATTCAAAGACAAGTTCCGTCTTGCTTTATGATTATTAGCAGGCCATTAATTCTGCTGCAGGAGCAACACTTTGCTCTATAAGTGATGCTGTTTTAATTCAGCAATGATGTGGACAGCACCGGAGCTGCTCAACCAACCGCATCCCAACGGAACCCAGGCAGGCGACATCTACAGTTTGGGAATCATCTTTTACGAAATACTCCACCGTTGTACGCCTTACATGACCAGCAATGAACCTCTCCTGGCCAAAGGTAGGTGACGGAGCAGATAAATCCTCGATCTCACCTTTCATATCCTATAGGCAGCAGTGAGATATGGGCCCATAACTATTCCATGACTAATTCAAATGAAAATCAAAGTGAAACGGGATAAAGTTCCTGGTCTGGAGGTGGTCAAAAAGGGGTTGGACTGTCATGGGTCCCCTGTCAACTTATGCGCACTGGACGTGTCAAAGGTTTTTGACATAGTGAATCACTATGCTTTGTTCAATAAGCTAATGGACAGACAGGTTTCTCGAGATAGTATTGACACGAGTTAAATATATGTAACTAAATATGAAGTTATACGGAATGGACCACAGTTCCGTAGTAGGCTACGTGTACGTTATAGTATCAACGAAGTAGCGATCAGCTATGTGGACAAGCTTAAACATCAGTGCTGTTTTCTGGTTGCAGCCATTGCCAATGTAAACCTTTCCTCTTCTACAGAATGGAAGCTGTCAGCGCTACCAACAATGAATTGAACTCCTTAGAGTACACTTACAGCTGTGCAATATATAAAATGTTCAAATTCTGTCATAGTAGTGTTGAATCGATACTTCTCATATGAACAGTTCATTTCTACCCATAGGTCTTTCTTCAACTTCTACCAACCAGAAACTGTAGTAGGGGAAGCTGGGGCTAAAAGTCACAGAGGTTAAAAGTCACAACCGGATTAAACACGTCTGGAATAGACCTAGAGTATTGAAGTGACACCTAGCGGATAGCTGGGCAAAGCGCCCAAGTAAAAATAGAAACAGTTGTTGACGTTATTGCAGTTATTGAATTTTGTATCAAATTCCTTGTTTTAACGTGATTAAAAGTTGAAATTCGTCTCACGTGGAAACATTTGTTTCGGCAAGTATTTGTCATATTAATAACGGTTTTTTTTTAGCTCGAGTGCTGCATATTTTAGCGAGCTATGTTCGTACAGTGGTTAAAACGTGATTGCATGACCGCCATTTCTTGTTCTTACTATCAATGTCGTGTATGTGGTGTTGGGGTTAAAAGTCACACGGTGTGACTTTTAACCCGAACTGTGACTTTTAACTCCAACTCTGTTGTGATAGCTGTAAATGAATATTTATGAATTGTTGCTAGTCTTATGAGCTGTTTTTAACATTATTCATTTAGCAATAGGTCTACTAAAGG
>JACEVL010000218.1:1017500-1227500 GCA_020284085.1 Aporrectodea caliginosa
ATTTCTAGATTGTGGGCATCTTATTCCTTTTGAAATGTGATGAAATTGAAGATTGGTTTCAATACTTGTCTCAGACTGCAATTTTTATACTCACGTCCGGTTCAAATTCTGAAGAGTGGTAGATATGTGCCATCAACTGCATTTGAGTTTCACTTAACATATAGGCCTACTAAATGTATAGAGACCATGGGCGTATTTAGGGGGTTTTCAGGGTTCAACCCCCCCAAATAAGTGTCCGGAATTTTTTATAGGCTTTTACATGAGAAATACAAAAAACCTTAACTTTTGCGACAATCTTCAATGGAAAACCCCCGAAATCTTAAACCCCCGAAATTTTTCCTGGCTACGCCCATGACAGGGCCTATTCATGACTTACGGCGCAGGCGAGAGAGAGTCACAGTGCCCCATTTAGGTCAAGTGAGAAACATAATTTCTGAGCACACGGGGGCCTCACACAATGACCATTAGACCCACTTGTGTGCCATTATAATCTTAGCTAGAAGGAATCATGTTCCAAAACAGACATCAATACTGTATGTTCCAAGTTCGTAAAGGTCCGGAATTCCGCTCTGGACCCATAAGGAAAGCTTTAGGCCTGCGACGCTTATTCATATCAGAGCCTATAGTGGGTGAAGGCCTCAACCAACCTTGGGGCGCGGTGGTGTAGGGGAATGTTCGGTGCATTGCAGCCGGAGGGTTGCGGGTTCGAATCCACCTCAAGATGCCCCTTAGGGACCCTGGGCAAGTCCTTCACTCGCAATATTATTGCTCATGCGCTTCGGCGTGAAACTCCAATGCAGTGTCCGTGCTGTAGTCGGGAGCGCCTCTGAGTAGAAATCTTGAAGGGGCGCTATAACAAGTGCTCATACATAGCCTACATACATACATACATACATACATGCACCTTGAGCGCTTAGCTCTGTAGCCCTAAGTTTAGTTAGCTTTAGTTCCTCTGCCATATGGTGGTCTTTGGCTTAATGTAGCATTAGCCGATAGAAATCATGCATAACTGTTCCGAGATACAAATCTTAAAACTCCCTCAGAGAATTTAATATTAAAAGAACTGCTTTTTTTACAAAGACAAAATCCAGTGCAGCACACTGATCAAAGAGATTAGAGACGACCTTCTTCATGCAAAGTTTAATAAGAAACTTATAGCTATAAGTCATGACTCATGAGATAATTCTGATCTGTCTGATTGTTTAGGTGTAATCGGTCAGACAATGCCAAGATACTGTCTTTTTGGAGATACCGTGAATATGGCCAGCAGAATGGAGTCAAATGGAGAATGTAAGTATAATAAACACAGTAAATCCTACTTATACACGACCAGACTAAACTGCACCACTTTTTAATGTGATTTCTGCTTAATCAGGGATGCTACTCTAATTTTGTTAGAAAAGCCTAGATCTTCCCTCGAAAAAACATATAAAAACATAAACAGGTTTATTTTAAGGAATAGGCCTACATGGAAATTAGATCAAAGTAGTAATGAAACACAACAGTAGACCCTACTACACGTCTGCTACATAAAATCGCAAGAAATCCAAAACACATAAATGAAGCAAAAAAATATTACTAAAAACATTAAAATTTAGAAATTACGAGAAGTTCAAGACCTGACAAAAATGAATTACGAGAAGTTCAAGAACTGACAAAAATGATTGTCATCCATAGATGACAGATCATAGACATAGAACCTATTATTAGCAGTGGTTTATTGTCAACATACTGCATTTTAAAACTTATTGTAATCAAGTGCTGTGCGAACTAGTTATTTTTAGTGATGTGCAGAGTGGGGAGCTATTTGTGAAAATGCCTAAAACAAATTTAAGTCATGTTTTAGAAATTGCCGAAAACGTACGTTTTTCGATACACACCAACTTCGGTGAAAAACATAGATTTTGGACCAGAAACCGTGGAAACAGAATTGAACAAAAAACATAGATCTTGATGGAAAAACATTGGTGTGGCAACACTGTACTTAATTGTCCTATCATTAACAAGCAAACCAAACCTTTGTTTGTGAAAAACATCTGTGAATGAGATGCTGGTTCCCAATTCCCATAACTAAGAATTTTGAGCATTGAAGAATTTGGAGTCTACAATTGTTATAATTATATATGCCTCAATTGAACAGCTTTGAAAGAAATAGTTGTGATGGGCACATTATGAAAAAACTAGGCAATTAGCAGCTAAGGCATATTATTCTTCCCTTGGGGGTCCATAAATGACGTCACGCTATTTTGGCCGATTTTTGACCCCCTCCCCTCGTCACACTTCGTCACAAAGTAACACTTGCCCTGTCAAAATGACGTCACAAAGGTGGGCCCATCACCCCTAAAACGAAACTTCCATTGATAATAAAACATGTTTCAATGCCCATTTATTGTCATTGTAATAAGTATTTAAAAATCTTATGGTGACAAATATTTAAATAATTAGAAAATTATTAATAATGGTGCCCGTATACATTAAAATAATCAAAAATTATGAAAATTTTAATACTCAAAATTAGAGCTGTTATTTTAAGATTAAATTGTTGTTAATTGTTAAATTTAATTACACAGACTTGATGTGACGTCACACTTGGTCTAACCCCCTCCCCCACGTCACACATCGTCACAAATTTCCAACCCCCTCCCCCTAGGTGCGTGACGTCATTTATGGACGGCCCCTTTGGCAATAAGCAGTTTGCAAGCAAGGGTGGCATTCACACATTACAAGGTAAGGACTTGCCCTGTCAGCATGGACAGGTGGGCCCATCAGATGTTATGAACTTGTATTAATCATATTATGTTGTTGCCTTAGAATTGATCCGATTCGTTTCCTTAGTGAGAGTTGTTTCATTTAGCTTTGAAGATTCATGTTAGTGAAGAATGCTACAAGTACCTAATCAAGTCTCCGGAAGAGTTTGCCATCAAATTACGAGGAGAGATTAACATCAAGGTATTTATTGTCCTGTGCATTAAAATCTAACAAACTTAATTTGTTTCTATATTTTGTCTAAGAATCAGTTCTAGATAGTCCCCGAACACATGTAGGCTACATAGGCCTTTGTAAGTTATTTAAAATATGCAATATTAAGTGTTCCCAAACGTACATACATTACAGGTGACTTCTGAAGTTGTGAATCACACCGACCCTCCGTGAACTACACTGGCTTCCCATACAAGCTCGCATCAATTTCAAAATCTGTCTTCTAATGTACCGAATCTACACAAAAGTTCTCCTGCATACCTTTCTTCACTTATTTACACCCTGTTCCTCTCTCCAATCCAGACGAGGGCTACGTTCATCGTCTTCAAGGTATTATTTTGTTTGACAAAAATCTCTCAAAAACTTGGGTAACAATGGGCATTTCAGCCGTTTTGCCTGTCTGAATGTCTCGGAACTGTCTGTCTCGGTCTCGGTCTCTCAACTGTATCGATTCGAACAAAACTAACCTTAAAACATATCTGTTTAAGATTTACTATGATTGATTTTTCTGTTACGCGCCTTTGTGCAAGATTCCAATTTTGTTTAGGCGCGCTATAAATGTACAGTCTATGTAATAATAATAATAATCAAGCTTCAAATCCCAGATTTACCAGATTTTTAGCACAGCAATCAGTTGAGGAAAGAGTATTTTCTATAATCATTCTCTCATATATTAACTCGCAACATTCAATCATGCCAGTTAGCCTACTTTTATCGCCAACAGCAAAACTTCCTTAGGCCTACATACAAATCTGCTGTAAAGTCTAGACATGAATCATCATTGAAGTCAGATGTGCCAGAGTGCACGCCAGGCACATGATGCATGTGTGCTATCCAGGCAGGCATGCTCAGGTCAGTTCAAAACTTGCAGACTCATCACTTCTATGCTGTTTCAACTTAAAATTGCGTTCACACATACGTGTTTTTTCCGTTTTTTACATACATAACTTTTTATCCGTTTTTTATTTTTTTTATGTAACTTTATTTATTTATTAACTCTCTGTTACTATTTGTTTAATTTTATTTTTGTCTGATATCCCTTATGTTGTCTCCGTCCTTTCAAGGATTCATCTTATTTACGTCACTATTTAGTGTCATCAGTTGAGAAATAAACATGCATAACTACATACATAACACATGTCTACATATATACGCAGGTACTTTGTGCATTGTTTTAGGGTAAAGGATTCAGACAACCTACTGGCTAGAGGGACGCAAATAAGTTGTCTATTAGAGCTTCAAGAAGACTTAAAAGGAACCAAATGTCTGCATATAACGATATTTGTGCAGTTTTGTCCAGCAGTCAGTCCATCGGAAGCAGACTTTGATAACATTCTATTCTGACAATTCATTTATAACATTTACTTAACATTGCACAGCGTATTTAAATTGATGCACTAACTTGATCTTCAGGTCCCGACCATTGATGTAGTTAGGGTCTTCTGTGCAGGGACAAGGCACACAGTCTGCACCCCGTGTCCAAAGTCTAAGTAAAATTTCAAAAATAAAAATTTCTGTTGACTATTTTGATTGCAAAAAAATGTGTCCCCCTAAGTCCTGGAAACATCCAGCATGGTGACGTTTGCTCACCCTATCAATACTAAATCGCTGGTCATTTAAAGACTGAAGCTATACCAGCGTACAGTTTAAGTTCGCAAAAGGGAATCTTATCTATGACTACAGTGAGACAACATGCTTGACAAACTTGTATTTAAAACAATAGCAGGCTTTTTCAGATACAATTACAAATGCATAAAGATTCAGGTATTAACAATAATTGTTCATGTCTATACTGTGACCTACAATATGTAATGTATATACAATCATGTGTCTCAACAAGATAACTGGGATGTGCAAAGATTCGTAAACCGCTGAAGATACACATTTCCTCCTTTTTTTATACTGCTTTCAATTTAATTAAACCTAAACAATCCACTAATTACACAATCTAATCGTAACATTTATGTAGCTACCCTAGATTTATCCAACTCTTACAACATAATTTAGTTCTATGATTTAACTGCACAAAAGCATGGCACCATCTAACAATTCATAAACGCAGTCCTATAAGCTTCATGTCAAATAACACAAACTGTTTACAGCAATGTAACAATCAGAATCAACAGTAATAGATGTGGTCAGCCTACTGCAATATATTCATGTATATAGATACACCAGTATTTATAATATATTTATATATAAATATGCAAATATATTATTATTAGGCATATATATATATATATATGCCATAGTTAATTAATATATATATATAATATATATATGCTCTAGTCATTCACCTACTTGCATCAGTAAATCTAGTATATGTGCAAGAACAAAATAAGATATCAGAATTTTTAATTTTTTTGTCTTACAAATTCTACAGAACATGCCTTCCACTGCAAAAAAAACAATTAAAAAACAACAAGAATTACAGATATAAAGATACAAAAGCATCTGTGTGCTTCTAATGTGCCACGGGCACATTTAGATTTCCTTTACAAGATGGATTCCTAATGTAAACCACGCAGCCTGCAAGGAATGGAGTGCACCAACTGTATTTGCACTTCCACAAAAAATCCCTCAACCTCAGCATAAAAGGTAACAGGTAAATGGATGTCACCTCCACAAGTGCCCCAACCCAAGAGAACAACCACTGCATGCATCGGAACTTGTGCATTACATGTAAGTTGAACTTACTGCACTATAAACGTCAATTATTTTAAACAGTAGACAAATAAAATCTTTCAATCCTGTTCAAAGAAGACCTAAAAGTTTTATTCAAAATTAGGTCTTGCTCACAAACACCAAAACATTCTCCAGTTTTAGAATAATAAACTTCCACTAGATATTGCACACTAATCTGACTTTACAAACACTGCATTCTCAGACAGCTTCTCTCCATTTTTCTTTCTAACAAGATACTCTTCGTAAACAACAGTGTCCACAACCATATAGATAGGACTTTTTGAGAGGCACTATGAAAATTGATAACACAAAACGACATAAATTACAACTAAGCAAAGTTTACAGCAGCCGCAAACAGAACTTAAACAACAAGACACGGCCACGAAGGATAGAAAACAAAACAATACACAATACCCTTCTTAAACACACATTGTTACAATGTGAATTCTTATGTAATACAATGGGGATACATGGATCCAAAATCAGCTTTAGAATGCCACATCATGATAACATTACAGCATGGCACATAATGTGATGTGGTTCCCAAAAGGTCGCACTGTAAGGAAGGCCTAGTGTACATTTATAAATCGATACCTCTGAACAGTCTATATAAGTCACTCTATATCATTACTGTATTACATATATGATGTTAACAGTTAATACAACATAAATGTGTTGATAAATGTAAGCAAAGCAGTATCCATTTATGTATTCAGGTACATGTTAACACTCAACAGAAATTTAACAGAAAAAGCACTAGTACTGCGGTACTCATTTCTAACAATATCTTCCTTCATCAGCAATAGCATTAATATAACAATGTTGCATAAATTTCACTAAACTAATAATTGTAACTTTGCAAGACCTCTCTATGAACTTATCATGTCTAGACATATTAATGAATTTGTCCTATAAGGAGTATTTGACCTGATGACAAACATGCGGCAAGCCAAACACTGCACTAAGCATATCCTTGAACCATTTATCACAGCAACAAAGACATTAGGAATGACAAATTATGTCAAACAGTTGCAAAAATACAAAACAATAAATGTGATGCAAAAAATTCACAAAATCAAACACAGTACTAACAGGCCACTCATTGAAAAATACAACTATTGTGTGATCAAACAATCGATAAAAGATAAAGATTTCTTACCAGGGCCAAATGCCAGACAATCAAGATTCAGGTAAATTTTAGCCTCTGAAATTCTGTATTCAGATCGTGCAGGTCAAAGTTCAAGCCCAAGGATAAAATATTTAACCATAAACTGTCCATTAGTCAGAGGTCACAGAATCTGGCTTGGAGCAGATTGAGGCTCGTTCACTTAGAATCGTCATTTCATACAAAACTACCAAAGGAAGCCAGCAGTAGCGACGGAGGTAAAAGCATACATGGCTATACCAGCAGATGGTGATGAGAAAGTATGCATAACACCACACATGCCATGCCATCCACAGACTTGATTTTGATATTGAGAAGATGGCAATAAGAAAACGAAAGTGAATATAAATAGATATACATATTTGTAAAGGACGTATGCTAGAGCTTCTGATAACATGATTCATTAAAACATGACTTCAGATATAACACGATCACAACGTGGATCCCAAATTTAGTGTAGCTTTATAACATGGCCTCATAATAAGATGGTTATTATATGGCTCCTAAAGAGGTTCTGGATCATTCATATATAATATTTTATATAATTATACGCATGTGCATACACAATACACATTTAAGTACATAATATACATACATATGCATGCATACAATGTGTATACATATACATATACTGTAAATGTAGTTATACACACATTTGTGCATTTGTACATGCATACATATATGTACACATGTATTAGTATAATTATGTTATACATATATACACAAATAGTGGACACTTTGCCTATGTTCTGTAATTCAAAACATTCAGAGATTTACCTTGTAGTGTACAGCAATTACCATACTAAGCCTAGTGTGGTAGTGTTTAATATAACAGAATAACGGCTTACACACAATTCCCCATGAGTCATAAGTCATAACAAAGAGCAATAAACATTCGTATGAACTTAAAAGTGATGCATCATGGGTAGACCTGGGAGTCGACCCAATAAGTCGACCCCAGTCGATTTGGGCATCCCAAGTAGTCGTTTCTGCTTAGCGCAACTGACCCCCAAGTCGAATTTGTACTGAAAAGTAACCTCAAGTTGTTTTCTACAGAAGTCGACTTAAACCGACTTTGGGACATAAACAAATCTAAATTTATCTCGCCACACTAATGATCGTGATACGGTGGCGTTTAAGCAGTTGTATAGTGTTTTTAGTGTGAACAAGCATTTTAAGACCTAGGCCTAGTGTGTTAGGGTTGTGTCATGACAATACACCTGTATAATTATATATGTATAAACATGATCTAGTTGAGCGGGATTTATGTAAATATTGACTTGTATTGAGCACGTGCTAATAGCGCGTGAAAGGTTAGAAATGGCTGATTACAGTCGATTTGAATAATGCAGTTGTCTTAATACAGTAGATAGAGCTGTATATTGAGAGTGAAGTGTTAAGAAATATAATTGATTTATGTTGACGATATATATTGAATTGAAGTGTGAAGATAAAGTTGATTTTCATCTCATTTGAAAGAGTAAGAAACGCAGAAAAGAATTGATATTAGCTTACTTAGGCCTACTTATTTTTATCGGTGTCGATTTATCTATATCATGATTTATTATACGTTAAAGCGTCACACGTACGTTTAACAAAACTGGTGAATCGAAATGTTAATATAAATGTTAGCAGTCTACCTTATCAAGAGCTGAACACGCGCAAATCAATGAACTTTTTATTCGACCCAAAGAAATCTGGATCTCATACTAATCAATCGATCGTTTTGCGCTACTTTGGTGCACTGCATTAGTCGTTTGCAGATGGAAAACAGTTGTATTAGACAATGATCGACTATATTGTCGGTGAGTGGTAGTACTGTGGGATGATACGCATGCATTGCTATTTGAATGACGATATTATGGCCAAATAATTATGACAACAGACTTAAACTGTGTCATTATAACACGCCATTCAGTGCAACAAGTCCGCGGTCCACTGCAGATTCTTCTGTTTACACATTAGAGCATTACTAAACTATTCAAGCACAAACCCAAACAGCTTAAAATAGGCCTAATGAGCAATTTTATTTATCAGGTGTTGAGATCTCATTACTCATTAGTATAAGAAATTAATGCTTGCCAGGCAAATTGGCATGACATTTTTTATTATTAGCCGTACGTAATCGTAATTACCATGTCAGAAACTTGAAGTCAGTTGGTTGTTTTTCTGTCAAGTCGGGTCAAGTCGTTTTGACTCCAAGTTGTCGACTTCAAGTCGACCTCAAGTCACTTTAGGGTCAAGTGGGGTCAGATTGGCTGACCAAAGTGACTCCCAGGTCTAATCATGGGGATGAGGAGGCAGTGCACCATGGGGATGAGGAGGCAAAGTGTTATTGCAATCAAGAACCTCATAGCATTGGTGCCCTAATAGAAAAGGCATTAATGAATGACAAGTCAAATTAAAACCAAAAACATATAAGTTACTGGAAATGGCAGTTCAGTCTGGTTAACAGCAGTCGTAACTGTCCTGACTGAAAACTACCATTGACATTCACAAAGACATTTAGTGGTAGAGAGATTCAGAGGCCCTTAAACTCAGTGCACAAGAGGAATTATGTTGCACTGTAGAGCAGATTTAAATCAAGCACAGCTTTAATGCAACTGTTTATTTTATAAACTAATTACTGAAGACAAGGCACAGCTACAAATGAAAACCAAGTCACATGACGAAAATTAAACTGAAAAAAGTCAATAACTTTACACAGGATGTTTAGTATAGCTGTTCAAATTCACAAAGATCATGTATTTCATTTCATTAATTTGATACATGTATTTCATTCTTACAATGGAAATGAATTTTTGAAAACATTTACGTCATCTAAATAAAAATGCATTTTGTTGGTCTTACTGGATGCAAATTTAATTTATTTCTTTGAAACTGCATCACACTTTGTTTTCTTTCTGCACGGAATATTTATCTTAATGCCTGTAGTGTAATAAAGGCATCTTAACCTTAAATCTTTGCAAAACCTCCAACAGCTTGTGTCAAGTCAAATAACTACACTCGCAACTCTAAGAAATTTTCACTCTTGCTTGAATTCCTGTACAAATTAAACCCACAGCAACTGTGTTTTGACATAAGCTGTCCTGCTGTACAACTATATAAACATTGCAGCATGTAGTATCAACCAATATACTTTAAAATATATCTGAGCAAATTAAAAAAATCCATAGCAAAAACCTGTTTTGACCTTAAACATCAGTTGACTTCATAGCATCCATCTAGGATTAAAACCAGGATATGTAAAATCAGTCAAATTCTAGCAAATCTTTAATACAAGCACAAGCAGTATATGTGCAGGTGCACAGTTTTCTGTTACCACTCAAATTGCATGATTCAAAACAATCACTCCAGTCTGCAGTGTTTATCGATTATAGATTTCACTAGTTCAACGCTAGTCTAATTTTTTCACAATAATGCTAAATGTCTGTGCAGCAGTTCCATTAAGGAACAAACAAAATGGTCAGTACAATGTTGGCCTATGTAAGATTTAGTTAACGTGATGTTGGTATCAATTTGCTAACCGAACATTTTGTGAGGCCGATGTTGCTGCACTGATAAGAACCAGTTATCTAGGTGCTGCGCTTTAAATGAGCACTTAAATTAGATCGCCCCGAGTCAATTTGTTTCGGATCATCATCGCATAGGACTTCGTTACTGCTGGAAATCAATGGCGCAGAGTCGCAAACGTCGACTAAGCACAGATCTTCACCACCAGCATCGACGTCTGATAAAAAGATAGGGTTTTCGGTTGAATGGCTTCGGCGCCACTGAGCATGGAGCCCAGTCACTAGCGACAGATCGACAAGAGAATCGTTGAAAGCATCGCAGTCCAACTCCGAGTCACTTGCGCTCACAGCCAAATTGTTCTCGCCTCCCACGTCGATGAGCACGTCATCATCGTCATCATTTTGCGGTTGCGTTGAGACTTGTGGAACTGATGAGTCCATATCAGAGAGCATTGGCCGCCTTGCTTCAGCAACAACAGGAAATGCATTTGCCTCTGCATTCTGTGACCCTCCAGGTTGTTGTATCCTCTGCAGCATCTCAGTTCTGACTTCCTCGTATGGTCTTGACGTCACCATTGCCTCATCGTACAATGGTGGTGCCGACAGCCGCGCCAGCAGCTCCTCCTGGATAGCGGTTATTGGAGAAATGTGGTGTGACCTTGAGCCCATCAGAGAACGAACGGCGTGCAGACGGCACACTGACCCAGCAGCTATAACCAATAGGAGGCCACAGCAAAGAGAGCCAACCACAGCAGCAATCACAATTTTACTTGGCACTAACAAAACAAAACAAAACAACATAATAATCGTACAACATAATATATTTTAAGTATATTTTAAATCTTTTATCTTACACAGATCAGGAGATAATATTCCTTATCATCATGGAACAGTATATTGTCTCCAATACCCATAGAAAATCTGTCTCAGTACCTCAGGAAGAAAGATTTGAGCCTAATGTGCAACATGGTATGAGAAAGAGCAGCTTGAAGGAAATGGTTAAATGCACAAACACACACTCCAATTTCTCTTATCTTGGAACAAGAAAGTCAGAAAAAGAACTGCAAATACCAAGCTGAGTTCAAAAGATATAAATTGACCAAGAAACATGAATCAAGACAGGAGAACTGAGGGTAAGAAAATTTAGAACAAAGAAAAGACCTGAAAGCTGAAAAGCCTCATACAGAGGAATTGAACTCTCGAATATTACAGACATGAACAGAAAGTTACACTGATAATAATGAATACCATTTGAAATGTAGGTCTCCAGCAAGTAAGCAAAATTCAGCTGGACAGAGTATAAAACAAATGAAAAATATTGGTGAAGCAAACAGCATTGATGAGCACCACAGGGAAAATGAACTAGATTGGCCACATACTTTGAGACAACTTATTGCTTAGAACAATGCTGGAGGGGAAAATGAAGTATGAATGCAATAATTAAGCAAGTATGTATGAATGATTGTAATCTAAAACCTGTCCTCTGTAATAAATTGAATTCAATGAGCACAGTTATTTGCATTAACAGTTCCTGCCTTTGCTATGTTGAGGATGCTCTCACTTTCTAATTTAACTGCCTCAAAAAGTAGAGTCAGGAGTCCCATGCGTGGGCCGCGTGTGAACTTATTACCAGTCCTCTTATTTCAATAGGTGGCGCTGCTAACAACATGGGCACCCGTCGATGTTGTTTACAAGAATATACAAGAACTAGAGAATAAGACTGTGACCATCACTTTTTAAGCTGCAGGAAAACTATATTAAAATAAACTGTCCTCACAACAGCAATACTTACAGGGGCAGTTGAGTTCATCCGAGTTATCTTTACAGTTGTAGTAGCCGTTGCAAACCAAATGCTCTACAATGCACTGACCGTTTTGACAAAGGAATGTTCCATTATGATGACCACACTGCTCCGGCACTAAACAAAACAGCCAATTATTAGCCAATTAATTAATTAATTATACACATAATAATAACAATCAATAAACTGAACAAAATCAAACAATGCTCAGACAAAAATCCCACCAAATAACTAAACAAAACTAACTCGAGTTACTCGTGTGAGTATATCTTCAAGTGGTGAAGTCATTATATAAATAGTGTATTGTATTGTATTCAAACATTTATAAATAAGTGAATACATATAAAGTTAAAAGCAGCCAACTAACCAGTCAATCAACTGACTGACTCACATCAAGCCAAATCAAATACTGATTAGTCAATTCAATTTCAAATCATCATATTTCTCAAAGCAGCTTTTATTAATCACCATAGACAAGATTTGAAGCAATGGCATTAAGCATAAATCATCTTCTCAGGACATGGATTATTATTGGTTTACTTATATCTGCAGAGACAACAATTCCAATTTAAATTTCATTTAAAATAATTGTCTGATTACTAAGTGAAATAAGACTCTGAAGCAAAACAGTTCCTCTTTCATACATGAATTACAAGTTTGGCAAACATATCAACCCTAATTTGCTTACAACACAGTAATTCATCTGCATAGTTGTTGCAGTCCGGAATTCCATTACATCGGCTGCTGTACAGGTAGCATACCGATCCTGAGTGACACTTGTACGACTTATCTGAGCATCCACCTGCAGAAATCAATTACAGGTGGGCAAAGGTAGCTTTTATAGCATCTACCACCATGTGAAGAGCATTAATAATAATAGGAAGAAGAACAACAATTTCTATATGGCTCTTTAACACAGCCAACACAGCCATGCCATTACAGAGGTGCTAACATTAAAAGGGTTAACAGACGTTACACTGCAAAAAGGCCCAAACGTACAATTACACAAAGGTATGAGTAGCATCTCGCATCTCTGATCACATACATCCAGCCATCAGCAAGCCATAGATATCTGATCACTGACAAGGCATCACTCACAAACAAACAAGCATATACCAATCACTTGCTAATAAACAGACTGTTGGGTTCAGTCAGTATTAAAGTTACCTAATAAAGGATCGTGAAATAGGGTAAAGTTAGCAGCAGATGCTGCTGTTAAGGTCTACAGTGGTTTAACAATGCACGTGATTCTAAAAATCAGTGACTTGTATAGAAACTTAAAAGGAATTATATTAAGTCTCTAGATATATACACTTAAAGTGAATACACATACCGTTAAAAGCAGCCAAACAGCAGCTAACTGACTGACTCACGCCAAGCCAAATCAAATACCAATTAGTCAATTCAATTTCAAATCAATTTCAAATCATCATATTTCTCAAAACAGCTTTTATTAATCACCATAGACAAGATTTGAAGCAAAGGCATAAAGCCGAAATGGGGCAGCAAGCGTCTCAGAAAGCCTCTGTTGCTCAATTGCCCACCACGCCACCTTCTCGTGGTACCCCTGTTGGGAACAAAGTGCGTGGTGGACGACCGAGTCCTCGCCGGTATATGCGAGTACCCAGAGGAGAAAATTCTGAAGGACGGAGGATGGAGCTCGTCAACGAAAGACAGAGAGAGATGGTGTCTCAAGAGAAACACCAAGAGGAAGGACTTGGGAGACCACCTCTCTATAAATCCCGAGTATATAGAAGATGAAGCCACTAAAGTAAAAAGCCAACGACGTCAACGATTCAACCTGGATACCGGGGAGAGTCGCGTCCGGCAGGGGAGGGGGTGGGGCCTCCTCGGTCGTCAACCAGCGAAACCCCTGCAAAATCAACATGAAGAAAGATCAGAAAAACAAGATACAAATAGGGACATGGAATATACGCACAATGCTAAGACCCGGGAAACTTGCAAACGTTATAGGGGAGATGAAAAGAGCAAAACTGAATGTCCTGGGGCTGGCGGAGACAAGATGGAAGGAGGAGGGAGACTTTACTAGTGATGGAATAAGAATCATACACACAGGAGGAGAAAACAGCCAAAACGGTGTAGCTGTTCTGGTAGAGGAGAAGATTGCCAGGTCCATAATAAAGATTGAAAGATATGGAAGCAGGATGATTGAGGTCAAAATAAAGGCAGAACCAGTGGATATAGTAATAATACAGATATACATGCCAACAACAACGCACGAAGATGAAGAAGTAGACAATATGTATGAGAGATTGGAGGAAATACTGGATAGAACCAAGGGAACAGATTAAGTAGTCATAATGGGAGACTGGAACGCAGTGGTGGGAGAAGGAGCGGAAGGTAAATGCATTGGAAAGTATGGTTTGGGGAAGAGAAATAGCAAAGGCGAAAAACTAGCGGAGTTCTGTGAGAGAAGAGAACTAATACTGACAAACACCTGGTTTCACCACGAGAAGAGACGTAGGTACACGTGGAAATCCCCGGGAGATATGGCAAGATATCAGCTGGACTACATAATGGTAAGACACAGATACAGAAACAGTGTCAAGAATGCAAAAGCAATGCCGGGAGCAGACACAGATCACAACTTGATCATCATGAAGGCCCAGATAAAACTGAAATTCATCCAGAGAAATAAGAAGATAAGACAGAGATGGAATAAAAAGAACCTAAAAGAAAAGAGCAACGAACTGGGAAAGAAAATAGAAGAAAATCTAACAGAATACGAGGGAAAATCCATAGAAGAGAGATGGAAAAGATTGAAAGACAATATCATACAGAGCGCCAATGACATCATCGGAGCAGAAGAGAGAGTACCTGCTAGGAAACCGTGGGTAACAAGAGAAATGATAGAAGAGATGGAGGAACGGAGGAAATGGAAACACCAAAGCACCGAAAAAGCAAGGCAAGAATATAGTTCTAAGATTAAACAACAAACTGAGAAGAACAACAGAGAGGCAAGGGAAAAATGGTGGGACGAGAAATGTCAAGAGTTAGAAGACTTACAGCAAAAGGGAAGATATGACAAAGTGTACGAAAAGGTGAAACAGATATCTAGGAAACCAGGAAAAGGAGGAGGAATAGAGGTTAGCGACAAACAAGGTAGACTCCTAAATGAAACAAATGAAGTTAAGAACCGATGGAAGGAGTACGTGGAAGAACTCTACAGAACTACAAGCAATGATGGATAGGCTAAACTGGAACATCAACCGAATACGGGATGAAGATTAACATAAAAAGACAAAGGTATTGAAGATAAGTAAAGGAAAGGAAACTGTAGTCAGAATACACATTGGAGGAAAACAGATAGAGCAAGTCAAAGAATTCTGCTACCTAGGGAGTATGATGATGACAGTGCCAAATGTCACAGAGAAATTAAAAGAAGGATAGCAATAGGAAAGGAGGCATTCTCAAACAGGAGAGAATTACTGAGAGGAAAACCAAACAGGAATCTGAAGATAAGAATGATAAAGACACTAGTATGGAGTGTGGTGCTGTATGGGTCAGAGACATGGACAATGAGAAAAGCGGATATAAGAAGAGTGGAAGCTTTTGAAATGTGGACATGGAGAAGAATGGAAAAAATCAGCTGGACAGAACATATAACAAATGAAGAAGTGATGGGAATAATTGGAGAAGAAAGAGTCCTTATACGCACAATAAGAGGGAGGCAAAGGAAATGGATCGGGCACACGCTGAGAGGAGACTCACTACTAAGAATGGTCATTGAAGGAAAAATGGAGGGGAGGAAGACATGAGGAAGACCAAGACAGATGATGCTGGATTGGATGATGACAAACGATTACAGGAAGCTGAAAGAAGAGGTCCAACAAAGAGAGGAATGGCGACGTCGGACATTTGAACCTGCCTAAGAGGCAGAGAACCACAAGAACAAGAAGAAGATATATATATATACATACATGCACATGCACAAACATATATACACATAAACAATTAAACATATATACATACACATACAAATGTCATACATACATACATATATGTGACGTCAGCCGACAGAAGGGACCACTTGTTGGGTTCTAGATCAGCTGGAAAATGGGTTTTTCGTAATATCGTGATTATTGATTTTTGCGTCTAATTATTGCACCTGAAGCTAATATTTGCTGTATTGCGACCTACATTACTCCACGTGATGTACTAAGGCCAAAAATCTGGTATTTACGCATCGGGCAGAGACAGTTTCAATATTAAAGTGGGAGCTTGTAGCCAAGGGACTGAAGGTGGAAACTATAACTACTTTGACAGGTTGGAGGAAGCAGTCTGCTCAAGATGTGCCCAGATCCGGAGTACATCTGACCCTCACTCTCAAATATAACAGCAAATAAACAAATGTAAGTTTTGAATTGAAGTGAAGTTAGCTTAGGCCAAAAAAAAATAATGGTGTGTTTCCGGTAACAGAGTTAAAAAAACTGGGTAGGTAGGTAGGAAAATAATTTTATTTTGGTAAAATAATTTTATGCAGTGATTTCCCAAAATTACGCCACTGCCCATTTATACACAGCGGTACATGCTGTACCAAAGTATGTATTTTCTATGCGAGTATTAAAATGCCTATTTGCAGAATGTACCTACAAACTGCTGTAGAAAACAATCTTATTTATTTCATTTTTGTTGACATCGTTTTTCTTGCAAGGTTAAATGGAAGGGGCAGGGGTGGGGAAGGAATTACGAATTATGTACATTAAACAATAAACGTGTAGCAGACAACGGCTGTTTAGAAAATATGCATGGGTGGTAACGTGAGAAAATTGCTGACTTTTCTGTGTCTGTTATCTCCTCAACATCATACATGTATGTAAATTGTCCATGGGAAACATTGCGCCCATTTATTGTTATAATATTATTAACGCTGCATAAAAAGAAATATGGTTTCCTAACGTCGTCTGCTAAGGAGACCACTTGCTACGAAGATTGGTTGCTACAAAGACTGGTTGTTAAGGAGACTAGTTGCTAAGGAAGGCGGTTGCTAAAGGGGCCAAGTTTGACTTTGAAACTGGTTGCTAATGAGGCTGACATAGAGGCTGCTTGCTACAAAGCTTGGTTGCTAAGAAGGCTGGTTGCTATGAAAGTAGAATGCTACGGAGGTTGTTAAGTAGGCGGATTGCTATTAGGAGGCTTTACTTTTATAATGGCACGTACGATAATAGGTATTTCTTATACAATGAATATGGCGGTCAGATTTGTGAAATAACCCTGTCAAATTACCGTGAGAAAATCCACCACTTTCGGGTCTATTACCTCCCTCTCCCAAACTCCACACTTTAGCCCTTTATTGCTGTAATTTACGGCACCATTATTTCCATTGAAAGACCGCTAGTTTCTGAACGTCTCTGCTTCAGTGAATGCACCTATAATGTCGCGACTCTGCATCACTGGCATGCAAAAGCTTAATGTATGTGAAGTAGGAAAAAAAAAAAACAAATGAAGAAGTGTTGGAGGAAGCAGTAATTTTCCTAAAAATTTTTTTTTTTTACAAAATTTTCGAAAAAAAATTTTTGTTTGTTTTGGCCTTATGTTAGAATTCAGAGACAAACTCCTACCACAGTTCAGTTCATCACTTCCATGTCGCTTGCAATCCCACTGACCATCACAGACCGACGAAACATCATAACAATCATCTTCATTAGCACAGCGAAATTGCCCTGATACACAAACTCCTAACAAAACAGAATAATAACTGAACTATCAATTCCAAAAGAAATTACACATTTTACCAATGTAATTTAACTACATTGCCAAGTCAAACAAACTTGGCCAGTAATACAATTTCTAGATTGTAAGCAAAGAAGAAAATTGCCTTAAATCCATCCAACTATGAGAGGCAGCAATAGACATGAAGTATTAGTGACCGTTAACTTGGCTCATGACTGAACATCACCATCATCAACTGATCTTTCCATCAACAGCATACAACTGATATACTCAATTTAAAAGTTTTTTTTAGAAAACAATATAATATTATGGTCAATATGATTGCAAAATATGCATATGAACAACCAAGAACATTATCATCAAGTAACTGTATTTGCAGAGCTTAACACTAGTAATCAGTGGCAAGCAATACCTAACATACTAATAAAAACCTTCATCTGAAGACAGCCAGGCTGCACTAGAAATGCCATCTGATTCTAATTACCATAATTATATTCACTATGAGAACACAGGCAATGACAGGCATTGGGGTGTTTCAGATGTCAAAACCAGTTAATATACTGAATCCAAGGAGACTTAGTCAGGTCACAGAGTTAAGAGGCTTGGCTATTTTAAGACAAATAATAAACTGTGAACTGGAACATCTGGTAGATAGATAGAGGAGTCTTTCTTAGAAAAACACCAACAGACATTGATACGACTAGTGCAGGACTTATCAGTTGTTAACACAACAGAAACTACCGCCTTAATATTCATTCTGTTACGAGCAACTACACTTCTTTAAACAATAACACTTTAACGATGAGCTACATTGGTTTCCCAGTCGCTTTTAGTACACGCTCGTCTTTAAAGTGTTAAACAATTAAATTTCTTTCAGTGCTAAAGAGGTCTGAGCATAAATCAGGACAGCACTCTGTTGCCACATAAAGCCATACAAGAGAAATTATATTTTGCCCAGAGGTAAATCAGATCCCTCTGGAATTAAAAAATTATCTGGAGAATACAAAAATCATTCTGGGATGGTAATAACTGTTAATAACTCATCAAGATTATTATTATTATTACGTATTTTTAAACTGCCATTATCTAATGACCAAGCATCAATCGATGGTGCTGAGCAACTGCGAGCAAAGGACTTGCTCAAAGTTCCTACACAGTAACCATCTCAGAGGATGTTTGAATCCACACTCTCTACATAACAAGGCAAACACTTTAAACAGTCGGCTACTGTGTCTCAAAAGTTTACCAAGACACCTCATAAATGAGTCTGCACAGAATTACTAAAGGAAAAAAATTTGAAAACAAGTTTCTTATGTAATTGCATTAGAATACATAAATATTACATATACTGCAAATGCCAATTTATTACAGCAGACATGACTTCGTTAAAGACTCAATACACTATACAGACAATATCCTTTAGTAGGATTTATTCCAGAACATTGGATGGCAAGGTAAGATCAATGTAGAAATCGACTTAGATCGAATAATATGAGAAACATTCTTGGCAATTGCTTTCATGATCGCAAGGTGACAGGAAGTAAAAGAGGATTCTGCAACAGTTAAATTTGGTAAAATGATAAGCTACAAACAATACCTTTCTGTTGGTAAGTGCAGTTGAATGATGGATAGCTTGACAGACTTGAACGGTTGTATTTGATGTAAACTTGGTTGGAATCAGACTCAATCAGTTTCGGGGGTTTCTTTCTCCATGTATAGTGACCAATCAATCGAAGTTCATCAGCCACACCGCCATTGTACAGTTCCAGAAAGTCACCATCACTGTACGAAAAATTGAAACTCGAGAACCGGATCTGAATCGTGCCATTTGGAACAGTCACCAGGAACTCACAACCCAGTCCATATTGAGGACCCATCGGGTAGCTTATAGTTCCAGATGGACCGGACTGGGTTATCTGGCAACCTAGAAAATTGAAAACAGCTTCAAGTTAGAAACACAGATTGGTTGCACTTGTGTCTATTTATAAGTGCACTGGTAAGTTGCTGTAACTAATATATAATAACAAAGAGAACATACACTTGATATTCAATGATAATAATATATAATCTTATATATTACATATTATATTATATAAATATAATCTTATAAATCAACAAAAACATAACTACATTCATGAACATAAAGTATAGCTGGTGAGCATCTGACCTGGTGAGCAACTGTCATAGACAGCAACCAACCTAGTGAGTCACTAACCAGTTGAGCAATTGCCATAGAGAGCAACTGATTAGAGAGCAAACATTAACCTAGCAAGCAACTGACCTAGTGAGCAAGATTGTCTGGCAAGCAACT
The DNA here is from genome assembly GCA_020284085.1 of Aporrectodea caliginosa. NCBI lineage: Eukaryota > Metazoa > Annelida > Clitellata > Crassiclitellata > Lumbricidae > Aporrectodea > Aporrectodea caliginosa. The sequence goes on from JACEVL010000218.1 coordinate 1,037,648, forward strand.
GTTTGTGAGCAACTGACCGCATACCATCCTGTTCCCCTACATTATTCGTGTCATATTAACAAGATGGTCATTTATCCAACAATAAGTTGCATGTTGCAGTTTTAAAAATTTATGTCTTTATGACTTTTAATGTTATTAATACATCTTTAAATAAAATAAAAAGTCACATAATTAGGTTAAAATCTACAAATACAAAAAAGTGACAAACTGTACACCACATCAGCCAAGTAACCAATACTGTCCTTTAACCCTTTAACTGTTCTTATAAAGTTAAAGGGTTAAAGAATCACAAAAGAAGAATAACTAACCACAGTCTCTTTCATCCCTTTCATCAGCACAGTCTGTAATGTGGTTGCAGCGGCTGGCATCTGAAAAGCAGTGACGCCTCTGATAGATGTTATCAACACAGCAGAAGCCTCCGAGGACCACAGCTGTAGTCCAGCGGTGTAGCCACAGTCGTAGATATCGCCTTCTCTAAACAGTGCAAAAGTAAATGTTATCAACTAGCTGCACTAACTAGAAAAATTAGAGGTCATTCTTTTGTCTTTTCCTAGGAAGTAGGTCCAGGTTTCAGACCTTAAAGTACTGCATAACTTGGGAATATATTGCAAAGTCATCATATCAGTTGTGATCATGGCTGTGGCTGATTGATTGAAATCTTGCCTTGCAACACGGATTGTGCAGGTTTACATCTCGGATTGATGAAATCTCACCAAATGGTCAGAATCCAAGTACAAACTTTGAAGGTTAAAACCACCCTGTTGTTGAATTGCTGACATGACTTCCAGCAAACAATTCTTCACATGTGGGACCATGCTTCAGAATAGTTTCTATGCAGCCCTACTACAATAGTGCAATAATTGCTATTGACTTCTACAGACTTAAACAATTTATTGTTTTATGTGCTCACTGATGATAACTATCAACTGCAAGCCAATACTTCCCACCCCAAGGCTCCACAGGTCACAGAAAACATTGCAACAAGGTGCTAGTCAATGCCAAAATCAGCAAGCTGTGTAAACTAATAATCATGCTTCTTTGGGCGGGAATTTTTATGTATGATTCACGGCTCGGGTGCCACACTTTCAACTTTGGGTCGGTTAGAACTCCGGCTTGCCTCTCGTTCGGATCCTTATTTGTCATTAACTTAAATAAACTGGATTCAGTCAAGTTAGACCATCAATGGAAACCATCTAAGAAATGAGTTATATAAACCTACCTTATGTCAATATAAAATATCATACCAGCATCAGAGCAGATTTCATCTGAATCATCTTCACATTCTGAAGCATTATTGCATTGCCATGATTTAGGAATGCATTTACCGTTCCTACATCGAAACTCACTCCTTGTACATGGTTCTTCTGATGGTATGCGTCCTGTTTCACAGTAACAAGGCCAGCTTTATCCAATATCAGTTCTTTAAGAACAAAAGTTCTACCACTGCAGTCAATAGATTTTTGTATGTAAATATTTTTATTGCACGTCTTACAGCATATAGAAAAGTTGTCGATGTGGAATTAGAAGTAAACAAAGCACACAATATATAAAAACTAAACTAAATTATTACACATGTTACAGCAAGAAAATCATGAGTAAGTATCAAGAAATAATAATTATAATCAAGCACTAAACTCAATATCAAACTTTATGTCAATGTAAAATATTATTAATGTTGATCAAGCGTTTACTACTATACATTATATTAATCAAATGACGTTGCTACTTTAACTGGCAATAGAGGTATCAACAACTAGCTAAAATATGGTACCCCAGTCCATTGTGAATGGGTAGTAAATCAATCACCCAATGGCCACAGCTGAGTCATTGCAGGCACTTAGGTTTAATTTAAAGTTAGTAACCCATGAGGCCAGGGTATCATTAAGCCAACCAGTGAGAGAATGCACTAATTTCTGTTGACTCCCAGAGACTAAAAAATTTGTTATTCTAAACGCTTCATTGATTAATAACTGCTGACTGCAACCTTCTAAGCCACAAGCGCTAAGCTGTAAACCTGTGACTAATACAGCAATCTGCCTAAAATAATCATTGTCTTCTTTGGCCAAGTTTTGGGCATATGACTCACAGTCTGTGTACTACCCTCTACTCAGGTACCTGGGCCTCCAGTTGCCTGATGATAGGCTTTACTGGGATTGAAACTTTCAGTTTATGACACTGTACCTGATTGTGGTGCCAATCAGATTTGTCTTTCTGAATAAACGAGTAAAATTATAGTCACTGAAGAAACAAACTGTAATCTCAATCAGTACAAATCCCATAATTATACACACATATCACAAGTTTTTACAGCTAGTGCTACACAAATATGTAAAATTACATTTCAAAATAACTAAGAAACAAGTGACACGGTACTTACCAACAGTGTACCTCAGCTTAAACCCAAGACCAAAGATACCCGCTCGCCGGTAGAGTATCTTCACCTGCTCCGTGCTTGCATGATATGATATGGCAACTCCATTTGTATAGACACCACACAGGCGTTGGCAATTCTCTGGCCCAATTAGTATGTAAGAATCCAGACAGTGTAATGGATCCCTGTCTGGCACATCGAGATACTCAAAACTGAAATGTAATGGGACAATTTCTCTGTTTAAGCTAGTAACCAAAAACAGTCAGCTCCTCAAACAGAAACTGAATTTAATACTCTGATTTTAAATAAATGAAATGCAAAGCAGCTGAAATTCTAGTGAGAACTTGACTTTTAATGACTCATGAGTAAGTGAAACATAACTAAAGTTCATCACGTGTCCAAACTCAATATGATATTACAAACTTATTCTACTAAACTAAAAATGTGTCTAAAATAATATATAACCATTGGTTTGATTACCCAATAACAAAGAGCAAGAAGTATAAAATACTTGTCAAACCAGCACTTAGACAGCGGAAGCAAAAATTAACGTAATGTTTCATACAGTTTTAAGCAACATTGAGAAGTTACAAACTTACAACACAGCTGCTATACAGTGTACAATTATAATATCGCAAAAGCATTCATTTCGTATAATCCACATACGGCACACATATGAAACTTAGCAAAAAACAATCAGTGAAGTAACAGTGTGCAGACACAAAGAAATTAGAAATTGTGTCGATTTGGCATGTCATTTGAGATATTTTCAGTGAAATCAGTGCATCAATATTGAAGCTAATTTAAATTTTGAACTCCAATCTAAGACAAAGCTGCAAGACACTGTAGGACAAATTTCAGGTCTAAACATATCTGGGTAAAAATGGTTGAACCATTCTTAAGGCAGAAAGTCAGCCAACCTACCATTCCTCATTGTCACCCGCTGTCTACCACAGCGGTCTTCTGACATCATTCAAAGTCAGGCCAAAACCTCAACTTTTCAAAATTGTTTACACTCCATAATCTGTCCTCTACTCCCTATAACCTTTAAGATCTTGATCAGTTCTGTCTAGATGACTGTGATCACGGACTGTAGTTTCACTTAAAATTAGTGCCTCTGGTTAGTTTCTTTCGAGGTGCAACAATATAAAATTGCAATTAGATTACTTATTGCAATTAAAAGATTTGTTTGTGTTCCAGCAAAGGTGCTCTATAAGTTTCTAGAATAGATCAGATAAGACAGATTTGTTGATTACCTCAGTGTGATCACTTCTCCCCTGTGTGCTGTAATGACCCACTGTTCACAGTTGGCCATACATGACACAGGACCACTTTGGATCCATCTCTGATCAGATACTTGGTATGAGGCACAGGTGTTTGATGCTGAACAGAACAATTGACAAGGAAATCATCAGAGACAGACACTGTTAATGTTATGACTGTGACATAATAATGAAATTACCAACAGATGGCTTGGTGGCATTATGGAACAATCTGACACCAGACATATAATCATCAACATCTTTAACAGTTCGGTTTTCTGCTCGACTTCAGATGCATTTATTCGGTGATTCCTAGGTATCTGTACCGGAGCACCCTTGTGAGTTACTTAAAGGGTGCCATACAAGTGCTCTGATACAAGCATACAGACACACATTAAACATCTCAAAATACTTGCACATATGAACCATTGTAAAACAGTTTACCATAACAGTAAATTAAATGGTCAGCATGCAATGTATAATTGCTCTTCACTTGGGAACTAACTAACCATGCCTCAGATTTACATTTCTGTGTGACTTTGCACACATTAAACATTTCTGTAAAATAATGCAAGCTGCACGTGGTGATTAAATGAACAACTCATAAGTCACATAAAACATACCTTGCAAATTTTAAATATACTAACAAACCACAGACAGCATGGCTTGAACCAGTACTATCACATTCACAACAGCTGGAAAAAGGATGCATGAACTATGCTTATTTTCCAAATGGTTTGAACAAAATATCATGCACTAAATTAAAAATTTCCTTATGATGGCATAAAAGCGAGATGCATAAATTCTACAGGAAAAGTATATCTACCAAGAAGTAGTTCACTGCAGTCTTTAGATTCACCAGCATAACTCGGAGGTAGTAGAAATAACCCTGAAAATGACATATTCAAAAGTCATACATCTGTCCCTCTGCACCTTTAAATTATCTGAAAGCTAACAGTCTAGCTTATAAAAAAGTTTCAATAGTCATCTTAACAAACCCCGTTCTTTCAAATGAGTTGTTCAATAGCATATCTAATAAACATTCTTACAAATTTAAAAATATCAACATCAAGCCAGAGTTAGAGGTGTGTAAATGTTATTGATCTACTTGTAAAGTCATTAAATCACATTGAAATGGAGGAATAATAATATCAAAACCTATTCAAAAGCAAATTGCAGGCAATATCATAACCTCTAATTAAACCATTACTAACCTCCCACACATAACTTCAATACCTTCAACTGCCAACATGTGCTTTTTCACTCCTCTGCTTGTCCACGCTCCTGAATTATTTCTCTCCAGCATAAAAGCCTAACAACTTCAAATTATCCTAAATTGATTTCCTCGTGCACCATCTTGCAACCACTGCCGTCATCCTAATAATTTTGCCACGCTTAGCACAGTGCTGTTTTCTCGGCATGCCTTCTGAACTCTGACCTGACACTGAAACTGACAAAGCAACCAGGCTTTTCACACCTGATTTGAAACAGCACCAGTAAATAAACTGGTATCATTACCGAAACAGCTCTTCTTTGGCACTGAGAAATCATTGAAATTTACATTACATAACTCTCTTTCTCATAAATATTTAGCAAGTATACAATGTACTGTATTGTAAACGACCTTGTCTGACCTTTCACCTGTTTTTTGTGCATGGTAGCATACCTACCTAATCTCTACTTAGTAGGCTAGTTAAGTATTTTTGTTTTATATTGTATATTGACTCAACAGTGTTGAGCAACTGTTTCAGTTTCGCTTTCCTTTCCTTGTTTTCCTGTTTTTGGTTCATTTAGTTTCTTTTCTGTTTTTTTACTTTAACTTTCACTTGGTCACTGCAAGTATGTTTTCAATTATAATCTTTCTTTAAAGGCCACCATTAATTTTCTAATGTAATCTGTAATTTGGTATCCCTACTTAGCGGGATTCTTTATCCCTTTAGGGCCTCCCTTTTTGTAGCCGTGTTGAAATTTATATGTAAACCTGATGATTTTGTTTAATTTGGTTGCAAAATAAACATTTTGATTGATTGATTGATTGACAAGTAACTTGCTTAGATCAATTTTAAAGTGCTATGATACAAAAGGAATACTTTTCTAATACTCACATATTAATCCTATATGAGGTAAATAGGACTGTTGCTTTTTGTGACAACTATACTTCATCTGTGTGTTGGATAGTCCTTCATTCAGTACGCACTCTGAAGACTCTTCGGGGCTAGATCTGGATGCCATACGCTGCAGATAACGGAAACCTTATGACGAACACAATGAAAACAGACAAATGACAAAAAACAACTTGAACAAATGCTAGTGGTCAATGTTCAGCTTCCAATGCTTGCAAGAACCACAAAGGGGCCGTCCACGTCATGCTATTTTTGACCATTTTTTGTCACAAACTGTCACAAAACTCGGACCCCCCCAAAGTACGTCACACTTTCGAACATAGAAATAATAATACTTCCGAAAGCAAGGCTAATACATAAACAAGGTTTCGCAACAGCATTATTACTAGCGCTCCTAGCGAGAGGAATCGTGAAAAACACATTCAGGAGATATGCATTTCATGCTATTTTGCTAATTAAAATGTTTCAGAAAATTTTTGAAAATTATTTTTAAAGTTATGAAATTCTACTAAAAAAAAATAAAAAATAAATTATAAATAAAATTTAAAAAAATAAATGTGTGACGTCACACATGGCCTGACCCCCTCCCCCTGTCACAAACTGTCACACTTTCTTAAACCCCCTCCTCCCCCCCTGGAGCGTGACGTACTTTATGGACGGCCCCAAACGATAAAGATACTTTATAAAATACAACAACTTCTGTGGCAACATTATACTACACAGAATACAAAAGTAAAAAATCCCTGGAAACTAAAAACATACAACTACAATGCTTGGACCAAAGATACTTTATATTAGCCTACAGTTGCGGTCCATGAAACTAACAGAATGCCAACTGTGGAATTAATAGAACAATACATCACTAAAACCACGAATGGATGAACTGAATGAACGAAATAACCCAAACCCCGTAGTAAACACGGCCTCCAAGTGGCCTGAACAGCAATATCGCAAAAGCCTCGATCTTTCATCAGATTTACAGTTAGCAAAAACTTACGCTTTCGATAATAAACATAACATTTATTCTACATCATAAGGAGGCTAATAATGTCTAGAAGTGGTTGGTTAACGAAGGGGACTCCGCCATTAAGAAATATAGATTCGGAAATATAAAAAAACATCGGGTATTTTTGTTCCACCCATATTATATCTCTTAGAGACGATGGAGTGCTTTACCGTTCGTTTTATATGTTGAACATTTAAACGACTTTACTTACTGAAGCCGATGTAAGCCAACTCACCTTTACTTACAACAATTTAGTTAAAGCCTAAATTATTTACGGATTATCGAGCAAATTGAGCATATACATATACATCCCCAAACACATACAAACACATACAAGGCTATTCCTTCCTTGAAACCTTTGCTATTTTTATATGGTTCCTTGAAAGCTGTCGATGTTGAGACCTTCTATTCATTCTCAAACGCACGTAAAGCAAGGAACCAGCGTCTATTACATTATTAAGCGCTTTAATTTAATCAATCAATATGTTTATTGACAAAACTTTAACGGTCAGTATTTAGGCTTACAAATTAACTCTGCCTACTCTGTTTCAGACTTTCATCTCTTCCTCAAACCATATAGTATAAATTTATATTGTGCTCAAACATTGATTCCTTGCCAAGGGTGATCCTTCTTTCCTCTTCAAAATAATGTATTCGCAGTTGATCGTAATTTTAAGGTTTCTATAGCGACAAAGGAATCGTACTCTTATAAAACTGAGCGCAGAGCACCAGCTTATTCACGAGCGCTGCGTAGTATCGGACGAGAACGATGTCCAGAAACAATGTCCAGTGGAGATCCGATCGAGTCCGGTTTCCACTTGCCCGAGAAACCATACACGTTGCGACTCATTTTTGTGCGCTGTATAGAAATCTCAAGATTGCGATTAGGCCTCCTATAATAATAATAATAATAATAATAATAAATAATAATAATAATGATGATAATAATAATAATAATAATAATAATAATAATAATATATGTGGCATGGTGGCCGACGCCCGACTGGTTAGAGCGGTTGACCTGTAAGGCTGTAACGCGGAGAGTAGCCTACGCGTAGGCCTACAGGTTCAATCCTCGTCCGGTCGGTTGCTGTGTAGGGACCAGCTAGGGCTGTTAAAGGCTTGCAATATTTTTGGGTTTTTTGGGTTTTTGGTTTAAAAACCAAAAACAAAAATTTGGGCCAATTTTGTTTTTTTGTTACAAATTTCAAAATTATAAATGTCAAAAATGTCGTCTCTTCAAGTCTCTTGGCAATAATTATTGTTGTATGCCATGGTCTCTGTTAACTTCGTTTTATGACATCTACTGTTCTACTGTTCTAGCGTTTTAATTTCATTTATATGCATCTGATTAATTTGAACGGTATTATGCTATTTTTATGAGTTTATGATCCGAAATAGGAAAATCTCAAAAACAAAAAACAAAAAAACAAATAAAACAAAAACTAAAAAATTAACTTTTCATTTTTGAAAAGTTTGTTTTTTTTTTTGTGCACTTCTGGCAAAGATGTTAGAGCCGTAGGCTCTAACATCTTTGCTTATTAGGGACCGTGAGCAAGTCCTGTGCTCTGCAATATAATTGCTTCTTCGGCTAATTTGAAATGCACAAGAAAACGTACAAAAGAGTCTTCCGTTTCTAAAAAAGCGTCATCTTGCTGAGAGGTAGATCACAAAACGTAGCCAATGATTAATGCTCTATTTACAAATAACAGGTTTTATTAAAAACCGAGACGTAGCTCATTAGCGTTAAATTAATTATAAGCTGAGGTCAGTTAATGATCATCATCTAGCAGCACATGAATTACTAATGCAATATAAAAGCCGTTCACTCACGTCTTGGATATTATTACGCGGCTTTAGTGTCGCGCCGAGAAATTCACATTACGTTACATTACTCCAAAATATCGGCCATCTTTACCTTCCTTAAATATTTATTATATTATACACAACTGGATCAATTTTTCCTTTATGATAGCTCAACTGTCAGTGAACATTTATTAATCGCGCAATACATCAATTTGTTTTGATGTATTGAATGATGCCCTTCCCGTACAGAGTATCCGATACAGACTAGCAAAAGTTCTCCCATCAACTTCTAAGTGTTTAACATAACATAACATAACAAGTTTTAAGTGGTTCAGAAGACGTTTAGTCTGTGTTAGAACCACTGCAATTAACCTGGAACATGATTAATAGCCCAATTTTCCTAGCTTCTTCTTAAAAGCGTGGCCTTGATTTATATCGCTCCCTCCTAGTTAATGAATTAATTGACTTAACTTAGTTGTATTTGTCTGTACTGCTATTTTAGTTAAGATTGTAGCCTATATTGTTTTGTTAATGTCGTTTAATGGTCTCTTCTTATGTTTTTGTTTGTTTGTTCCAATCTAAGTATCGACTGGCTGTAATTTAGCGGGATCCATGATCCCTTCTGGACCCCATGTAACCAGTAGGCCTACATATCAATTCATTGCCTTATTGTTTCATTGTTTTAATCTTTTATTTCCATGTGTTTAACTGTACTTCCCACTCATTCCTTTTACTTTCGATATTTAGTTTAAATTAGTTAAGGTTAGTTAAGATTTTTATGTTAATCAAGTCAACAACTGTTATACTATGTAAAGCATCTTTCGGTCACCACATATTATGTTAAATTGTATAGAGGTGTCCCTACTTAGCGGAATCTTTGATCCCTTCAGGCCTTCTTTTGTGGCATTCAACAATCCATACTTAAAAGTACAAAATTATTGGTTGTTTGGGCAAAATAACGATTGATGCGATTGATTGATTGATAGTGTCCACTGAGACAGTACTATCATCCAAACTATTCCACAAATCTACAACTCTTGCACTGAAGAATTTCTGCCCTAATGTCCCTTTTGGTTTCTTAAATAATTTATACCTATGTCCCCGAGTTGCCTTGTTTGGTGCTAATTCAAAAAACTTCTCCTTCTGCACTGCCTCCTTTCCAGTAATAATCTTGTAGGCTTCAATTAGGTTTATAGCATATTAATTTTTAAAGAAGGAAATCATATCCTGACTGCGTCTTTGCATCTTTGTTAAATTGCTTTGATGCACTTGTGAAACCATGTGTCGAGTCCGTATGTGTGTGTGTTTGTGTGACAACTTCAAGTGAAATGTTCTGTTAAATCATGGGTGGGCAGCATACAGCCCTCGGGCCGGGGCCGACGCCTGGGGACCTTTGAACCGGTCTTTGACATGTCTTTTATATTAGCATTATACCTGGCACTTGGGAAATTTTAATTCGTGTTATGCATTTTTTAAACTAAATAAACTGAAAACATATTTTGTTTTTTATTGCAGTGTAGGATAATTAGGTTTTCATCATAAAAATTACCTTCATTTGCTTTAACGGTTATTCTGAAATATTTAGTTTGAATGAAATTAATATTGTCTCATTTTCTTTGGCAAATGTATCTGCAGAAATTAGCCCTCGATTGGCATATGGCCCTAAGCTACCCTTACAATCTTTTGGCAACCCTCTGTTAAAAGAAGGTGCCCATGCCTGTGTTAAATCATTAGTAGTTAACGAGCATTTATAACGTACACATTACACAATTAACAAAAGCCTCAAGGCACTTGCCATGAACTTATTATGGCCACCAATAATGTAGGCCTACAGAATGTGGATGAGAACAGCATCTTCTACTGTGATGCAAGGGATGAGAGTTAGACAGAGTAACTGTTTTGCAGATTTCTTTTAACTGTTGTCATTCTTCAACGTGACACAGACCAGGAACTCCGAATTGGCAGCTGTGGATGGGCTCCGCTGGTTGGCCTTAAGTTTATCCAAGAGCAAACCAGTATTATCTTTCTAGTTAATCAGACATTATTTATTTACCGGTGAACATATCCTAATGAACTTCAACCTCACTTAATGAACTTGAACATCCATAAATGCATGAATGCATGCATTTGTACATAATGTACATCTGTATATAGATACGTACTGTGCATTAGCTTTCTTATCAGCATTTTATGATTGCGTGATCTGCCTATGTATGACATCACCTTTCATCTGGCGTATGGAATGATATGCCATTGATGCACCTGTTGGCACATTGTGATAGGTTAATGGAGCTTAAGCAAGACTTAGTGTCAGTTAAGATTGTTTAGATGCAAATTGCATAAATATGAAAGAAAGGCAAAAGATTCGTTTTGTCTTGAGCAGCAAAGCAAATCCAAGCAACAGGCAATGATTGCTTTCTTTATTAATGTAACCTGGTCTTAACCTTTTAATGTAATGTAATTCACTCAGACTGTTCAAATTTTCATTTAGAGTTTTCTAACCAAGTGTACCGACGTTTATTGGTTATGGTGAATATGAAATGAGAGCTACAGATTAGCACAGTAGAAAAAGCTGAGGAGTTTGGCAGTTGCCAGCATTGATAACTATTTGTATATTAGTACTTGCTTAGATTAAATGAAGAAGGTGATTGTTTTACAGATAATTCATCGTCTTTAAGATGACTAGTTTGGGGCGGTCACCCAGCATTGAGTTCGACCACAACTGGGGCGACAGTGCAGAGTGCCTGACTCTGGACTTTGGCCCATTTGAAACGGTCCATAAATGGAAGCGTATGCCATCTTGTGATGAATTTGTTGGAGCAAGGTAGTTAGCTTTGTCATTCTATCTCATGTGTTGTAACCTCTGTGCCTCAAAAACCCTCACAAAGTAAAAAAATCAAATCTGGGTTTTGGGCTGGAATTGCTGAATAATTTGATGAAAGCCACATGGTTCTGCCACAAATAGCTAAAAATTACAGTCTTGTAAAAAGATGTAGGTAGGCAGTGACTGGAAATGGGTCCCTGAATGCCCGGGGACCTATTTGAAGGGTCATATCCGGATGTTGAATTCAATACCCAAGCCCAGTCTAAGAAGTGCAATAATTTAAGGTGATTGTGTAGTCATGGACTTGCAGATTAATAACGGGCTTCTGTGAAGCGGAGGCCCAAGAGGTGTAAGTGTCCAAGAGAGTCCATGAGAGTCCATGGAATCATTCTTTTGCGGTGACACTATGAACAACTGCCTGCTGCGAAGAATATCGTCTTCTACAGACCCAGTTGCAGACGTATACTCAGACGCAGCATCTTCTATCATCTGTGATGGAGTTTGGTTCGTGTGTTGCGAGCCTCGTGACCTGTTGTTGCTCCTCGTCAACTCTGTATTCCAGGAACGCTTTTATCACCTCTGACTGGGAATCTGTTGGTTGGGTTCTGCATGTCTGCAAATAGGAGATGTTTATGTATCGAGAAACATCAATTGTTTTATCATTTTGTGCCTTAACTATTTTGTATTGAGGCCTTTGAAGTAACTGGATAATATCTGCCGGAGCTTACTGGTAGCGGCTCTTCTATGTATTTGAGCACTGTTGTTTAATGAATAACTTTTTGTTGTTAATGAATTTAACATGATTTAGGCTGGCACAAGCAGTGCTTTTATGAGGTACTTAAAAGATGCTATAGTAAGAGCTTAAATACATACATATATTATCTTTATCTTTTTGGTATTTTTGCTTACACTGGGTAAAATCACTCTCCAAAATATCACCATGAAGGGATAAAACAGCAGGCGTTGCTATCTTTAATTTTAAAAAGTGCAAAATAATTTATTCCAACAAAATCTACCATTTGGTAGTGTATTTAAATATTACCGTATACAGGTGATTTTGCCATTTGAATGAAGTTATTGATGATCCTATTAAAAAAACAATAGAGCAGCACCTCATTACTGTCTAGTCTAATGTAAATTGAGTTTACAAAAATTGCAATTTTTCATCACTGTGTCTTGCTGAAAGTTGGACTTTTAATCTGGAGAAACAGTATAGTAATAATTTGCATTATGAACAATGCGCACCACTTCATATTAAGGTACCAAGGGGACATAGTGAATTAAATGGTCTGCAGGACATCATGATGAAATTGAAAATAAAATACACAGACATTGAAATTCTAGAACAGAGAAACAAAAACAAGAAGAAAAAAGTTATAAAATAAGAAATCATGTTAACCCATTTTATGGTTGCCTTCTGAGCACTTTTCTCACATATTAACTTTTCAACTTTGTGAGGATTTTCTCAGGCATAGTCACAATTTTTACATTGCATTGTCTTATGTTCGTGAACTGAAAACATGATAGAGTGAATCTGTTGAGTGGTCTGAAAACACTCGTTTGAAGTGCTGGTAGTCACAGTTTTTATCATCTAATTTTAAATGCATTTTGTGTATTAACCAGCAAATTTGAACTAATTATTGATTGGTTAATTATATAGCAGCCGTTCTAATTTCTCATTATTTCTGATGTGTTTAAATTTTGTAGACGAAGCAAGCACACGATCATTGCGTATAAAGATGACTTGTACGTTTTTGGTGGAGATAATGGGTATGTTTTGCAAGTTTTGATAATGTTTGGAGAATGACTTCTTAAGGCAAAAGATGTCCTTAGTGATGTTATGGTCTTAAAGTTTCCTAATCTAATCTGTCGATCTTGGTGCTTTTCACTTCCTGCTGTACTTGTACACTAGGCCTCTTGTTTTATCAGTGGGTGTTGTTCCGTTGTATGGTCCACTGTATAGGTGGAGTACTGTTAGTCTTTCATCTGTCTATGTACTGGAGTCTTATCAAACATACTCTGCTCAAGATGAATTGCAGAAAGTGTAATTGTAATCATAAGGTTTGTATATCACCTGTTCAAGAGAGACGCATCAGCAGCTCACTTGACCTTGAGACATCTTAGTAAGATAAGTAAGTAAGTAAGTAAGTATTATCCTTTATTGAAAAACCAACTGCTAACTGCATTTTCGTGTACATAGTTCATCAAATAGATTAAAAAATAAATTTAAGTATAAAACATCCGTGTAAAAAATGTTTTACGAGATAGAGAGTTTGCCTTAGGTATGATTCTGTTGTGGGTTCTGGGGTGTAGCGAGTATGAAACAGTTTCACGGGAGGCAATAGCTGATCTAATACATGTGCAGGGTTTGCTGATGGTTGAAAAGAGGTTGGAGTCTGCTTTCTGGCAAAGTTGCTCGAAATTCTGATGAACTCAATCATGGCACCCAATTGTACAAACCCCTTCACAATAACCTGTCAAGAATCGACAGTGCATGTCAGCACACCTGCAATATAGTAATAGGTCCTGTCTGTAGCAGTTTTTCTCATCTGTACGTGTATGTGAGAGGCATGCAGTAAGTGAGCAATGGCCTTTGCATACATGGAATATAACCAGCTAAATGAATTGCATAAGTCTTGAATAGTATTGCTGAAAAGTTGTATGTTTTAGGAAGAGGATGTTAAATGACTTGCTGCGATTTGATGTGAAGGAGAAGTCATGGGGAAGGTAAGAGCAGTTATGACAGATAATGTCTGAAATTGTGTTCAAATTCTAAGCATCTGTTTTCCTAGTCTTTGATGGTATAAGCTATGTTCAGTTATAGGTCAATACAGTGCATGTTCAATTCTTCATGTGTTCGGGCTTCTGAAACAGATGCTAGTTGATTAGAGGATAAAAATTTTAAAGCAAGTTTTTGCGTCTACAGAATTACCTTAGTAGCTTTTAGCCTCAAGTGAAATTTGAGTCCTTTAAACATCAGTCTATGCTGAAGTAGCAGGTAGTCCTGACATTGGGCACCCAAAGGCCTGGACATCTGCCAAAGAATGGCACCAGATTCCAGAATGTTTATACTAGTACTTGAAACTCAGCCAAAGATGGATAAAGATTAATTATTTAAACAGAGTATGATGCATGGTTGTGTGATGCCTATGAAGCCACGAGCTTGTGTAGTCAACCGTTACCAAGCAATGAAGCATGCATAACAGCAAGATTTCTTTAGTCTTTAGGAGTTAATAGTCGACTACCTGGACTATGTTTATTCATTAAGTAACAGGACAATAACAGGTGTAGTATGTTCTTGAAAGGTTGTCTATGAAGGTCCAGATAAATACCGACTTGATGTTGATTCAGTGTGTTTGTACTAGGGTTTGACCGAATCTAGATCCGCAAATTAGTTTTCATTGGATTTTGCCCTTGTCCGATTACAGTAATCGGAATCAGTGCTTCGCTGGACTAGCAATACAAATACCAAAAGAAGTAATATTTTTTACCAAAAACATTTTCTTTTTTCATTGATATTAAAATAGTTATGTTGTTTCAGCGACCTCCTGTGGTAATCTTTAATTCTTTATAAATTTTGCAAATCTGTGCAAAATTATAAAATTATTAGTCGACACATCAACAAACAGGGCAGACAGTCGGTCTTTTTCTTAAGCCATGTGGTTTGTAAAACATAGCATTAATAGACACATAAAATTGTAAAATTACTAAATTAGTTCCAAATAAAAATAAATATTGTCAATTAATCAGATTCAATCCAGAATCGACAAAAAAACAGACCAATTATTCGGAAATCGGTAAAAATAATAGATGCCAGTTGGTCTAACCCTGATTTGTATACAATTCGAAAGGTGTTCTAGCTATGCCATTCATTCAGCTTATTTGTATAGCGCTACTTTATGGAAAGTCGCAAAAGAAACTACTTATGCCTGTGTTTTGTTATTGGTTAATTTTGTATAAGATTGGAGGAAAGGCTAAATGTTAGAAAAGTTGTCATTCTACCACTGCTTTCAGTGTTGACTGTGGTGAATTTAATGGGACAGTTTCTGTCTTGTTTGTGTTAAGGGCATTCTCAACGGGAACCCCTCCAGCTCCTCGTTACCACCACTCGGCTGTTATGCTCGATGGCAGTATGTTCATCTTTGGTAGGAATCGTTTCTTTTACTGAGTCATTATGTGCTATTACATTTCACACATGCAACACACATATGCTTATGACCCATTCAAAATTGGATTTATGATATATGTATATCTCACACTTGTGTTCGCACTCATTCACGCATGCTTATATGTGTGAGTACACACCGAAAGCTCACTATGATTCTACTTGAGCAGCCACATGAAGCTCTGTGTTATAGCATGATCGTGTTATAACCAGGCTGATTTTTAACTGTTTCCTGACGAGTTCTGTACCATATGTAGAGTTACACTCCAGTAAGTTACAAAACTTATTACAACTGTCCAACCCAAGTCATCACAACTTGACTTCATTCTAATTTCCCTTCTTAAATCCTGTTCCTGTTCCTCGCTGCTGATCTGGATAGTCTCTCCTTTTTCAAAATTCGTTTTCCTTCAGCTCTTATGCTGTTTTGACAGCTGTATTTAAAAAGCCTGATCTAAATAAGCACTGTCTGGCTAATTACAGACCTATATCCAACATGAGTAACATTGTAAAATGCATTAATGCTTATTTCATGGGAGAGGGCATACGGACACAGAATTTTTTTGTATTCATCTGTTTTTATATACCGTATGTGAAAAAGGCCTAATCACATTGCACAATCACTAGTAAATGTGACATTCATTCTCTGATATCAAAGTGTTAATAACTGATTGCATTTTTTTGATAGGTGGTTACACTGGAGACATCCATTCAAACTCGAATTTAACCAACAAAAATGATTTGTTTGAGTACAAGTTTGCTACGGGACAGTGGGTGGAATGGAGATTTGAAGGCCGGTTAGTATTTCTTATTATTTATTCTTGCATAAACAACCCAATATACTTGCAAACAACTTGCTTACCCAAAGTTGACAGACCAAAGTTGAGAGACCTTTTCATGAAAAAACTTCATGCTGTGTGTTAGATGTTTACAATGTTTGCCTTCCTTTTCAAAGCAGGCACTACCTGAGTTTAGTTTTGTAATGCTTTATGTACTGTAATAAAAATGTTCATTTTTGTTGGTAGTGGATGAGATTGTAATGCCATGTAATAACATGGTGAAATGATGATTGCAGGCGACCAGTGGCAAGAGCAGCTCATGGTGCTGCCATGTATGACAATAAACTCTGGATTTTTGCCGGATATGATGGAAATGCACGGCTTAATGACATGTGGACAGTGTCACTACTTGGTGACTCACGCATTCCGCATGTCTGGGAAGAGGTAAGCATATGGAGTGGCACTTTCATTGTGTAGATTAGAACATTATTACCAGAAATAGCCCAAGAAACAATTTTATTTTAGCTTATCTGAAACTACATCATCTTAGATCTGTCATTATATCAATGTGTCTGTGCCTTTGTGAGTTTTGTAAAGGGCATTATATATGTGTTCAGATACCTTTAGAAGAGTGACAGATTTTGGGCAGATTTAAGTTGTGTAATGGACCGTCTCTAATTGTGATTGATCACATACGACTGCAAGGAAATATCACAGGAATACAGAGTAGAAATAAGGAATAGATTTGAAATATTGGAGAGGGACGATGCAGAAACAGAGGAGGTTGAGAACAATTTATGGGAAAAGACAAAGGAAGTGATCTTAGAAACTGCGGAGAAATATATTCGAAGAAAAGAAAAACTAAAACAACTCCTTGGCTATCGAAAGAAGCTATTAACATAGCCATATGCAGAAGGGAAGCAAAAAGAGAAGGAGATAAAGATAAGATAAGAAAACTGAACAGCGCATTCCAAAAACAAGCGCGCATGGACAAAGAAAAACATCTAAATGAATTATGCAAGGAAATGGAGGAGGAGGGAAGAAAAGGAAGAACTAAAACTATGTTTTCAAAAGTGAGGGAAATAACGAGAAAAAACACACCAAAAATGGGGTCGCTGAAAGCAGGTGATGGACACATAATTGCGGATGAAGAAGGAATGAAGAAAAGATGGAAGGAATACACAGAAGAGTTGTACAACGAAGATAAAAGAGTAAAGGTAGAAAAACAGATGTAACAGAGTATGAAAATGAACCGGAAATCATGGAAGCAGAGGTAGAATGGGCTATTAAACAATTGAAAGATAATAAGGCCCCGGGTCAAGACGGGATACCAATAGAAATGGTAAAAGCTGGGGATGGCGTGATGACAAAGACAATAACAAAGATTTGTAATAACATATGGAAAACTGGAAAGTGGCCAGAAGATTGGAAAAGTTCAGTCTTTATCCCTTTATTTAAAAAAGGAGACGCAAAAGAGTGTGAAAATTACAGGACAATAGCAATGATATCACACATAAGCAAAATATTACTCAAAATAATACATAAAAGAATGGAGAGTACAATAGAGAGAGAGCTTCCTGATAGTCAAGCAGGATTTAGGAAATTTCGTGGAACACGTGATCATATTGCCAATATGAGGTGGATAATGGAGAGACAAAGGGAGTTTGGACAGAAAGTATACATATGCTTCATTGATTATAGCAAAGCGTTTGACTGCATTAATCATGAATTGATGTGGAAAACCTTGGGAGAAATGGGAATACCGAAACACTTGATTCAACTTCTTAGGGGTTTGTACGAAGATCAGATAGCGGTGATAAGGACTGAATATGGAGATACTGACAGATTCAGGATTAGGAAGGGAGTGCGGCAAGGATGCATTCTGTCTCCTTTCCTATTTAATATGTATGCTGAAAGGATAATGAGGCAGGCGGGAATGGATGAGGCTATGGAAGGAATAAAGATAGCGGGAAGAACAATAAACAATCTGAGATACGCTGACGATACAACACTATTGGCGGGTAAAAAAACCGATTTGGTAGAACTAATAAGAAGGCTCAAGAGTGAAAGTGAGAAAGCAGGACTCTACTTCAATATAAAGAAGACAAAGATCATGACAACAGAGGAGGAGGACAGTTTTGTAGTAGATGGAGAGGAAATAGAAACGGTAACTAGCTTCACGTTTTTGGGATCAGTAATAGAAAAAGAGGGAAAGTGTGATATGGAAATAAATCGTAGAGTAGCGATAGGAAAAACTGCAATGAATGGTCTGGAAAAATATGGAAGGACAAACATGTGAGTATAGACACGAAAAAAAGATTGGTGAAGGCTCTGATCATACCAACAGTAACATACGGCAGTGAGACATGGACAATGACCAAGAAAATGAAAAAAAGATTAACGCATGCGAAATGTGGATATGGAGGAAGATGCAGAGAATATCATGGAAAGAGAAAAGGACCAACGATTGGGTGCGCATGAGTATCGGAATTGAGAATGAAGAGACACTACAACAAACAGTGCTAAGAGCAAAGTTGAGGTTCTTTGGTCATGTCATGCGATCAGATGGATTGGAAAAGGAAATGATGTTAGCATATGGAGAGGGAAGGAGAAAACAAGGACGACCAAGGAAAAAGTGGATGGACGAGATACATGAAACAACTGGAATGAATTTGGCAGAACTGAGAGATGCGACGGCGGACAGAAGGAAATGGAGAGGCTTGATCATGAAGGTCGCTAGAGTTCCAGGAACTGACAGCACAAGGTAACAAGGTAATGGACCGTCTCTAATTGTGTCCATGGATCAACATTCCGCCAAAGCAGCGTGGTTGTGGTATTGAAAGAACCTTCAGCGGAAGTTCCTTCATATTAGCAACAGTCCAGCAATCAGCCATATTTGCCATAACTGCTCTTACTTTCTCCATGACTTCTCATGGGCTTCAGAACAGTTTTCAAAGTGGTACAGCTCACTTGTCAGCTGAGGAGAAAATGAGTCATCAAAGGCACTGAATTGGACCTGTAATGCTAGCACAGTCCAAAAAAACTTGAAAATTGAAGTACTGCAATAGACACATGCTATCACAAATATGAAGTGTAATTTGCATGTAATTTGCTTCGTTTATTTATCTCATGTACCAAGGGGGTTTCCTAGAAGCATAATATTTTTTCATTGAATTAAGATTTTGGTAAAGGCTAGCCATGTTTACAATAACTACCAGTATTTATTCTTTCTATAATGAGTAAAGGTGCTCTTTGTTGTTGCATCTAGGTTAACCAGATTGGTGACATTCCACCAACATGTTGTAACTTTGCCCTGGCTGTGGCACGTGACAGCATGTTTGTCTTTTCTGGCCAGAGTGGTGCAAGGATTACAAACGACTTGTTTCAGTTTGACTTTGCTGGCAAATGGTACTCTTCTGCTGTTTCATTTTTAACCCAGCTGAATTTTTTTCTAAATTTTTAATTTTATTAGCAGTTACCAGTATCTTACTACAAGCTGTTGAAAGATAAAAATACATCCCAAAGCCTTCTTTCACCTAAGTCAGAAGCAGATTCAGTTGGTCTGTTAACAAACACTAGACCAAAGTGCCTGTCTGAAGGTCAGTTCCCGGGCCGCTGATCCAATACCCGATACCAGGCCATTGTTATAAATTTCTTTTAAGCATGATGACACTCACTGATGAGCCTATGGGTGACTGTTTGGGAGACCACCACAGCTCCGGGTAGAGTATTGACAGACTCAACAGTACCTGGCTAGCTAGCAAGTGGCAGCTGCAGCAGATGAAGGGAATGCAGTCGTCATTATTTATCTTCAATACACTAGTGAACATAGGTTTAGACCTTTATTATGTCTGAGGGCATTTGCAGCTACGGTTAGTTCATCTACCTGAAACATCTGTGCCTGATGCAGGTCTTCAAGCTAACTGTTTTAATTGCAATGCTATAGACAGTATCTTTCTATTATTTAGAAAGAGGGATCCAATGACAGAATGACAGGTTGTCCCTACTAAAAATGGACACTCGTACCCGGGCTGCTTTGAGATGGTAACTTACTTTCATTTTACTTCATTGTTTTCCAGCTGGACAAGAATTTGTACTGATCACATACTACGTGGTACGCCTCCTCCTCCTGAAAAACGTTATGGTCATACGATGGTTGCATACGATAGGCACATATATGTATTTGGTGGTGCAACTGGTCAAACTCTTCCAAATGATTTGCACTGGTAATTATACTTTGATTATCAAACTGCTAGGTAATGACGATTATCTAACCAATTCGAATTGCAAATCAATGACTGAAGCCAGAGTTAAACTAGGCTTTACACGTTTATTATTTTTATAATTATTTTTCAAATTTGAGCTGAACAATCCTTGTTCTAGTTGGTACTGTAATGTTGGTTTTGTTGGTCTGTATATAAATTGTGGCCATTAAAGTGATAACATTTGGCTGAGAGGCTAAATGTTGTCATTCTACCACTATGATTTGGAATGTGGTAACCTAAGCGAAGCCACTGTTTGGAGAAAACTGTATTAAAACATGCAATAGTAAAGAACCGTGTACGGTACCTTGTTGTTACTTTTGTCACATAAAACTATTGTTTGTTGTTTTCAGCTTTGACCTTGATTCTCAGACATGGTCAATCATTGAACCATCCCCAGACAGCAAGGTAAAGCAATTAATATACATGTAGGAATATTTTAGGCTTAATCTGAGTTTTATTATTTAAGTAAATATTAATATAGTGTTACAAGAAGTTGTATCACACGTTTCAATTTGTATGATGTATTGTGTGTAATGAAACGGTTAAAACAATTTTTAACACTTCAGCAGTGTCTCAAAAGCACTATTACCGATATGTAATTAATTTTTGTCATTATGTAAGTTTGATGGCAAATGGATCAGACATACTTTGATGTCTAAAGTTTACTATTCTGTTTTCTGCTGTCTCAGTTTGGAGTGATGTTTGTTTGTATGTATGTATGTATCACTACACTTAAGTACCCCACTTGTGTATTATGTATCTGCTAGGTTAAACTGATTCAGCTAAGAGGACCGTCTTGATTTGTTTCTAAAGGTTCCCTCTGGTCGATTGTTTCATGCAGCCGCAGTTGTGAAGGATGCAATGTACATATTTGGAGGAACCATTGACAACAACATCCGAAGTAGTGAAATGTGTCGCTTTCAGGTATACTTGTATTCTGTCAGCGCTGTATTGCTGTGTAGCCTGTGTTGTACTTGTCAAGGCAATTTTAGAATTTTTTTATGTTACTTAGATATTGGAAATTCATTCAATGCGTATCACAAAATATTTGTTTTGCTGAGACATCGAGGATGGAGAAGACTGTGCTTAATTTGTGCCATACATGGTTTCTTATCTCACCTATTGCTTATGCACAACTGACTAAACAATTTCTTATTTTGGTTATTTGCTGCTGATTGATTGTATTATTATTATTATTATTATTATTATTATTATTATTATTATTATTATTTATTTATTTTTTTATTTTTTTACCCGAGGTATATATGATCCCTCAGGCTCTTAGAAACTAACTGAAGAGTAAAACCATTCTGGAACTAACAAGCCTCATCCCCACTGAAGTCAGCAGCACTTGTGAAGGATGTTATTATTATTATTATTATTATTATTATTATTATTATTATTATTATTATTATTAATAATACTATGAATATTTTAGCACTTGTTCAAGAATATTTTAAATGTTATAATGTTGGAGATGGGCAGTGGAGGTGCCAGGATTTCAGGTTTGGGGGCTAAAGCTCCAAGTCCTTCCATTTTGTCCCCTCCTCCCTGTGATTTCCAGTGATTTCCCACTTTTTGAGGGGGTGCTGAGCCGCAGTTAGGGGGGCTAAACCCCTTCCTATCCCCTCTGGCGCCGCCACTGGAGATGGATGTAGTTTGATAGGCTGTTAATGTGTAGGTCGGGTTTCTTAAGTAAAGGCATGACTAAGCCAGTTTAAAACATGATGAAAGCAGCCTTCCTTTGTTGTCATATATATAAGCTGACTAACGTTGTTTGCTTTCTATGAAGTTTTCTAGTTATCCAAAATGCACACTTCATGATGACTATGGACGGCTGCTGGACACACGGCAGTTCTGTGACATACACTTCATAGTTGGAAAGGTCAGATATACTCTATTATGCGTATTCTATTATGCATATGGTTCTATATGCAACATGTGAGTAGGCCTATTATTCTTATACTCTGGTGCCTTCCTATGTCACATGTAAATTTTCATTTTAAAGTGAGAGCATATTGAAACACAAAGGGCTCTGCATTGCCATCTGACACCCCTTCCTGCTAATCTTTCTCCTTCCATCGTCTCAACAGCATAGAAAAACTCTGTGTAGGTGTTTACCCATCAAGCTGTAGGCTACAGACAACTGGCTTGTGGTCAGTTATGCTTATTCTGGAGATATTACAACTAGCCTACTGAGAATTACAATGGTGTTTACATTCAAAACTTTTGATTTACAGGAGCAAGAACGAATCAAAGCGCATACAGCTATGGTTGCAGCCCGGTCAGCGTGGTTATGCAACCGTATGAAACTTGCCAAGGAACAAGTCAGTGGCTAACTAAATAATAGTAGTTCAGTGGAAGGGATGAGTTATTAACTTGGTAAAGTTGACAAAAAGCTATTACTATAAATGGTTTACTGAAAGGATTAACTCTGACTGTTTACTGAATTTGAAAGTTGTTTCTTACTATAGCAGCTGCCAGCCATTTTCTCACTGAATGTGTATCAAAGTCTTACCATGACTAGTTCTTTGCTTTAATGCTTGTGGTCAGTTATGCTTATTCTGGAGATATTACAATATTGTGTTAGTGAATGAAAACAGTCTTGAAATGACAGACATTCACTACTTTCAGAAGACTGAAGAAAAAACAGAATAAATCAAACAGAATAATCAAACCATCTTTTAAACTGTTAATGCTGGTAAAAATATTGGCATTCCTAAGAATGATTGCTTATAGGAATTATTACTTATATGTTAGACATTCAGAGCATTTTAAAGGACCTGTCAAAGTTCTTAAATTATTGGACCAATCCTGAATATCTGTCTCTCCTATGATCTGAATGCTTCAGCAATATTAGCAAAAATTGTCCAGAATATCTAATACCAAAGCTGGTCCTATCCGATGGCAATGAAGTGCTCCTGGGTACTCGATCCAGGAGCATATTCAAGACGAGATCCTGAGTTGGTTTCATTATTGAAGTCTGCTGCTATGTGTCTTCTGTGCAGACTGCAGATGGTGGTTCAGCGAGTGCGGTGCCCGAGGTCGTCCTTCCGGATGCTGACCCTCGAGCGTTTGAACTCGTTCTTTCTTATATATACACCGACAGAATTCTTCCAACAAAACAAGGTAATGAGGTGGAAGGCTGTAATCATAGAATGATTGTCAGTTCACAAGATTAAACAAGTATTCACCCATTTCTACTACAGGGCATGTACTACCCAGTAATTTGTCTGTTGATGACTCGCTTAAATGAAGATTTTGTGAAAGCTGTTAAACATTGACTTGCTAAAACTATTACATTGAGTTTGCTAAAACGTTGAGTTTGCTAAAACCAACAAAACTTTGATTTTGCTAAAACCATGAAAGCATTGAAGCATTAATTTTTTTAAACCATTTTAACTTTGACTTTGCTATAATTAAGATGTTAACACTCAGACAAAAATTACCCAGCTGCAGATGGTGTATGCAGGTCCATTGTTTGCTAGAACCATGAAAAATCTTGAATTAAATATTTTGAATTATTTATTTTTGTAACTAGGCCAAGAACCAACCAGCAATGAAGTAATCTTACTGATGATGGATGTCTATCGTCAAGCCCTTCAGGTATTTCAGCTTGCCTGTTTATTCTTAATTGCATTCTCTGTTATTCAATAAAGTTACTTTTAACCGTTGTGTGTTCAGCTGTATAACTTGAGTACAGAAGTGGATTTGAACCAAGTTAGAAGATCCTGTATATAAATTTTGCCATTACTAATACACAATAAACAGCAGCAGAGTTTCTGTTGTCTTCATTCAATTGTCTTCATTCTGTTGCTGCAGCTGCAGATGACACGTCTGGAACATCTCTGTATTCAGTACTTGGAGTCGTGCATTTGTCATCGCAATGTTCTTATTGCACTGCAAAATGCTGCAAAGCTGAAGCTTGATTTCATTCGTGTAAGTTCCATTCTTTCTTTTATGTCGGTGTGCAACTCAAGTCTTACTGGTGACAAACTTTAAAATATTATGACAATCGGAATCTACCAATGTGTAAATAATAACAACAACAGCATGTGTTCATACTATACCTACCAATAACATAGTTATTGTGTTCATACTATAACAATAACTTAGTTATCTAACATGACTATTTAATAATTGCTTGCATCCTCTTGCCTATAATTTTATTTCATCTTATGGATTATCTTTATATGTATGTATTTATCTGGCCATTTATATAGCACCTTTTTGAACCTTATATGGACACTTCTAACAGGTCTAAATTGGTGTGATTTAAGAAAACTTGAAAATGATTCTTCAGCTGTCTATGGCAAATTAGTAGATATTTTTAATTGAAGACTGTTCAAGAAAGATGGTCCTGATTTACTTACTGAAACACTGATATTTTTGGCCATGCTGTAACCCTGTTTGTAATGTCCATATTATTGGCATTCTGTCTGTTTTGTCTTAATTTAGGAATATTGTCTGAAATTTGTTGTGAAAGACTGCAACTATAATCAGATTGTGATGAGCAAAGAGTTTGAAACGATAGAACAGCCACTGATGGTCGAGATCATTCGAAGACGTCAAATGCCGTCTGTCCGGCCTCTGTCTGAAGCCCAGATCTTTGATGTCCTGAACAGTAGGTTTTGCTGCATGACTTCTTCATTCTAACGTTACAGTTCATGAAACAACATTGGTCAAACTAGTAAATGCCTAATCTCCAATACACATGTAACTGTGTTTTGAGCTTAAATGCCATTTTCTGTTGGAAAAAGCTAAATTTTGGACTGCAGATGGAGCGAACATGAACCAGCCGTATCACTTTGACCTCTACCAGTTTTTTCTAAATGATTTTGATGATGGAATGCAGTTTCACTTAGAATTTGCCATCAATTGATGCTCTTTGTATTTCAATTAAGAAGTGTGTACATTAGTTTACAGATGAGGAGTTTGCACTAAATAGGTGCTAAGGTGCTATATAAATTTGCTGTAATATTAATATAATTGCACTATTGCAATATTTTAGGTAATACACTGGAAAAGGATATGGAAGCTTTTCTGAAGAGCAACGGACGAGAATTCTGCAACATAACTCTTCTTTTGGATGGCAAATGTTACATGGCACACAAGGCTGTATTGGCTGCTCGTTGCAGTTATTTTGAAGCCATGTTCCGTTCTTTCATGCCAGAAGATGACACTGTTAAGGTAATTTATCGTCTTCATCTTGAGCATCTGCATCATTGCTGTGATATTGTTTAATCGCTAAGCATGTAGCCCTGTAAGAAATTATCAGCATCTTTGAAAGGTTCTTGAAAGGGCTGTACAAGCACATAGGATGTCATAGGTACATACATATGTCCTAAGAAAGTATGTTCTGTTGGATTATTGTTCTTAACCACCTCAGCTGAAGGACCTTTGAACTCCTGTACAGTTCCTTTGAGGACTGTTTTGTCGATTGAAGGATGTAGTAAATAAGTGATTTTTTTAGTTTTCATGCTTACTACTGCACAGCAGCTTTGGGCAACCTGTCAACCTGTTCATAATTTAGTTAATAGTTAATTAGACCTGATTTAAAGTTAAAACAAATTCAAATAAATATTATTATTATTAACAGTGCTTTTTTTCAGCCGGAACTGTCCGGAACGCCGTTCCGGGACCTTTTTTCAACTATTAAAAAATAATTTAGTTAATTTAAAGTTTGCATTAAAATCTGTTTAAATTATTTAGGTATCTTAATTTAATCTAAGTGCTTTCAGTGTTTGTTGATATTGATATTATATGAAATAGAAATATTACCATAAAATATGCCACTATAACTATTCTGAATTTGTTGAGTTCCGGAACCTTTTTTTATAGAAAAAAAGCACTGATTATTAATGAGATATTTATGTCACACTGACTTACGTTATGAATTCACCTCATGCCCTGTGGGTAATGAGTTCTGAATTATTGTCATTAGCTATTGATTACTTTTGAAATGTCAGATCGCCATTGGAGAAATGGTGCCATCACAGCAGGCTTTTGATAGCCTTCTGCGCTATATCTACTATGGAGACGTAACAATGCCACCTGAGGACTCACTGTATCTCTTCTCAGCACCGTACTTCTACGGCTTCACAAATAATCGCCTTCAGGTGCGACATATTTCAGTTTATACTCATGTATTTATGTTGCACCTCTACTGTTCTAATTTGCAATGCAATACATGGTATGTATTAAGACATCTTTTAAAAGCGCTGTCAATCGTGGTATCACTTTCTTGCTTCATACCCAGCAAAACAACAGTGAATTGTTTGAGAGTTCTAATGGAAAAATGGCTAAATGTTGGAGAGCTTTTTGTTTCTGCTTCTGTGCTGTCTCTATGGTAACAAGATTTTTGGTATGATTTCTACCTTTCTAGGCGTACTGCAAACACAACTTGGAAATGAATGTCTCACCTCAAAACGTTGTTCAGGTCAGAAGCAATGCTGGATCAGTTATAATTATGTTATGTGCTAGTGAATATGTTGTGCAAAAGTTTTTCCTTGTTGAGCCAGTAGAGTACCAGTTATTTGGTGAGAGCACAGATGGTATTGGTAAGAGCATAGATGGGATTGGTGATAGCACTATGCGGACCAGGTAGGGTAGCAAGGTCTCTTAGTTTAGTGAGCAAAGTTTCTGTATACTTATTGATTTTCACCATTTGGAGTACACCCAAAGACATTACAACATCGTGCTGCATCACAAACATCATCAGTATACCACTGGAGATAGATTGAAACCAGTGCTTAAGGTCTACTGGAGTAACCAAATATGTGGCAAGTTTTGTGATTTTTAAAAATGTGTTATTACTCTAAAAGAACATTATTAATCTATTAAGAGTGTTATTACTCTAAAAGAGCATTATTAATCTATTAAGAATCTGTTGATAGTGTAATAACATGTCCGCTAACAGCTCAGTTTGATGTTTATATGCTATTATGTCTTTATCATTTCATTTTGAAACTGACAATTTGATCTTATTTTATTTCTAAAGATACTTGAAGCTGCCGATAGAATTCAGGCATCAGACATGAAGAAAAGAGCTCTGGATATTATTGTAGCACAGTTTCCTAAGGTACAGTAAACTCATTTTCACTGTGTTTGCATTACTGGCATGTCAGTCTTTGATTTTGCAGTCTTTTTTTGTTCGTTGTTTCCATGAGGTCTTATAATGACTATTGTACTAGCTGTTCTAAAATTTAAAAGCACGTAGCAAATGTATGATTAACTTTTCAGTAAAACTTGCAGCATAACCTCATGATACTTGGATTAAGTTAACCTTAAATTATTTGAATGACCTTGACAGTTCAATTTGAAATGCAAATGTGAATAAGATCATTTAATTGTAAAGAGCATTACGTTCTTGGTTAAGTGTTTTTCTGTTGTGTCTGTGCATATGTGACATTCTGTTTCTCTGTTGGTAGGTGGCCAAAATGGACCAGATCAAGACTCTGAGTCGCAATCTGTTGCTTGACATCATTGAAGCTTTGGCAGACGACATGGCAGAAACACGGCCTTCGACTGACATTCTGTCACCGTCAGTGCAGGACTACAGTGGAGGCACGAAGCACCAGGCCATGTGACGGGATGCCAGTACGGCTACTAGCTTGTTAGTGAACAGAAATTTGTTAGAGAAAGTCAGAAGAATTGAGCTTTTGTCACAAGTTCTGTCAATGAATTACTGTCATGTGGTGTTTTTGTCTGGTGACGTTTTGCTTTGCTGGTGTCTAGCAGCAGTGTTAGCAAAATGCATTGTAAGGTATCACCATAACAGTCGCCAACAGTGCTTCTGTCTAGGTTATGTTCTGCATGCATTACTTTAAATCGCAAGTTGTTAGTAGAATTTAGTGCTTGTTAATCATCAAATCGTGGCAAGAAGTAGGTCTGTGAAATAGGTCTCTTGATTTCATTAAAGGCTGCTCTGTGCCAATCGTCATCACAAAAACCAAGTGTTTCAAGATTTTCTGAGGGTATGTCTATAAAGAATGTCTCAAAAATAACTAATTTTTTACCTTTCTCTCCTTCGTATTTGATATTGCCCTTCCCCGTTGTGGATATCTGCACTCCAATAGAGTTTACTGTAGATCTTGCAGGGTTAGCTGTGCTGTGGTGTATTTTGATACTGCCACATCCAGCGAAGTGACTAGAATTAGAGTCAGCACAGTGCACTGCTGTGTGACCTAACTGCATTGCTTTGTATGTAACTGAATTATTGAGACTGGTGGACCTTTCCTATCAGAATGCTAGAGTTTGCATACGTAATAAATGTCTAGGGGATAGCCTGTAAAAATGTTGGAACTGTATTCAAATGTGAAATGACTTTTGTGTACAAGGTGTCATCTCTCCCATTCTTTGACTGGGCTGGTCTCATCTGCTTCACAGAGATGGTGTTGGTTGTAGAGTTAATGTGTCTGCTCCCAGTGTCTGATTTTTGAGTGGAAGGAGGCCATGTTAACTCTTACTGTGCTGTAGTTATTGGTGTACACTGTGTTGTAAACTTTAGTCAGCAGTTGTCTGTAGTTAAAGCCGTTTAGCCAGTATTTATTTTGTAGAGTAATTAGGATTTTTTGTGTTACATCCAGACTTGTATACGAGACATAAAACTCGAGACCGAGACCGAGACAGTGGGGTCCGAGACCGAGACAGTGGGGTCCGAGACCGAGACGAGACACCAGGTCCGAGACAGTTCGAGACAGTTCAAAACGAGTGAAATGCACATTGAACCCAAGTCCCGAAACAATTTTTCTCAACTTTAGAAGTCTAATACCAAGGGTCAAGTCACTGAAATCAGCCGATCACCTGAATTGTATAAACTATAAAGAAATTAAATATTTCAGCCATTCTGAACTCTTCTAAATCATTCTAAAATTTAAACCAACAAAATTCCATATAGACCTTAGGCCTATTAGCAATTTAGCGACATAAGTCACATCACTCACCTTGAGAAACTAGATGTTGTTCCAAGCGTTTCCCTTATGTTGGCTTTACACAAACGACGAACGGCATGCCATTTATTTTGTTTTTCATTGATTTCAAACTGCGTGAATGCAAATTTAACGATTTCAGTTTCTTTATGAGACAGTTTAAGATATTTGGAAATTTTAGACAGAAAGTGCAAACTTAAGACTGCTTTTTTCAATACTATTAATTCTTATTACCAGAACACCGCTTTTTAAAAACTTCCTGTCTGTTTGGCACTTCCAATTAACTAGTTATCCGTTCGGCACAAGCGCAATACTGTACGAAGTTTCGAACAAAATACAGTTCGTACGAGAACTTTGGAGACCGCTTCTACAAGAGAACAAGACTTTCACTTCGAGACAGTTTCCAAAAAGACAGGACTTTCGCTTTGAGACAGTTTCCAAAAAGTCAAGAAATGATCTTGAGACCGAGGCAGAGACAGTGGGGTCTGAGACCGAGACCGAGACATCATAAAACCTGTCTCGAGACGTCTCGAGACCGAGACAGTGTCTCGAGACAATACAACTCTGGTTACATCCGTTGCACTGAGGTTCGATGAGATTGGTTACAGTTACATGAAGACTATCAGGAAACAGACTGAACACTGTTGAACAGTTAGAAGTTTTGTTTAGACTTACGACAGCTTCTCCAGGTTATTGCGTTTAGGCATTTATTTATTTTGTCTGGTAGACACAGTTGTTGTCGTGGCTATGAAAACTGACCTGCTGGGCTGAATATAAGTGATTTCTAACGTTTTTTGCTTTGTATCTAGATCATTTTACTCTGTTGTTCTATTCTTGCTTTAACTCTTGATTCAGATAGTACAATTCTGTACTTAGGCATATTTTTTCTCATGATATGCATATATCAATTTTACATGTGAACTACTTACAGTGTTAGATTGCTAAAAAATCTGATTTGTATGATGGAAATATTGACTTTAATTAATTAATTTGTGGACTAAGTCACCTGCTTTAAATCTCAGCTGAATTTGTAAAATAGGATGGTAAAAAAGTTTTCAGTGCTAGGATCGAGTCTTCTGTGGTTTTATTACCAATGTATTTTCGCTGTCGAAGATAATATCTTCCACGATTTTTACCAACGTTTTGGTTTCGTATTTTGCCCATCTGCCTTCCTTTATATTCCATTCTGGACGATTCCAACATCACTGCCTCAAGAAGTGGAATCAACTGCCTCTCCTACTCCGCAGATATAATTCCGTTACATATTTTAGGAAATGCCACAAAACAGACTGATAATTTCTCATTGGCCATTACATAGTTGGATCTCGCTCGTAACTTACTTCGCGGTTTTATCAGTCAGCCAGTCCTTGCCGACTTTAAGCATCTAATGCTAAGGCACAGCTGTCTGAAGTTGGTTGCTCTTCATTGTAGGCAGCCATGCATCTGGGTGTCGTCTCATGGCACTGATTACTTCAACCTTACCTGACTTAGCTATTTTCATGTTATGGATTGTACGATTTATTGTTGCCCCGGCATCTGACGGTAATCGACAGTACACCCCAAGGGAATCTTTTTCTTTCTTTAATGTAGCCTGATAAGTTGCGGTCTGCCAACCTACTATTTTGCAATAAACGAAATTAGCAGATTATCACAGCAATTGATCGTGATTACGTCGACGCTATAAAATTATATTAGGGCCTATACATGTATTAGGACCTACGCAATACACTACTCTCTTCCAGGGCCGTAAATCTGTTTTGCAAAGTGGGGAGGGAAAAATTCCCCTTCGGAAGTGTGTATACTTCCCTTAAGAAGTCAACGACTGAGGTTAGTGTTAAAAAATGTACCGGTATAGGTAAAACTGTAGGCCTAGTTTACGTTGCCATATTATTTTAATCTGTTCAATGCCGTACTTTACGTTGTAAGTAGGCCGTCTATAAATGTCCATGATAACTGTCATCAATCCAGCTTCCATTTAAGAAAAAATTATTTACATCAATCCAACTTCTACTTTTACAAAAATTATTTTAATAAATCCAGCTTCTAATTTAAGTAAGAATTATTCTCATCAATCCAGCTTACATTTACGGAAACAATTATAATTTCCATTAATCCAGCTTCTATTTAAACAGAGAACTAGTTTCCTCAATCCAACTTCCATTTAATCAAACATTCCTGCATCTGCATGATTTAGTAGACATCCACTTTTAACAACTAAACGGAACTGTTTTCCGTTTCTGTATTCCTTAGTGTCAAGTGTTTGTTCGTCCAGTTTTAAAAATCGGCTATTCTTTTACGATGCGTTGAGTAAGGATTTAAAATATGCGCACTGCGATGATTAAAAAGTAAAATGAATAGGCATACCGCGGAAGAAATACAATGTCAGTGACACCAAAAATAAGTTTTTCCTTATCTCCGAGGCGGAGACAAATTTTGACAACACCCAATTCAAGTCAATGTTGTCCAAGAACTCTTGGTGAACATGTGAAATCGCCACATGATTCAAGCGCTGTTGAGACATAGTCGAGCGCAACCATGTCTTCAGTCATTATGGCAAATTGCTTAATTTGTTTATAAATATGAAATGCAGTCTCAGAAGTGAGAGTAGTGTGAACTTGTACTTACCATCACACTTTGCAGCTGGTGACTTAAAAACGACAGCTTTATTTATCAATTTTATTTAGATCTATCTAAAATTTACTTATAATCCTCAGATCTGTATTACACTCGAATACGCTCAAGAACCCTGCGGCGAATTCATATTCGTATTGAAATTCATATTCGATGTTGTTGATTTGAGTATTAACGAAGACATAGAAGTTGGATTAAGCAAGTAAGTAAGTATTGATGTAACTTATGCAGAGAACCCGAACTTAATTGAAAAAACATTATACAGATACATGCAAGTATTCGCAGATTCTACGAAAAACTACTGATGAATAGGCTAACATTCCGTTATATTACTGATGAATAACATTCCGAGATATAGGGGCCTATATTTACACAATAATACGCCCGATTAGCTATGAGAACATTCAGTTAGCACTCTATACACGCCGGATTATCCATCAGAAGGTTCAGTTAGGACTCTATACACACCTTAGGCTATTAGCCAGCCGCAGATTCATTTAGGACTCTAACTATTCATTAGTAGATTCGTACAGACCTCTATCTAGGCCAGAAGCAAATTCAGACAGGCCCATGTATATGCATACATATACATAATATTCTCGTCGGAATAGCCATCTGCAAATTCCCTTAGGACTATATTTAGGCCAGAATGGCCAGCGGCAGATTCAGTTTGGTCTATACATACCCAGAATAGCCAGCGGCAGATTCAGTTTGGTCTATACATACCCAGAATAGCCAGCGGCAGATTCAGTTTGGTCTATACATACCCAAAATGGCCAGCGGCAGATTCAGTTTGGTCTATACATACCCAGAATAGCCAGCGGCAGATTCAGATCGGTCTATATACACGCTAAATGGGCAGCGGCAGATTCAGATTGGTCTATATATACGCTAAATGGGCAGCGGCAGATTCAGTTTGGTCTATATATACGCAGAATGGCCAGCGGCAGATTCAGATTGGCCTATATAAACGCAGAATGGCCAGCGGCAGATTCAGATTAGCCTATATAAACGCAGAATGGCCAGCGGCATATTCAGTTTGGTCTATATATACACAGAATGGCCAGCGGCAGATTCAGTTTCCTCTATATAAACGCAGAATGGCCAGCGGCAGATTCAGTTTGGTCTATATAAACGCAGAATTGCCAGCGGCAGATTCAGATTGGTCTATATAAACGCAGAATGGCCAGCGGCAGATTCAGATTGGTCTTTATAAACGCAGAATGGCCAGCGGCAGATTCAGATTGGTCTATATATACGCAGAATGGCCAGCGGCATATTCAGATTGGTCTTTATAAACGCAGAATTGCCAGCGGCAGATTCAGATTGGTCTATATAAACGCAGAATGGCCAGCGGCTGATACAGATTGGTCTATATAAACGCAGAATGGCCAGCGGCATATTCAGATTGGTCTATATAAACGCAGAATGGCCAGCGGCAGTAGAAGAGAAGTAAATACTTTGGAACATTCAGCCTATACAGCCTTCAATTTCGGAACATTCAGCCTATACAGCCTTCAATTTCACCATATCCCACCTATACAGCCTTAAAGTTCA
Source organism: Aporrectodea caliginosa (assembly GCA_020284085.1). NCBI lineage: Eukaryota > Metazoa > Annelida > Clitellata > Crassiclitellata > Lumbricidae > Aporrectodea > Aporrectodea caliginosa. The sequence continues at coordinate 1,071,364 of JACEVL010000218.1, forward strand.
ATGTCCTGAGGCTCTCAATTGCGTCCGCGCATCGATGACTCATATCGAAACTCCTAGGAATTTTCCCCGAAGTTTCGATATGACCTACGCCTGTGTTTGACTCATCGCGTAATAGCTGGCTCAATTCTCGCGGTATCGATCGTATGAGTCATAGGCGTAATCGTAGGGGAACATTCCCGCAGTATCGATCGAATGAGTCAAAGGTCGCGGAAGTTCCCAACAGTTTCGATCAGTCGTCAGTTTTGATGATGAGCCGTCACACGGTTGAAAACTGTTATCTCATTTTGACTTAAAGAAAAATCTTCTGTATATAAAATGGATTGCTCAACGAAAACAGTAAAACAATTACGAAACATTGCAAAAGAGAGTGGCTTGGTTAGATATTCGGGACTGCGAAAAGCGGATCTCGTGAGATTAGTATCATCGAGACTTTTGCAAAGCGTTAAGACTGTACACGAAAGCAACCCTCTAGACGCTCCAGTTCCAGACATCAAAGTTCCAACGGCTAGTCTGGGTATGTATAGATCAAACTGAATCTACCGCTGGATATTCTGCGTATATATAGACCAATCTGAATCTGCCGCTGGCCATTCTGCGTTTATATAGACCAATCTGAATCTGCCGCTGGCTAGTCTGGGTATATATAGACCAAACTGAATTTGCCGCTGGCTAGTCTGGGTATGTATAGACCAAACTGAATCTAATAATAATAATATTCGTTTATTCTGACACAAGTTGACATGGCCGCAGCTTGTTTACAAACAATCTGCCGCTGGCTATTCTGGGTATATATAGACCAAAGTCACCAAACTGAATCTGCCGCTGCCCATTCTGCGTTTATGTAGACCAATCTGAATCTGCCGCTGGATATTCTGCGTATATATAGACCAATCTGAATCTGCCGCTGGCCATTCTGCGTATATATAGACCAATCTGAATCTGCCGCTGGCCATTCTGCGTATATATAGACCAATCTGAATCTGCCGCTGGCCATTCTGCGTATATATAGACTAATCTGAATCTGCCGCTGGCCATTCTGCGTTTATATAGACCAATCTGAATCTGCCGCTGGCCATTCTGCGTATATATAGACTAATCTGAATCTGCCGCTGGCCATTTAGCGTGTATATAGACCAATCTGAATCTGCCGCTGGCCATTCTGCGTTTACATAGACCAATCTGAATCTGCCGCTGGCCATTCTGCGTATATATAGACCAACCTGAATCTGCCGCTGCCCATTTAGCGTGTATATAGACCAATCTGAATCTGCCGCTGGCCATTATGCGTTTACATAGACCAATCTGAATCTCCCGCTGGCCATTCTGCGTATATATAGACCAACCTGAATCTGCCGCTGGCCATTTAGCGTGTATATAGAGCAAACTGAATCTGCCGCTGGCCATTCTTCGTATATATATAGACCAACCTGAATCAGCCGCTGGCCATTCTGCGAATATATAGAGAACAGTCTGAATCTGCGGCTGGGTGTAATAGCGTGTATATATATATATATATATATATATATATATATATATATATATATATATATATATATATATATAGGGCTGTATGAATATTCTGCTGAACATTCTGGGGTATATGCTGTCCAGTGTCCATTTAGTTCAGTTCGCAATATTTCGTGAAGAAAAGATTATTATTATTATTATTATTATTATTATTATTATTTATTATTATTATTATTATTATTTTTAACCCTTTCCTATAAGATAATTACATACTTATACAGAAGTATATAATTATATCATGTTATAATTATATAACGGCAGAATAATTTATTCTATCGCTAGATGGCCTTATAGTCGCGAATATAGACATCATACATCAAACATATGATGTCTATGCTCGCGAATCTGAATTTCAATTTGCCGTAGGGTTCTTGAGCGTCACTCGAATGGGGTCTCCAGATTAACTGAAAACTCTGAAAAGCCCACACACGGAATACCATGCATTTACGTAAATCTATCTACATGTATATATAATTATATATTATATACATATATATATAGCCTACATAAACTCTCTCTGTCGCTATTTCTGTCTCTGTCTGTCTCTCTCACTCACACACACATACACACGCACACACACATAATAATGATCACAGCTGTAGGCCCCTATTAGGAATTTGCTGCCCGTCTCTAATTTCTATATCCGACGACGCTCCGCAAGATAATATATTGCTAATGTCACTTCAAAATTCCTCGCGCTTTGAATTTACCGTGGACCATAATCTAGCTTTCGACACCCAACTTTACATAGTAGCTTTCACTCAGGCACAGAGATGAGGTTTCCAGCGCCATGATGCCTCCCACCCTGAAAGTTCACACTCTGAATATATATATATATATATATACACATATATCACATCTGTCTGCTGTCTTCATAATTTGTCGTCCTTTCTCCGAACACACTCTGCTCTGCACGTCTTGTAGGATGATGCGTTGCGCTTGACCGCTTGTCACAACATAAGTTCTGCCAGCTCTGAATTAAGAAGGAAATCTATCTTCAGCAGCCACATTCACACCTGTTATAGCTTTCAAGCCGAAAGAGTAAGGTTTCCTGCATTATCTATGTTCCCGCAGTAAAAGGCTATCCTACAAGACTTTGGCAGTCGTCGATCTTGGTTGGTGACCCTAATATAAATTTATGGCACAGCTTAGACGAATTTGTGGGGAGGGAATTCCTTCACGTTCCCTCCCCAGGCTTAAAAGTGGGGAGGGAATTCCCTCCCCTTCCCTCCCCGGGATTTACGGCCCTGCTCTCTTCAGTGCCACGTGAACTATGAGAACTGTTCGGAAATAATTTCTGCCTACGTTAACGGCCTCTGTTGTCGTGAGATGTTCTTAAACGCTGGATCCCGCTATCTATTCGGCCGGAAAGGTTATTTAAAGGCAACGCAATCTCGAACTCTAGTTAGACGAACTCTCCTATCTCTCTCTCTCTCTCTCTCTCTACACCAGTTGAACTCTCTCTCCCCTCTCTCTCTCCTCTCTCTCTCTTCTCTCTCTCCTCTCTCTCTCTCTTGGAATCCTCTGCCGTCTGTCCTTGTTCATGCCTCTCTCTTTTCGATTGGTTCTGGTCGAATTGAATCAAAACATGCATCACGCACTCGGCCTCTCCCTACTACTCTGGCCTTCCCCTTAATGGTTCTAGGCAGTCTAGAATGTCCATGATCTACTGTCATCATTCTAGCCTCCGCTTAAAGAAAATTCTAAACTTTATCAATTCGCCTCTGTCTCTGCATACGTGCCCATCGACCTATATTGAGTGGACACAGCATAGCACAGCTAAAGTTGTACGGTGAAGTGAAGCTTCCGGTTACTGAACATTTTGCCAGCCATGACGTCACAGGCAAGCAATGCGCATGCGCAGCCATTTACTTTTATTAAGGTCAACCGTTCATAAACAAACAGAATGGTGCCGTTAGCGATACCGATGTGTGTTTTAAATTTACTATAAACTAGTATCGAATAATACAATCAAATATTTTATAATATTTGCGTCAAACTAGATCATAGCTATATCGCTAACGGCACCATTCTGTTTGTTTATGAACGGTTGACCTATATAAAAGTAAATGGCTGCGCATGCGCATTGCTTGCCTGTGACGTCATGGCTGGCAAATAACGTCGCAGGCACGCAACCGGCTAGGCTTCAGTTTGAATCTCTTATGCTGTGTCCACTCAATATAGGTCGATGATACGTGCGTAATGTGTTGCAATGACTCTGTGTCTCAGCGGATTTCATACCGCATTGCTGCTCTGGTTTCTCGTTTCGTTCTTGACTGCGCTCCATCTTACTTGCGCGATCTTTGCGCCCAGACTTGTCTGACATTGCAGCGCGTCGGGTGCTTCGCTCGGCGGCGAGGGGTGAGCTCACAGTTCCACGGGCTCGCTTGGCTATTAAGCAGCGCCGTGCGTTTTCGGTTGTGGGCTCTTCCATCTGGAATGACCTTCCGCTTGAGCTCCGTTCTTTAGGCCTATTTGTGGTCCAATCGACAGGGTTTTACAAGTCGCTTGATCAAGTCTTTTTCTTTAGTCTTGACTGGACTGGGAGCGCTCCTGAGTAGGTTCTTAAAGGGGCGCTATATTAATGCTCTGTATAAATGAATGAATGAATAGGATGGTGTTAAACATTGAACTACTAAGGAATAGGTCTACGTCATTAAGCAGTTACGCTCGAGTCCCCGCAAAGTTAGACTACCGTACGTATGCAGTTGCTTGAACCCAGTTTTCATCAACAGTCGCCTACACCACCACTAGCAATTTCAACGCGTGGCTTGTGAACAGATTTTCATCAAGGGGCCGTCCATAAATGACGTCACGCACCTAGGGGAGGGGGGTCGGAAATTTGTGACGATGTGTGACATGGGGTGGGGGTCTGAGAAGTGTGACGTCACACCAGGTCTATGTTATTAAATTTAACAATTAACAACAATTTCATTTTATTAATAACAACACTAATTTTGAGGATTAAATTTTAATTATTTTTAAATTATTTTAATGTATACGGGCACCATTATTAATAATTTTCTAATTATTTCAATATTTGGTCACCGTTAGATTTTAAAATATTCATGCTTTTCCCTATTTGTTCCATGAAGGAGCATTTTGCTTCGCCATGGAAATTTGGTTTTAATGGGGGTCAGGCTTTGTGACGTCATTTTCAGAGGGGGGTGTTACTTTTTGTGACGAAGTGTGACGAGGGGGGGAGGGGGTCAAAATCGGCCAAAATTGCGTGACGTCATTTATGGACGGCCCCCAAAGCAAACTGCATGCGCTGTAGATCAGTGGTTCCCAACCTGTTCAGAGCAAGGCACCAGCCGCACCCTTACTAACAGCAACGGCAGATGAAAGGCTCTTGGTCTTAATTTCACTTGGAGCCTATATTCTTCTCCAAGTCCTTTATTTTGATGACCAGCAACGTTCGGGTCCTTCTATTCAGCCATAGAGTTGCGACTATGTTCTACACCAAGTTTAAGAAATAGTCCTATGTTAGTAGGCTAGTGATAATAATAAGTATAGGCCAGGTTTTTCCAATTGTTTTCATCCATGGCCCGCGACACCCGTTGAGCAGGTTAACGGCACCATTGAGTGTCTAATGTAGGCCTAATGCATGTAGATCTCCGACATTTCACTTCACCAAAAAGCCACCTGGTCAGGGAGACCAGGTTTTAATAACCGGCGTTAGGCCTATATATATCAAATCAAGTCCTCCATTGCCAGGTTGTTTGGTCCGTGTAGGTAACGGGTCAGAATCCTGGGAGGTCAAGCCGAGGAGACAGTATGGTGTTATGGGGTGTTATGGGGTGGTGCAGGAGTAGAACCAGGATAGGACAGCATGGAGAGTTCGGTTTTCAGTCGTGAGTGGAAAGCTGCAAGAGAGGGCGAGCAAAGGAGAGGTGAGATTGACAGACGAGACAGGAGGAGGCTGAGCGAACTGGATGAGTTCTTTAGAAGCCTGGCGCTATATAAATTAAGGAGAGGTTGGGAAACACTGCTCTAGATTCTACAAGGAAGAACGCGGGATGTGCACTTGCATCACCTAATTTTTGGGTAAGTTGACATAAAGGCAGACCTATTTTTAGATCTTTAGGCTACTGTTTCGGCAAAAATTGACAGTGTTAGAATCTCAAATAAATTTACCATTTGTTCAAGTTGAAAAGCTTAGGTAATTCTAAACGAGGTTCCACCGTTGAAGTCAGGGCCTACGATTAAGCTGCGATTGGGTTAATGACTAATTATGAAGCCGTGTGTATAAGGATTGTTAGGCCTATAAGTGCAGGCTTGGTTAGGCACCTTGACACTCAATACAACATCGTTCAGTGTAGGTCTATGCTATAAACTCTATAGTGTTGCTCTATGTTGTGGCCCAACTGACCTTGAAATTGTAATTGCATGCTACGTGCGATATTATTGTGAAATAACTTAAATCACTTATAAAAGCCCTATCTAATGACTAATATCACAGGTTGTACAGGCGTTACGAAAGTACAGCCTGCCAATGCGTCTATCCAATCACTATAATAACACATCATCTAATGTGTGTAATCTGCAGGATTTTCTTACAATTCGTCGCTGGAACTTGCTATCGATTTGCGTCCTGGAGAGTTAGAGCTCTTGCGACTAGCGTGCGACCCTCTGCGTTTCTTTTGCGACCCTGCTGAGGATTTGGGTGAGGGAGGTGTGGTGCCAGTGGCCGAGGCTGTCAACGCCGGAGCCGCGGACGATCGCTCCGTGCGGGACTCCATCTGTTTGAAGGACGACTGCGAGTCGAACTTGACCTGGGCCTTCTTCCGCAGTGCCTCGAAGGAGCTGGGGAACTGCATGATCTTGTTGTTCGATACGTTCAGGTCCTTCAACTGTGGCAGCTTGGCAGTCGACTCTGGGATCGCCTCGATGAAATTGTCCGAAACGTCCAGTTTGGACAGTCCTTTCATCTTCACGATGTCCTTTGGCAGCTGGACTATCTCGTTGGACGCGGCAGACACCTCCTGCAGGCGGTACAGGTAGGGGAAATCCGCCGGGAATCCGTCTATGTGGTTCTTAGAAACGTTCAGAACAAGCAGAGAGGCGAGCTTATCGATGGGATCGTTGGGAAACGATGTTAACTCGTTTTCGGAAAGATTCAGTACGACCAGTTTTCCGAGAGAACCGAAGTCGTCCGGAAGAGAGGACAGTTTGTTCGCCGATAAATCCAGGTGCTTCAGCCATCGCAGCTGGAGAAGATCCGGCTGGAACTCCAGCATCACGTTCTTCGATGCGTCCAGATGTTCCAGCTTCTTCAGAACTGCTATTCCGTCGAGACTTGACATGCTGTTGGTCGAGACGTCCAGACGACGCAGGTTCCGCAGCCGAACGAGACGATCCTCTGGCGGCAGCGATTCGATCATGTTATCGGACAGACTGAGGTCGGTCAGGAAGCGTAGGTTGGTTATTGCGCCGGGGAATTCGTCCAGTTGGAGATGAGAGATGTCGAGGCGAGTGAGGCACCGCACGTGGGAGTCATCGCCGAGCTTGATCATCAGGGAACCGCGTGGATCGTCGGTCGGCAAGAAGATTGGGTTCTGCGAAATGTCGAGGTCGGTGACGGTCGGTGGCAGGTGAATTCCGGTCAGCTGGTTGCGCGCGGCGTTGAGGACGACGAGGGAGCTGAGCAGCTCGAAGGACTTTGGTAGAGCTGAAATCTGGTTCCCGGCGATGTTCAGCGTCTCCAGACTTCGAAACGTCCTCATGTTCTGCGACAGTCCTTCGAGGCGGTTGTTCTCGCCGTCAAGAGTGACGATGCTCTGGCAGATTCCGAGCGACTCGGGCACAAAGCTGACGTCGTTGTTAGCGAACCGGATATGCTTGAGGGTCAGAATGGACCCGATGCTGTTCGGCAGTCGACTGAAGCGGTTGTCGGAGACGTCGAACGTGACGAGCGACCTCAGGCGTTCGAGGTCCTGCGGCAGTTGGTCGATCTCGTTATGCGACAGGTTCAGCTGCTCGCACCTGACGAGACCGAGCACCTGTTGTATGTTCGACAGGCGGTTATGCGAGAGATCGAGCACCCTCAGAGAAACGATCTCTTCGAAGTCAGGTGGTAGAGCGTCGATCTCGTTGTGAGAGGCGTCGAAGCTCGTCATGCGTTTGAATCGACTGAACTCTTCCGGAAGTGAGGACAGACGGTTGTGGGCGACGCTGAGAACATCCATGGCGGCCCCAATCTGGCAGATCTCCGGCGGCAGCTGTGCCAGATCGTTGCTGGCGACGCTGAACCAGCTGAGGTATCGCATCAGGCCGATCTGTGGCGGCAGCTCCTTCAGACGGTTGTTCGAAAGGTCAAGGGACGTCAGGCGTGTCAGGTTCTCGAATCCCGTCGGAAGTTTCTCCAGGAGATTGTGCGAGGCATTGATGCAGTGTATGCTCGGGTTCTTGATGGAGACGGTCGGCAGCTGCGTCAGCTGGTTGTGTGAGACATTCAGCGACATCGGGTGCTTGTAGATCGTCTTCTTCAGCGACCGGATGGCATTCTCCGAGAGATCGAGCGTCAGCAGACTCGGCAGCTTGGCCGGAACCGTCTTCAGTCGGTTGTTCGATGCTCGAACCTCCGCCAGAAGCGGGGCCTTGCCGAGACCGGGCGGCAGCGATCGTAGGTTGTTTCCGGAGACGTCGAGGAAGGTGAGAGCCTCGAGGTTTGCGATCGTCCCAGGGAGAGTGGCCATTTCGTTGTTCTTGAGGTCGATGCTCTCGAGGGCGGTCAGATCGCCGATGGACTTGGGCAGCTTCTTGATGCGGTTGTTCGGCGCCTCCAGGATCCTGGCCGTGTTCATCACCTCCTCGTTCTTGTAGATCTCTTCCGGAAGGTTTTTGGCGCTGATCGTCGAAAACCGGAGCTCGAAGCCGGGCTTGTTTCCGTAGGTGATCGGAATGATGTGTCGTCTGATCTGCTGAGACAGCGCAACCACTTTGCTGCCAGGCCCTATTGGGGGAGGGGGCTTCTTGTCGGTCTTCTTCGGTCGCCTCGAAGTCATGACGACTGCCTGGAAATATTTACACGAAATCGTAAGAGCTGTAATTTACTCCTATCTTATTGAGACAATGTCTGTTGCTCTAACTGATATCCTGCCTCTTTCAATATGTTATGGCTAATAATGTTCCTGGTGACTAACTTCAATGCTCGCATCTTAACTTTTATAAGGGACCATTCATTAACAATTTCACTTGTAGACTATTATATATCAATTATTGCTACTGAGTATTGTAATTTCCAATTGTAATGACACATTTGTATACTGTCCCTTGAAGAGAGACACGTCAGAGAAATCCGAGCTTGACACAAACCACGATCAAACAGAATGTTTTTAAACCGCTTATGGATAAGAGGGTAAGAAATACCAAGTAGCACATGTCGTAGGTTGCTTCACCAGAAGCTAATTAAAAGCTAAACGCGTGGCACCAGCTTATTAGAATAGAATAATACCTAAGGCAAACTCTCTATCTCGTAAAACATTTGTCACACGGATGCTTTATACTTAATTTTTGTTATATTTGATGATCTTTGTACACCAAAATGCGGTTAGCAGTTGGTGTTTCAATAAAGGATATACTTACTTACTTACTTACTTACTTACTTACTTACTTATTCACAAGGGTTCAGAAAAGGATGGAAAACCAAACGTCCTAAACTTCGATGTTGATTAAGTAGATCACTTCAAATCGCGTAGGGATCGACCTTAAATCTGTCAATCTTCTATTATGGACGTGCTTTTGTGTAGTCACTATGATGCCATCGGAATATATATATCGCGTTTCTGTCGATTTCTGACCGCTTAGTAGCCAACATGTCCGAACGCCACATATTAAATAGGCTATAGGCTATCACAGCCGACAGACAGTCATTTATCCAGAAATGCTTTTCACATGACAATGATGTTGTCAGATTTCTATTGTGTTTTTTCGCAAACACCATTAGTGATTGTTTTTGTTGTTGTTTTTCATATTCTTGTTTTGTGCTACCAATGTTTATTGAATAAAAGATTGATGCATTTTATAGGCTAATATAACGTAGGCCCTAGTCTAAATCGCCGAAATATCTTAACGTTCCACCAAAAATGAATCAGCGAGACTAGCGCTTAAATTACTGCAGCTTTGTAAACTCACATCCTCAGGATCAAATGCATACATGCAAGTACAAAATCTATAACCTAAGAACTTCTATAGCGCTACTGTATTAGGCTTAAAGCATCGGTCTGTGGTCGCCACTAAACAAAACTGTTGTGCAAGCTAAACTCCAGGAGAGTCCGTCGTTTGAAAGCCAAGAAGTGAGTCCGAGGAGACACGGAAAGAAAGAGCCAACGGAGGAAATGGTCCAGGAAAAATTAGTTTCACACGAGTCTCTGGGCCAAACAAGAAACGAAGAGAGTTCCAGGTTGTATCCTGGGTCAGCAACGGAAAAGGACGCCTGGCGAAAGTCGTCCTACTACAATGCTCACGGAATAGTCAAACTGAGAAAGTCAGAAGAGCTGCTCGAGTAGGGAGAAGTCTTTGAAGTCAGCATATGCACAAACGTACTCTACATGCATTAGTAATACATACCTACATACCTATATATGTGTGTATATATATGGATGCATACATGCGTATGCATACATACATACATACATACATACATACTTACATACATACATACATACTTAAATACATACATAAATACGTGCATGCTAGCATGCATATATACAAGCATGCATGCAGGCCTACACACAAACATGCATGCATACATACCCACATAATACATACAAGTACACAGCTATAATACATTCGTGATACACAGGTGATGCCTAGGAATTAGATGTGGATGCACATAATTATTATCCGACTTGTTTTTGAAAACGATAGGTCGATTCCATGCTGGGAAAGAGTCAAATTCAAAGGCGCGTTCGATGTAAATGACTTATCAATAATGTTAATTACAGTCATATTGATGCTTTGCATGTCTAGACACGATGCTCGAGGTCTTCGAAATTGTAGTGACTACGGTCTTCACATTGTTGCAGCCGACCGGACAACCACTTCAAACGATCAACTCCAGTCTTAATCGTGTTTGCGCACTATCTCAATAATGGCTTGATAAATTATAGGCTGATTTCAAGTACTCGAAGGCTGATTTAAAGTACTCAAAGTACAAATACATGTACAAGTACTTCAATACCAATGACAACTACAACGCTAAGTATATACACAATATAAGCTAAACTCGCAATAGAAACACAATTTGGGAGGAGGCAGTAAAAACCCCATCGGGGTTATCTTGCCTCCACAAGTAAAGCCTCATACTTCATATGCAACTCTTCCATAAAAACTAAAAATGTAGATAAATTTATTAACTGTATGCACGTGCCTGTTTCCTCAGAGCCATGACACCACACCATAACTGGATGGGAAATTCTCACTACTACAAGTGTAAGTAGGCTACTTGGATTGCAAGTGGACTATAATTGTAATTAGCGACTTCTATAATTATAGAGCAAAAGTATCAACCGATGGCGCTTCAAAACAGGCAGCTGAAGCAGAGGCAGACTATGTTTGATAAGTCAACTAAACAAGTGAGTCTTAAGTTGAGACCGAAATGACACAAGCCAAGAGTGTCAAGAGTGCCAGTACAAAAATACTTAGAATCAGTAGGCCTACACAAGTAATACTCGAATACAAGTACAAATATCGATAAATTAGTATCCTTATAAATATCGCGCACCTGGATACTTGCAATGCCTCTCGTGGATACATTGTATAGGTCTATAGCCTACTCAAAGGTCTATATGCTTGTTCAAACTGTTCATTTGGCCGTATGTAGATTTATACGAGCAGTATAAATTACGATCTAATCTATATGCGACGTAGCGACATGATATCCGCCGAGTGCGGCAAGTATAGACGGCATAATAGCTCTCTCTCTCTCTCTCTCTCTCTCTCTCTCTGTCTCTGTCTCTGTCTCTGTCTGTCTCTGTCTCTGTCTCTCTCTCTCTCTCTCTCTCTCTGTGCAATTGTAATTGTGAATTCATATAAAGCCACTAAAAGAGTAGGAGACAGAGCGCGAGGAAGAGGACACGAAAGAGTTAAGGGTGTCGAATAGGAGAAAGAAAGAATGATATAGAGATGATAAGACTTGAGGAATTTGAGAAGGTAGAGGAAAACAGGATGAGAAAAAGGAAAAGGATAAAAAGAATTTCAGAGCTTAAATGGAGGTGGAAAGTGTTAAGAAAGGAAAGGGCGTGAGTAGAGAAACGAGAATGAAAAGGAAAGACATGAAACAGGAAAAAGACGGAAAGATAGGAGTAAAAGGAGGAGGAAGAAAAGAGAATGAAATTAGAATGAAGTTGGAGGGATAAAGATAGAAGAGAATTCAATATGATAGCCGAAAGAAGGAAGAGGAAGAGAATGAGGAATAGGATGATGACGATAAGAACGATGATATGATGAGAGAAGGATAAAGAAGTGTAGAGCAATTATTGCAGAGCACTTTATTATAATTATCTGATCGTAAACAGGCTGTTATAGCCCTTCATGGGCCACTTACTGTTTTATAGCTTAGCGACGAATCCTTTGTAAACAACCTAAGAGAGATCAATGTCGTATAAACACTCCAGCGACATGTAGGCCTATACCGGGTCCACTTTATGGTAAAGTAAGAAGAACGACTCATGCAATGAGCTGTTCTTCTGATAGATTGCTGTGGTCATATTTGTGCTTCAGCAAAAATATCATTCATACACTGGAAGCAAGAGTTCCTATTTGTAATTATTGTAATGAATATAGGGCCTGCTCCTTGTCCCTTTTGCCATGCTTTCTCGGTGGTGGGCCCTCGACCTGGAATGACCTCCCACTGGAGCTTCGCCTCTTTCCCAGGACCCTCTCTCCTATACGTTCTTTTACCATCTAAAGGCTGTTATTTTATCTGTGCCGGAGTCGGGAGCACCTCTGAGTAGTTTTCTTGAAGAGGCGCTATGTAAATGTTCGATACAAATGAAAGAATTGTAATCGAACATTTACAAAAACGTCATTCAACGATTAAGAGGCGCTAAGAGGCTGGTCCAGGATGGTCGTACCATTGCAAGGGTGCGACCTTTATCTTCCTCCATTATGTATAAAAATACACATTTAGAAATTAAGATTTTCGTATGCATTCTAAAGGGCATTTACGATGCGAGGAGCGCAAACACGACTTAGGCAATAAATTGTCGTCCTAATTGCTGTTGCTGTGTTTTGCTCCAGTTGAAAAGTAGGCCCAAAAGTTACAATCCCAGACAACGCCTACCAGAGTTTATTGTTATTATTGTTAGTGCAGACATGTGCTAACTGTATGCTCACCTTACCTTGGCTATTTGACCTCACCTTACTTGAACTTGCTGACGTTACTTTGCTTTACATAAACTTAACTAACTGGACCTTGCTGTAGGCCTGCCTCACCTAACTTACTGCCTTACTTTTCTCTCCTTCCTTGTCTACCCTTGTCTTACATTACGATGTTTTAGGCCAGCGTCCACTTATTTATCCTTACGGTCTCTCTACTTTTGCGTCCCTTATTTCTTCATACCTATGAAGACCAGTTCCCCTATTTACCTGTTACAAGTTGCGACCTGTCAGCTTGATGTTGAGAATAAACGAAATTGATTGATTGATTCGTCATGGCGATGCGTTAGATTGCACTTAAGTGCTATGGACATCGTTCTATGAGTGGCTTTTAGGGGCTATTGAATGTTTGGCGTTAACGCATGCAGATCAACAAAGACATATCTGGTGTTTCTGATCCTTCAGAGGAAGGTATTCTGATAGTCTTCATTTTCAGCGCAAGCGCCATTCAAAGAACCCTAAATATCTCCAACCGAGTCATATCCAACACTGCACCACGTGTCTGGAACTATCTACCTCCTGAATCCCGCACTTTTTCGGTTCCTCCACCACCATCGCCAATCACCCACCATCATCTGCCTCAGGCTCCTCTATCCATCACCCCAAGGCTTTCCACTCGAAATTAAAGTCTCACCTCTTTAAGAAACTGAAGTCTCACCTCTTTAAGAACTCTTACCCCGACTCACCTGATCCTCCGACTTCCAATTCTCTACCTAAATGACACCTTAACAGCTACTCTGCCCCTCTGACCCTCTGGAAACCGGACTCGGACCTCCTTCGGATTACCCTTTCGACAACCCCTCTGACTCGACGCAGTGCTTATGATTAAGCCGGTGCTTTTCGAGTGGCGCTTTAGAAGTTTGAAGATTACGATAACGTGTGCGACTTCTAACCAAGAATTGAAATCTATTTTAAAGTGGAAAGCTGTACCCTAATCTGATCCGGGATAATCCGATTGATTCTGATCCTTGAAATATCCAGAAATTGGCCTCTACTACATGCCTGATAGAATCGTTAGTTTCGTCGTCAATCGCAAGCTAAACCAACAAAGTCGGTCGCATATGTTATGTATAGAACCAGAGAACCCCCGCTTTGTCCAGATAATTGACCGTCATTCGACAAACACAATTAGATAATTAGCTGAGGCAGTATAGGCCTATAGTAGCAAAGGTGTATGCGCTCAGACATGAGTCTACTAAAGTGACATGACAAAAATGCAATGTTTTGTAGACCTACATGTATATCATAAAGGCTATGTATAAATTGTATATGTTGTAGTCGTGCAGCTGGTAATGTTGCAGTATTCCGATTGTAGCGCTCTCTGCTTGTGTAGATAAGCAGATGCCGCGCTTTCGCACATCACCTCGAGCCCAAAATCACGTCATCTCATGTCTTTGGAAAAGTCTTCCGTGTACACAGGCTTACGCACTATTTGAGTCTCTTCAGCTAACAATTTCCAACTGTCGTAAAACGCAATGTTTAAATCGTTGAGATAGTCATGCGTGCAGAGCCTTTGTGAGTTACTTAAAACACGCTTTATTAAGTGCATTGATGTACATGCATTCCTTTCAGAACTACATGCGAGGTTCGAACCTTAGCGAAAATGGTAGACCTAAAACGCTATCGATATCAATTTAACCTCTCTCAGATGGTCTATTGATGAAAATTTTAAACCTAGTCCGGTAAACGTGTAGTTTAGCGTCGTGAATTATTCGACCATTGTAGCATTGTTATTTTTTATGAATCCAACTTCTACTTTGGGAAGAATGCTTTTCATCAATCCCGCTTCGATTTAGGCAAGAATTCGTTTAATCATTCCAGCTTCCATTTAAGCAGGAATTAATTTTCATCTATAGGCTACACCTTCTTTTTAATTAAGAATTATTTTTCATCAATCGAGTGTCTATTTAAGCAAGATTCTTTTCATCAATCCCACTTCTATTTAAGCAAAAATTAGTTTCATCAAGCCGACTTCTATTACGAAGAATTCTTTTCCCCAAACCAACTTGTATTCGACCAACGCTGAAACACACGCAATGGCGTAGCCTACAATTTACGACGCTAAGCTACACGTTTACCCCAGGCCTACTTGATTACAACCCTAGTAGCAAATGCATCTTCATCTGCCTCAGAAGTTCAGAACTCACCTTTTCAAAACCCAAACGATAGAAGTAGTCAACCGAGAGACTTCGCTGGCAATCTACAACCAGGCTTATTCGAAAAAAGGTTACGATGAACGTTGACTCATATCCAAATCATGTAGATGTTCGTTGTGCTTTCAAAACGTACCAAACTCTCGGGGACCTAGTAGCCTTACAACCAGCGTTCACATGACACGGAGAGGTCGATTCGGTCGCCTAGAGTAAGTGCACGCAGCCGAACATAGTTACGCATGCACGCCGTCAGGATTAAAAGTCGTCGTTGGCGTCCTTGACGACCTGTCTAGCAACGTGAATATGCTGTTAGGACCACCTCTAGCAGTCGAGCCAATGGCGTGTACTTTGTAGGTTGATTATGCCAAGGTAATCGTTAAACACAGTCCATTTGTGAGTTTGAATAGAACGCAGATCAAGTTCCTGTATACACCCAGTAGACAACGGCGCTCGGCCTGCGTGCAGAAAATTGCATTGGCTAGAGTCACATAATTATAGGTTACTAAGCCTAAGGTATTCGTGGGTTCACGTATGTATCACTGAAGTCCTTTGTTTATGGTTGTTTCGTGGGATTATTGACTGAAGCGATTTCTGCCGGATGACCTCTGACTTGGTACGGTAACGTATCTCTACCACGAATCTGGAGGCTGCGTTAAAATGTCCCTATCTTCAGAATGAAGTCCAAGCTATTTTAATTGAAACATGAATATTCTTTTAAAGGCCTCTAATTTATGATATAATTATGGTTCAATACTTAGGATTCACTTAGTGCTGCAGCAGCGAAGGTGGACGCGTTTTCTACCATCTAGTAGTATCTATGAGGGAGTGGCAGTCGGTAAGAGTAACTGTGATGCGATCGCTCATATGGCTGTTGTCATTCACCACCGTACATAGACACATACATAAATGCATACATGCTTACATAAATACTTATATAAATGCAAACAGACACACACACATATATCAATATATCAGCGTTATATATATCACGCACATATGGACTATAGCCTATAATAGCATTTAAGATCATACAATTTATCACAATTTCAAAGGACTACGGTGCTGCTCCGATCCTTTCGCGTGGATTAAGTTAATGGTTTCAACACGATTTCTTACTACACCCGGTGCATATTAGTTGAGCTTCAGTCAGCTTGCTTGCTCTCTCCTTCTGGTATTAAACATCGTGAACACGTACAAAGCTGGCTATTCTAACTCTTCAAGATCGAATTTCCGCCCATGACGTAGGACTGCACGATGTACTACGTGTACAGTTGGCGTCGTTGCTTCATGTGCGGACGAAATCAACACAGTTCAATAGGCTGTTGAGGATACAGAAGGACTGCATCGATCACCGATACTGGACGAGAAACGCCATCTGCATCGCCTACATGATGTCTCGATCTCTGCATCCCTACCTGCCGCAGCAGCAGCAGTAGCAGCTCCTTTCAGCTGCTGGATGCTGAAGCTATTTTCTGCTTATGAGAATCGTGCTGACGGTCATATATTATAAAAATGGCATGGCGTTTGGCCTATAATGACCAGCATTGCGTCCCTATAAAGACTATAATTGCAGACATAACGGCAGATATACAACTTTATATACATAAAGGCCTGTAAAGAAATTTATATGGCTGACATTATTATATAGGCCTACATGAATGCATGCGTATGCGTGTACGCAACTACGCATGCATACATGTATACGCCATTATGTCTGTGTTTATTTGTTTGAGCATGTTGTTAAGGGTTCCCCTAAAATAAATACTTTTCGCTTGGTTTTAGGATAAAAATGTATTCTTAACAAAAGGAACATACAATGCAATTAAACCTTCTAGGAAAGAACAGAACATGTCGACCTAAGATCAGAACTTCCCCGACAGCTGCAGTCGTCAATTTAGAACAAAACAGTCTTTGTACACACAAGCAACACTGTTGGTTTCGCAGAACACGAAGCAGACAGCTACAGAGGTCGAAACAGAAGTAGACTAACCTCATTCGGTTCTTCTTTACTTAATTATACAACTGGGAACTTCGCTTCCTAACACAAAACAGGGTCCCATTAGATCAACATCTAAATCGCCAATCTCTCTCTAAACCTACTTAGTCATGAGCTTATATAGGCTTTCATTGCCACAAGATGGCCTACAAGCAAACTAGTCAAGCAAAACGGACTTCAGCATCTTTACATAGTTCTGCTTAACCTAAACTCAATCCAACCACTCCTTGAAAAAACAGCCAAATATATAACAATGTGCATCCATATAATTGTAATTCTAATTGAACATTTTTATAGCGCCACTCAGAGATTCAGAGGCGCTCACGACCCAGGTCAGTGCTGTCTCTAACAAATAAGATAGTCTTCAGGCGTTTCCGAAACAGAGGAAGAGAAAGGCTGAGGAGGTCAAGACGCAATTCATGCGGAAGATGGTTCCAACTAGAGGGGTCGACATAAGCCGACATAATGATATACATGCAGCTCTAATGTATGCTAATACGCGTATGTGTATGCATATAGCTAGGCCTCTATCGAGACGTAAAGTAGTCTGATAAATATTAAAACGTTTGATAAATTCGTTGAAAATGAGCATGGTCGATGCCATACGGTGGCTATAGAAAAACGTTCACACTTATTTTACAATTCAATAGACACGATGTAGCTATATCATTATCCTATTGAAGTTTTGTAGAATCTGCGCCCTATCAACGTTGGACATCTATTGAATATCGAACAAAAGGACTCTGACTGGTTGTGATTTAATCGATGAGTTTTGATGTGGTCATAACAATCTTAGTCTACTTATGACTCTATAACATTCATGGAGGTTAAAAGGCTTATGGCATTTTCAAGTGAGGCTGTAAAAATTGTGAGTTAACATAAGTACTAGGCTATAATCTAGTCGTATATTAACGTCTGTATAGGCCGCCCTAAAACTGTGTCGGATAGTGCAGAGAGCGTCTTTGTTTATTTTCCATGAAGTGGCGCTATATAAATTTCATTTATAAATAATTAAACAGATAGCTAAACTGTGAATCCTTTCGTTTCTTTGAGATTCCATTTGCCATGAACAGAATACGACTGCTTCGTCACTACAGCATCTTCAGCATGAACATGCAGCAAGTTGTTTCTTTTTCATCTGTTCTCTGGTTATGTCTATAAAATGTACCTGTATTACCGGACCACGATTCTACTTGCGATGTATCATGTAGGGGAGGGGACAAAGGAGATAACGCCAAACAACTCTGCCTTGTGTAATTCTTCTTCATTCAATCGATCTGACACGAATTGACTATTTTAACTTCCTATTTGTATGATATGGAAGATCCAAGTTGACCTCGATTGTGTCATTCGTATATATAATGGCCATCAAGTTGAAATAGGTTTGCACGTATTTTTGGAGCCTTTTCAGTAGGCTACCTCACAAGTGCTTCTTGCCAACCTAAAATCCATTGTTTTTAGAATACTCTAATTATAATAATGATCATTATAGTTGGAGACGGTCATTACCGTATCAGTTGATATTGATGCTGTCTGACGCAGACACGTAAACCAAAGAACTCGACCATGAAAAGTAGGCGGAGTAGGCCAAGTCAGAAACTCTCGAGATATTAGTTCATTATGCCAGACTTTCAGTCATTTACTCGGTAAGAAAATGTCTAACTTTCTACAAAGTAATAAGCCACTCCCTAATTGGCTAATTATTGGCGTAACCATGCTAAACTTAAACTTTGCATGCATGCACTTTGACTCTGATTCGTTAAATGTTTATAGATATTCAAGGAAGACATCATACCCATTGGCGTCTTCTCAGCCAAACCTAGGAGACCTGGGTTCGCTATCTCTTTCTGAGTTATGCCCCGGTATTTAAGAACCCAAATAATTGGGACAGGTTCGTGCAAGTGTGCGTATACCATGTGAAAATCTTAGCGGTTTTTGCATATTAGGGTATACTTGGGGTGATCAGTAGCCTAAGGTGGCTGTCAGGAGGAGCATTGCCACAATTATAGTTCTATGACCAATGGAGTTTTGCGTTTGATCTATCGTTGATGGTGCAAATCAACACATCCACTGAGGATCTTAAATGGTGTTATTTAATTATCGTTAAATACAAATAGATACACACATGACTGCTGCAACCGGTGGCGACTACCCCCCTCCCAACCTGTAATGGTGGGGCTACTTACATAATCATAAGAAACTCAGAAGTCACAGAACTGTAAATTGATATAAAGAAATCAACAACAACCCAGTTTATATCAACAAAAACGTTAAACCCCAAGTTCTGGCAACCGTGGAATATCGTTGTTCCCAACAACCCAACCCCCAATGATAGACGCAACTGGCTGCAACGAGTTTTAATATTCTGGAAATGTGATTTCTGTATCTACTCCATCCATTTAAGCTCATCCATTTGCTCAGTTTCCATTCGAAATTCAAGATTAAGCTTTAACCAATTGTGTACGGAGCAAACGAGGTAACTGATGAATACAATTTTAATTTGCTCAGTTTATTATCACAACGAATCTACACAATGTGCATTTGAGTTTGAACTTACATAGAGCTTTTAAGACTGTAGGCCTAAAGTTTAACTGAAAAACTATAATACGTTCGTGTAGGTTTTTAAACTACAACATTTCAGATGTTGATTAATAAAGCAAGTGTTTTGTTTCAATAAAATAGGACTGTTGAAATTCTCTGGTTGATTTGATGCATTTCATGGTTCGGCTAAGACGTGCCATCGTTCCACCTGACTGCCTCCTCCTGCTCTCATGTCTTTCCAGTGAATCAGTTCATCCTCTCCGCTGTTGTTGTAACCTGTTTCACAGCAAGTGAATAGCAGAACATTACTTCAGAACCCGAAAAAGTACCTGAACGAGACAATAGCCAGTAGTAAATGTTCCCAATGTAACCTTTTGGATTAACAGTTTTAAACTATATATAGCATGAATGTATGTATGTATTCATGCATGCAAGTATGTATGGGTGTATATGTATCTGTATGTATGTATGTATGTATGTATATGTATGAATGTATGTATGTATGTATGTATGTATGTATGTATGCATGTATGTATGTATGTATGTATGTATGTATGTATACATGTGTAAATGTGTGTGTATGCATATATGCATTGATGTATCAGAGAAGCAACCTTCGAGTTTTGTTTTCTTGGATAGCTTTACATTTTATGAATTAATGACAAAATTGCCTCCTTTTGAAACCTGCTGAAAACCCTCATAAAATGCCAGAGGAAATAAACTTTATTTGATGGTCGCAAATAAAATTTCCGATTGCATCTTAAATCCTGCTGAAACACTTAGTGACTGAATCATTCGCCAGATGTGCTGTGGGAAGAACTTCTGCCAGTCTGAAGAAGCTCGCTCTACAGGTTCTGCACTTTGAAAGCTTGTGTTTCATTGCTGAAACATTCCACCATTCCTCACTTTGGATGGAGACTAAAAAGTCATACAACTCGTCAAAAGATTGATCACTATACAGTTCAGGTTGGACTTAATGCCAAAATCATGAGTTGAAAATTAACCGATTCCTTTGTAGATTGAACATTCCTTCACCTCAAGATTTTCAGAGTCTGAAGCCAGGGTGGGAAAGAGTTTCATGGTCTAAACCAGACGTAGTTGGAAAGAGATCAAATGGAACACGGTCGTATTTAAAGAGATCAAACCGTGTGCAAACTGTTCTGTCCCCGTTACGTCTTAATTTTTCTGTTTCATACGGATTTATTGGACGTCAAATTTTCTTATAACCTTCGCTTGCTCCTCGTCATTTAAAGCCTCAACTTCACAACTTCTATTGAAAATGTTTCTCCCGTCTGCTTATAATTTTCGCAGGAGCTCCCACCAGAATTGTAGCCTACTTTTCATTAAAACTGGCAACGGTCTGCAAGTTGCAGTGAGTGAGATTTCACCCAACCATCACCTTCCCCACCAAGCCTCCTACGCTTTTAAATATCTAGAGTAAAGCAATTGGTGGGGCCTAAGCACCTCTGCCCCCACGGTCTGCAAGTTGAGGACTTGGCTCTTTGACTCCGAACCTTTGCTTCCTCTGCTCTATGTTTTGATCCGATTAGCCAGTGACTTTCTCGCTGTCTTGAATTTTGCAACCTTTACAACTCACAGCTGTCATCTGAGCGGAACATGTTTGTTGGAATCGGTCTCAACGCTACTGTTATTTTCTTACATTGCTCTGACCGTGCTGTTCATAATAATTATACTAACACGAATGGCCAGAGTTGAGCTACATTATTTTCGAATCTTATTGGCGAAATGAAAATACTACTACAGTAAGATTCGAAAAATAATGCATGGGTGCAATGCGTGGCAGGTGATCAGCGTTTGTTTTTAATACCAACCGAGTATGAACCATCCGATGAGTTCCTCTCTCTTGAGACTACGCTTAGCGTAGACGGACACCATAAGAGAGACTTCTGCCAGCTGCGTCTCTACCACCTGGAACATGAACTTCTCTCGGTAGACTGGATTCGGCGACATCTTACGGACGGAAGTGTTACTCCGGGTCAGCTCCTTTCCACCGGCCGACATCAGCGTCACCCGCACGTACGTATCTGCAAGAGTATCATCAGTAGGTCGTAATCGCAGTCGAAATCGTAAATTTATATAGTGCCACTTCAAGAGATACTCCTCAGGGGCGTTCCCGATCTGACAACGCCAAACAACGATCGAAAAGAATGATATTCAAACGCCTGCGGAAAAGGGGCAAGGAAAGACCAAGAAGCTCATTACGGATGTTGCTAGGCAACCTAAGGTCACTTTAGTGTCATCTGACGCCTAATGCATCATCATGACGGCGTTATAGAAGTTCTGAGATTCATTAGTTGAAAAGGCTGCAACTTAAAATGCTGTCAGAATATATATATATATATATATATATATATATATTCTGACATTATATATATATATATATATCTGGCGCCATATCTGTTGTTTTCTATACAGTTGCAGAATCACAGGTATCGTAATGCACATATGTCCTTCAAAATTTTGGAAAATATTTGAGTCTGAACCTGTGAGATGGAGGTCTTCTTTTCCTCCACTCTTTAGGATCATTTTGGCTCACTGCATGGTTGTAGGCTCGCACCATTGTTGATGCTTCATCTTTACATACTGGCGCTATATAAATACAGAAATAATCGGCCTAGTCATAGAACGAATGTAGGCTCAGACGATAATCATTGAGCAAACCAAATCCAGTAACAATATGGTTAATTAACCAACTCCAGCAATAAATCTGCCATTCAGTAGCTAGGTCTAAGATGGCGTGGCTGATTAATGGACTTGGGATCATAAGTGCATTTCCAATCAAAGTGCCGAGAATATGGATGTAACCTTCCGGCTCCAAGGGAAAAGACGCTCATGAAACATACAATCGTATGCAAATTTCCTCCTACGTATACAGTGTTATACACGCATGCATGGCCGCCTCAGTCGTGTTTCTCATGATGACCCGAAGGCAGAGGCAGAGGCAGACCTGGTGGTCGGTTGGTCGTTAGGTACTTGAGATTCGTTCCCTGGAGGACGTCGACCGTCAGCCGACCGGTGATGGCGTTGTAGGCGAGGCTGAGCAGCAGCTCAGACGACCCTTCCATCCCTTCCATCTCGACCGACTGACTCGATGAACTGGCGGCACTGCTACTTCTCGACCGCCGACCGAGACTCGAGCGGTCGGAATCCTACGGGCAGAACGAAACTCGGATTAAAGTAAAGCAGTCAAATGATCAAGAACGACTCTCGGTCATCTATAAGCTTAATTTTGTACTTGGTGACGGTGGAGTCCAGTCAACAACGGTTTTTGGCCCTGGGCTGAATTAGTTTTGGCGAGATGACGGCGTTATTGTGATTTGAAGCAAGTTCATGCAACGACAATATTTATTATTAAAGGCAGTGTATTCCTATACACATAACTATCGCAATGTTGACAGATGCCTTCACTTTAGCTTAGTTATTTATTGTTCTAGGCTTCATAAATAATTTATTTATCACCAATTATTGGTGACGTTATGGGTCTGGCTTTAATTAACACCGAACGAGGGATTGGTCATCATCACTCTGTGGGGCAAAGTAATGCCTCGCCTCTGATTAGCAACTATAATCTGTGTTGAACATTGTTTCAACATTGGATGAATATCGGCCCATCACCAGAAGCTCCGTGCATTTGTGGATTCGCTTGTTTTACATCGTTAGCCAATTGGTTTGGACCCTCGCCCTCCAACAGAAAGTACGCGAGTTCGAGCCTCCCTACGCTAATTCAGTTCTTCGCGCATAATAGCTCAGCACCATTGATTGATACTACGCCAGTGTACAGTGGCACGCTTAATTAATACAGAAATAATAATAATTATTGGAAACAGAGAAATGTAAACAGAGGACATAGATGCAGACAGACGGACGAACGGACGGACGGACGGACGGACGGACGGACGGACCATTGGAGCCTCCGTATTTTGAAATATGGGGCCGTCCAGGAGAGGCCGAAGAGGTAGCTCTGTAGCCCATTGCACAGCTGGTGCTACTTATTATTTACTTTGCGTAAAAGCAACATATTACAGCCCTACCCAGACCTACTTGTCGATCGAACGCTAATAGCCCCACAACGGTCTCCTGTGTCTTATATAGCTGTGCACTGTACGGCTGTACGTCTATAATAAGGCTGCTGAAAAGTGTCCAGACTTAAGTAAATCAAATAGTAAATAGTATGGTCAAAATACTAACAATCACTGTTGTTAGAATTCTGTAATTTTATAATATTAATAATACTAATACTGATGCTCATTTTAGCTGGAGATGTTCACTAATAGCAGTCTCAGGATAGAACTGCTGCTTCCTAGGATAGAACCACTGTTTCTTAGGATAGAACTAATGCTTCTTAGGATAGAACTAGTGCTTCTTAAGAGATAACTAATGCTTCTTAGGACAGAATTAGTGCTTCTTAGGAAAAAACTGCTTCTTAGTATAGAACTAGTACTACTTAGAATAGAAAAAAATGCTTCTTAGGATAGAACTGATGTTTCTTAGGATAGAAATAGAACTACTGCTTCTTAAGACAGAACTGATGCTTCTTAGGATAGAATCGATGGTTCTTAGAAAAGAGCAAATGCTTCTTGGGATAGAAATGCTTCTTAAGATAGAATTAGTGCTTCTTAGGATAGAACCAATGCTTCTTAGGATAGAACGAGTGCTTCTTAGGAAAGAACTAATGCTTCATAAGAAAGAATCAATGCTTCTTAGGATAGAACGAATGCTTCTTAGGATAGAACTAGTGCTTCTTATGATAGAACTCATGCCTCTTAGGATAGAATCAATGCTGCATAAGAAAGAACTAATGCTTCTTAGGCTAGAGCTGATGCTTCTTCCGAGTCTTGCAGGTATACATAGAGATTCGCCAGATGCAACGTTTCATTCGTGATGCTCCATGGCGTGGTAGGCTTCATGCGTCGTATTAGGTTTTTATTGAATTTGTCCGGTTCAGTCAAATCTGACCTTATCTGCCTTTGGATTTTGTCTTGGTGTATAAATCACGAGACTGCTGTTATGATTCATAGAAGCTGTCGATGGCCAGATACACGCATTATGTATATTATTAAATATGCAATACAGAATAAGAAGTCAACCGCGATTTCCACCCACGCCTCGCGTCGCCTCCCCGCTGAGGCATGTGCATGCAGGCTTACTTAGAAGGCTCATGCCTGGCCTAATGTACTAATTAACAAGGGTAGTGTTATTGTTTCTGTCATCACGCAAGCGTCGTGCCTTCTAATTTGCAATGATCTTTGGGCCTCTTCTGCATGTATTCCATTAATTACGAAGAAACCTGTGCCCCAGGTAGGCCTACATACCTCTTTCCTCCACCGCCTTTTCATTTCAGACCGACTGAATCTAGAGACGGATTTGGCATCGCTCAGTGTTGTTTGGATTTAATTACATGTAGGTCAATTGCGTCATTATGCCCGCACTTCTTAGGAATGGTTCCTGAATATTTGAGTTCATTTAGTGAGAGGATAGGAATCAATTCAAAATGTCTAAACCTAGTGCATGGATGATTGAATAATGATGTGAAGTCAGTCACTTATGAGAATTTTATACCGATAAAGCATTGCAGTGTCTGACCAACACAGGCAACACTCTAAGGTCAGAGACCAGTGGCGGTGCCAGGGAGGCTAGGGGGTGCTTAGCCCCCCTAACTGCGGCTCAGCCCCCCCCCAAAAAGTGGGAAATCACTGCAAATCACAGCGAGGAGGGACAAAAGGGAAGGTTTTTGAGCTTTAGCCCCCAAACCTGAAATCCTGGCGCCGCCACTGTCAGAGACTATTACACAAATGACGCCTTCTTAAAAATCTCTTTTTCGGTCGATGCCTTTATGGAATCCACCGACTGACCGATCGACAATACAAAGCATTCATCGTAGATTCATTGTTTAAACGTGACGTCAATCAATCAATCAATCAATCAATCAATATTCGTTTATTCGCATGAACACATAGCAAATCAACTTCATTTGAGCGGAAGAATGTCATCTTGCGTGCTAGTCTTACTTATAAGCTTATACAACTGCATTTTTGATATTGCCCTTCTTCCACAGTTCAGAAGTGCACACACGCACAATTGTGCGCGAAGGGCTTGCTCACGGTGCCTACACAGTAACCGCCCCGGACGAGGATCGAACCCGTACTCTCCGCGTTTAAAGCCAACCGCTCTAACCAATCGGCCACCATTCCAAACTATGTATGTTATATGTACGTTTAAAACTATTCTGCAAATGTATTGGCGATTTTTAAGCCTCGGGATGACCTGTAAGAGTCAGGGTTAGGTAGCAACAGTGTAAAGCAAGACAGAATAATCCTACGAAATTGAAATTCTTGCCATGCCTACAAGTAACGGTAAAATGAAAATACAAAAGGGACCGGACTACGTTCGTCCTGGGTGTATTGTTGTGGCCAATGTAACATCGTTACTGTACACCCGGGCAATTAATTCTATTTACCAGCCGATGGTCGCCTGGAAAATGTTTTGTCGAGGACTGGATCGATAGCAGCGTCGCCATGCACGCTCTGCAGAACAGTATTGTGCTATTATAGCCATACAGATCTGAGGCTAAGAGCAGCTTCTCTATCTAGACATTCACTCGTTTTGCAATGACGCATCATACTATTAATTGCGGTGGAGTTGCAGCAGCGGTGGAAGTACGGGTAGTACGGTTAGTGCTAGCGGTAGAATCGATCTCATAATCGGCTACGCACAGTTAGGGCACTCAATGCATCCTAATGGCCGGTGCCCTTACCTTGTGAAATGCCGACCGCCTGGTGGCGCTGCGATCGATGAAGTTCCAATCATCGAGATAGTATTAATTAACGGAGCCAAATTAACGCCGCTGTGTCAGCTGACTCAGACCAATATCATTGGCACGGCTGTTTTGTTTGTTTAAGCACCGTACGCGCTAATAACACAACGAAAATAGGGCGCGTCATATCATATTATTTTAAGATCCTTGCTCGTAGAAAGCCTATAGCACAGGAGATTACGGCTAGTAGTAGTAATGTTGGTGGTGGTGGTATTATTATTATTATTGTTATTATTATTATTGTTATTATTATTATTATTATTATTATTATTATTATTATTATTATTATTATTATTATTATTATTATTATTATTATTATTATTATTATTATTATTATTATTATTATTGGTGGTGGTGGTGGTGGCGGTAGTAGTAGTAGTAGTAGTAGTAGCAGCAGCAGCAGCAGCAGCAGCAGCAGCAGCAGCAGCAGCAGAAGCAGCAGCAGCAGTAGAAGCAGCAGCAGCAGAAGTAGTAGTTGGTTAATTTAAAAGATACCATGCCAGCTTCCTAGATGTATTGTTGCAGCCATTGAAACTGTTGCAATTGTCACAAGAATTTCCCACGAGGTGCTACCCATCGTTGTTTGGGTCGAACTTCGTGGAAACCCATTGCAGATCTAGATGCTGCATAATACACAAGTAAAGTGATATAGTATGCTGTGTATACTAACTGCGAACGAAATCCTTGGTTCGAGCGTGAACCAATTACTTGATGGTTTCTCGAGGTTGAGATTGACGAACCGAACGATGCATTCGCCGATCATTCGCTCGCGACTCAATCGCTCGCATCCATACAGCCTCAGCCGCAGACCAGACCGGTTCAGCTCCTCTACAAAACATCCACAACACAATCATCCTCAACAGGCGCCCGCAGAATCTTATTCTCTACTGAGCATCCTATGCATCCTTTGCATAAATGTGTACCTCAGTGCAGTTCTGCCATTCGGGAAGGTGGCAGAGCTGCATTGACTTCCAGCCCATCTAGAAACGTTGCCAGGAAACAATTTCAGGGGGTTTTCCATTGGACATGGTCGCAAAAGTTACGTTTTTTTGTATCTCGCATATAAAAGCACTTTAAAAACTTTTCTACAATTTATTTGGGGAGGATTTGAACTCGTAAACCCCCCCTAAATACGCCCATAAACGAACCCAGAGGTGGCGGATAGTGGAATGACCTCCACTTGACGGTTAGCCATGAAATTAGCGGGGATTTCCCGGGGAATAAGTAGTCGCGGAACAATTGCAATGCTTTGATCAGGGTGCGGAGGCGATGGGTGGCGATAGATGCTTTTCTGTACCTTTTGGAAGTTTGAACTGAAACGTCTCATCGTATTTGGGGTTTTCGTTGGCGCGAATGATTTTCGTCTTCTGTCGCGAGTTCTTGGCCGGGAGGAGGGCGAGACGGACCTGGGTGTTGGTCGAACCACCTCGCTCCTGGTTCGGAATCTCGGAGGCTTCGTGCACTGTTACGTTCAGCCGTTTGCGAGCGAAACTGTAGTCGAGAGTGCAATGAATACGTCCGCATTTAGACATTTCCTGTAGGTCACTGACATCAAACAGCTTCTCCTGTCAACAAGTACACCTTGCATTATGCGACTTTGACATACAATTATTCCACTATTAATATACACTTCTCGTATGCAAACGAAAGACATTTACTTCTTTATTTACTTGTACAATTAAAGATGCTTTGTTGTTTTCTATAGCCCTCAGATCATTTCCTTTGAAACTGTATTTATCTGTAGACATTTAATATACATTCTCAGCTTATTTAAGTTACATCTGCATAGATCTAAATAAGAAACTTTTCAACTAATTTAAGTCGCAGCTGTTTAGATTTGTTTTCGGTGCTTTTGAGAACTGTATAGACGGGCGCGCTATTTACAGTGTAAACAACGTGTTTGGCTGATGAGTCAGTAGTTTCTAGGAGAGCGTTTGTATAGGAAATTTTGTGACATAGCATCGAGGAGTCATTGGATTGTTGACTTATTTGCAGTGATTTTGGCGCCGAAGCTATCTTACGTCAGCAGTGATTCCTGCCCGATAATAGCCGTGTCACTTCCATGCGTTAATATGCGGCCGTAATTAAGCGGTGCGTTTTGTTTCTTCCTGATATGCTGTTTGCATGCAATTAATTTGTATAGCACGTATACCATGTGACATTCTTGAGTTGGGATCAATAGAAAGAGACGAACAAATAGCTGGTAGAATGATCCTGTTTGAACATACTGAGCCTTACACTTACTCTTGCCGTCTGTGACTGGAAAATCTCGAATGCAGTGACACAAATGAAAGGCAGGATCTGCGACGTGACATCGCTCGTCAATCCTAATAATAATATGTACTTGGCCTTAAAACTTCTGACTGTTTCTTCGAGACGCTCTTGCTTAACACGGAGTAACTAATTTGTTGCGGGAAGAAGAAGAGATGAAGATGCGTAGGTCGTTTGATTCGGCATTATTGCTATTAGATACTTAGATGAAGAAGCATAAATGATGCCTACATCTGACTCTGGATTGACGATCTCTTGTCCAGCCTCCGTTGAGTCTCCTGCCGTCGTCGTCGTCGTCAACAGAGTCGTCTGTTCGTTGGCAATTATGTCGACGCCATCTTGTTCTTCGGGTCTTCCGCTGTCGTTGCAGAGCGTCGAATCCGGTGGACCTGGTCTGAGGCCGTTGGCCAATGGTTCTCGTCTTGCATCTGTCAAGACATACACACTATCATCGGGACTGCGGTTAGCTTTAATCATTACGTAGGATGCAGAAAATGAGCTTAATCAAGCGAAGATGCAGTGATTGAAAGTGTGCTCTAAGTAAGATAAAGCAGCGACGTTTATCACATGTCAGATGAAATGAAGATACTTTAGCTAAGTCAGTTAAAGTAAAGTGAAGTTGATGGCGACAGAATGTAAAGAAACCTCAAGCAGAGTAAGTATATTATATATTATACATAGACAGCCCTTTGTGGTGTATAGGCTATATATATATTATATATATAATCATATATATATATATATATCTATATAAATGGGTACCTTAACATAGGAAATGTAGTGTTCTGAGGTCTATGTTGTGTTTATTAGCCTATAACACTCGATGAAAGTTTGGTACCAGATGTTCCTTGACTCATCCAGTTTGCCAATCCTCTTTCTCGTCTGTCAATATTAGCACTGCTCGGTTTGCACTCTCTCCTGCAGCATTTCACTCAAGACTGAAATCGAAATTTTCATTCTATCCTACCCTGTATCATCCCACGACCACCATCACCAAAGCTTTCCACCGTAACACCACGTAATACTCTCTGCTTAACCCTGTGGTTGCCTGGTACCAGTGGTACCGAAACTGACCAATCAACCTGGTTCTTGCGGACTTTATTTAATTTAGCTCCGGTAATAAGCTGGCTTCCCTGATCTGGCTATTGTGTGGCTCTGAGAAATGTCTGAGTTTTACATTTACATAAACATATTTTGACCTGAGGCACAATTTTCGCCTAGACAGTTGCTCTCTTTTGCGGTCGTCAGAAAATGTGCTTGGCTTTCATCACCAAGGCAGCATCTCGGCTTTCTTGTGCAAATTAACCTATGCAATGATCTGCTCATTGACCTACTGTTTTTTAATGAGCATCCGTAAGCCTATTCTTCTCCTCCGTTCGCTTCTTGGTGTGTTTTTCTCTTCCGTTGACATGTTGACGCATTCTTATCCGTTGGCGTGTCGAAGTATTATTCTCCGTTGACATGTTGACGCATTCTTATCCGTTGGCGTGTCGAAGTATTATTCTCCGTTGACATGTTGACGCATTCTTATCCGTTGGCGTGTCGAAGTATTATTCTCCGTTGACATGTTGACGCATTCTTATCCGTTGGCGTGTCGAAGTATTATTCTCCGTTGACATGTTGACGCATTCTTATCCGTTGGCGTGTCGAAGTATTATTCTCCGTTGACACGTTGACGTACATTGTTCTCCGTTGACCTGGATATGTATTTTCTCCGTTTGCTTGTTCACGTACTCTTGTGTTTGGTTTATTTGATGATGTTTTTTTCTCCACTGACGTAGCCTGTCTTCTCTTCCTTTGACCTGTTGGCGTATACTGTTCTGCTCCGTTGGCGTTCTGATGTGTATTAGCGACGGTAGCTGTAATAACGCCATGACTTATTGCTCTTAATTGACGGCAAATGAGTATGTTTATGCTTGAGACGGCCGATGTATATTGTCGATCGTCATTACGGCGCAACCGTTTCCCGGTCATTAAATGTCCGGTCGTATTGTTGGACCCCTCTGGAATATTGAGTTACTTCTGTGCTTATTGATTTTCCTCTCTGCGGTCGACAGCTTTTCTTCCGTCCAAAACCAAATATCCGCAATTCTGAAGCAATTCTGTTGTTATTGTTTGGAGGTTCTGCTGTTTTATGTGAGACGTCCACCTGGCTCTCATGCAGTCTCTAAGTCGATGACGATTACGCTGTCATTTCTACCAGATCCTTACAAGCCTTCACCGAAAGGCAGCCATAGGTATGAGTTATTAGCGGCTTCATTTTTGTTGGCATCGACATATTATGAGGATGGGTGTCCAGCCCAATGCTTGCATGGTCAGTGTACATATTATGGTTGAGTTGCACAGGGACGCATTGAAGCCGAAAGCCAGAGGCCCGGGAAGTGTTTAAAAGTTGTGTGAGCCAACCTCAGCCGTGTAGGCCACAGACCTAAGGTGGATAAAATTATTCATTATGCCTGATATTATCTATAACAATATTTTGTCATTTTTTGCAACCACTGGTGGTTTATTACGCTCAATATTGATAACATAAAAGGCGACAATAGCACAATAAGTCAATAACTGCTTTGGCAATCAAAAATACAAAGTGCCAGCCAGTGTTTAACTGTTTATAGAGCGTCTGTAGGCCTATACAAAGCGCCAGCCAGTGTTTATAGAGCGTCTGTAGGCCTAGGCCTATACATATAATACGATAGAGAAAAATTAAACCGCACAGTAGGCCCTATGCAACGATATCATCAGCATCGTTAAGGTCCTATAGGTTGCGGTGTGTGTGCCAACTTGTTCTGCATAAGACACGAATATACATATCAACTGCGCTGTGGCGAATTGCTTATAAAGGTGAAATGCAATTTATTTAGTTGTAGCCTACTTACCATCAGACCTCCCAGCTGCAGGTGACTTACAAAACGAAAGAAAAGACTGCTTAAATGCCTTCAAAGGCGGTCCGCTAGACATTGCTGCACTTTCTTTATTTACCAACTAGATGTTTTCCCGTCCTAGGACGGTTCAAAACAATTCGAAAATGTTAAGAGATGCGTGGTCACGGGATATGTTGATTAAGTCTTCTCCCTCTATCCTGCCTCTGCCTTAGTCCCTCCATCCATTCACCCTGCCTACAACCCTCCCTTCCTCTCTCCGTCCGTCCGTCCGTCCCTCTCTACCTACCTCCAACCATTCGCCCATCCCCTCCCTCCCTCCTTCCATACCTCCAACCGTCCGTCCATCTCTCCTACAGCCCTCTATCCATCCCTACCACCCTCCCTCCATCCCCTCTGCCTCTCAGGCAGGCAGGCAGATATCAAACCCTATAGTTGTCTTCGAGGCAGGTAGGCAGACAGGCATGAAGGAAATGAAAGAGGCAGGGTGGCAGAAGTGGCCCCTGCCGTCCGTCTCAGCCGTCAGTCCCTCTCTCCGTCCACCCCCTGCCGTCGTCCTTTTGTCACGGCTAGCCAAGGGGCTCGTAGAGGTATGCCGGTATGCGGCTTCGCCGATGGATGCGAGGGAGGTAGTGAGGGAGGCAGAGACAGAACTCTTCCTCTATAGGGGCAGGTCTCGGGGGGAGAGCGTCACAGGAATGTTAGCTTCGTTGCAGAGATTTCTCTTCGTTTATATTATTAATTTTATTTATTCAAAATTTTATTATCCTCTGAATACACTCGAATGGAGTCTCGAGAAGAACTGATCTAGTCTCTATTTCTCCAGGCACTCTGAGAGCCGACACACTGAATATTGTGCCTATGTTTATATACATATATATATAGGACCTATAGGTATGTGTATATCTAAAAACATGTATATATATATTAATATATATCACAGCTGTTCTGTGATAATTAGCTGTCCTGTCTGCAACCACAGTCCGCCCATGCAGTCTAGTAGAATGATATATTGCCCGTGTCACTTCAGTACCTCCGACTTCCGACAAACACATTTACACATGTGGTACCGTTTAGGCCCAAAGAGTAGCCAAGTATCAAGTATCCATGATTCGCACAATTTGTCATCCTGCAAGACTTGACAGTTGTCTGCTGCCCTTTGCTTAATGCCAGGGCCAGCTTTGGCCGGCTTTGGTTAGGTTCCATTACTGCGTTATTTTCATTGTATTACTGTTTCCAAAAAGTTGTGTGAGCATGACCCTGCCTTGGCGCCACAGGGTCAATATTTGGGTGAGCATCGGCGGCTGTGGCGCCATAGGTTCCCGGGTCCCTGCCGAAAGCTCGAAACAAATTTCAGCCCTGGCGAGGATAATTACTAATTAGCCTATTTAGGAAGGTTTACCAAACAGGCTCCCACTCGGGACTCGGACAGGAGTCATTTTTGAGACTTTGGACTCGGGTTTTCATCTTCATTCTCTGACCCGGAATTGTAAGTGACAACTGAAATCGTGAAATTCATCAGCATGTGAACAACTGTGACAGTTTCAGCCAAGAAATTTTTGTAGCTTTGGCTATAAAAAGGCTACATGCACGGACTAATCTCCATAATAATTTATTATGTAAGTTAACAATTTATTGAACGATGTTGGTAATTCCATACCAAACCTTTACAAGATATAGTATCCGCGAAATTCACAGGCCTGAAATCTTATTATGCTGTTTTTTTCTTGAAAGCTCCAAGTGAACGTTGTCTATTATAGCCTGCATGTTGAAACTGGAGAAGTCTGCTCATTTTCACCATTTTGTGGATCGGCTCGCAGAAGTTGGTCAAAGTCACTGCACAAGGTAACTTAAAGTGACCAGTGAATGAAGTTTGCACAGTCAATAAGTTTTTAAGAAACAAGATAAATTGAAAACAGCCATGAAATTCAAGCACATCCCGAAAGTATACAACATGACTATTTTACAGGTCTAGCTCAATGAGTACAAATTAAGATAAGCTGAAGCTGTTTTGAAGTTGTCTTAAGCCTTCAGCTCTGAATAATATGTCAGTGGAAGCTATTCCAGAAGTACAGTCCAGTTCACAGGACAGCGAGCAAAGTCCGAACCATCGTGCTATACAAGTATGCATATGGCACCAACATCACATCGCCTATCATCAGCGCATACTTAACAATGTCAGCAAAACCAATGATCGAACTGTAATTATTTATCTCTCTCTCCATCCCTCATAGTATGTAGGTGTGTAGTATCAGCCTAGGTGTGTGTGCAGTGACAGCGGCTGGCATCAGCAGAGTTGGTGGCCTTAGTGGTGTGTGCAGGCAAGGGGTTATCTTGCCGGGGTATAAAACCAGTGTTTTGCGGAGCTGAGTTAGCGACCGGTTGAATATACGAGTGTGGCTGCTGCTCACCTAGCATTGTGTAAGCTGTATCTTAGTGCATTATGATTAATAAAGGTAGACGTTCTATACACAGTGTTGAGTTGTATTAGTTAGCGTTAAGTCTAGAACATCCGACAATAGAGACGCTACAACTGGTGGACAACCGGGGTATCAGTGCAGACACACCTCTCCGCATCTGTATGCTTCTGGACAGCAGCAAGAACACACATGAGTGAACCGGAAAACGCAACCACTGGTCGCTACTTCCTTAGATCGGGAAAATCACAACA
Organism: Aporrectodea caliginosa; assembly: GCA_020284085.1. Taxonomy (NCBI): domain Eukaryota; kingdom Metazoa; phylum Annelida; class Clitellata; order Crassiclitellata; family Lumbricidae; genus Aporrectodea; species Aporrectodea caliginosa. The sequence goes on from JACEVL010000218.1 coordinate 1,105,619, forward strand.
GACATCTTCAACATTTCTATCGTCTTCTCCTGAACTGGTTCCGCCTTCTTCATACGTTTTAACTACTCCTGCCTCATCGCCATTGATTCCAGTGATTCCGTCGTCAGTGCCAGTATCATCGCTGCCGGACCAATCTGTCTTCGTTGATCACGACGGATCTGAGAGTTCTGACAGTTCTGAATTTGAGTCTGATTCTGAGGAGATGGCGAATACGCTGGTACCTTCTGCTTTCACGGGTCGTTCTGAGGACGATATTATTGAATTCTTGAAGAACTTTGACTTGTGGGCCACTTTTCGGACAATGACGCAAGCACAAAAACTTTCGGCGTTACCTCTTCTTCTGAAGGAAGGCAGTGCAACGTGGTTTAATACGCAAACCCGACGGACACGTGAGGATTATGAGGTTTTACGTGAAGCCCTCATTAAAAGGTACGGCCCAAATTCAACGACAGCATGGAAACGGTCAGCTGAGCTGTGGACATTGAAACAGGCGCCACAACAATCTGTGGATGATTTTCTGACTACAGTTCAGCAGGCTGCCGGAAAGCTCGAAATTGGGGTGGAGCAGACGTTCCTCGTCGCTTTGAACGGTCTTCGGGCACACATACGTCAACTGGTGCTTCAACATGATCCGACTACTATTGAGGAAATTCAGAAATGGGGCCGGCTGGCGGAACTATCCCAGGATGATCGGGGTGACACTGCCGACAATCTTCGCCAGACTGTCCTGGAATTGACTGCCATAAAGGAGGAGTTGAAACAGCTACAACTCACGAATGTAGCTGCTATCAGTGCTCACCGAAGATCGTCATCGCCATCCCCTTCGTCTCGCCATGTCACTTTTATGGACCAATCGACTCCTCCATCATCGTCTGATACGCGTCACGACGTCTATGCTTCATCTTCGTCGCCTCAAGACCATCGGCAGACGCAGTTCTATGCGTCACAACGCTCGGACAACCGAGACAACCAGAACAACCGGGGCTACACTGTCCAGCAACCGCTTCCGCCACGGCAGTATCAACCAGCTGACACACAGTATCGATCATCTAACAACCAGGATCGACCACAACAATCTTCCTACTGGCGAACACCTTCCAAGTCCACTTGTGGTAATTGCGGGGGTTTTCATTCTGTTACTGGTTTTTGCCGGGGAAAGGGGGTCACTTGTTTCAGTTGTGGGAAGCGTGGTCACTTGCGGTCAGTCTGTCGTTCCGCTAGGGGACGCTACTCTAATCAAAGATAGGAACGCGCCTACCGTCGTGGCCCGTCGACGGAAGGCGTCTGTGCTCAAACTGATAAGGTGCCATTGCATAAAAATACCATTTGTGTGCAAATTAAGAATTTGACAGTTAGGTGTCTTTTGGACTCTGGTGCTTCTGTGAGTTGTATGAGTGTTGACTTTTTAAAGAAGTTGAAACTTCCTATGCTTCCGTTGAAGGAAGGGGATAGTAAAAATGTGTTTTTGGCTGATAATCGTTCGGTGAAGGTTTTGGGAAAAGCGGTCATGACTATTAACATATCAGGTTTGGGTTTGCCTTGTGAAGTTTTGATATTGCCTGAGGTGGGTTTTAATTTAATTCTGGGGTTGGATTTCTTACAAGCTGGTCGTGCGAAAGTGGATTTTGAGGAGAATGTAGTACGTTTTTTTGATAATTTAACGTCTACACGGTTGTCAACTGTAAATGTTCGATTGCCAACAGTTTTTACATTGCATGCTACTGTTCTTCCTCCTCTCTCTGAAACCCTTGTTCCAATTTTGCTCCCTACTAACTGTTCATCGCACGTTTCAATTATTGAACCATTGGAGCATGTCACGAAACGTAAATTTATTTGCGCACGAAGCATAATTGATTCTTCAGGCAGGACAGCTGTTTGTAAAATTCTCAATCCTACGAATCATGTATTATGGTTGTCACGCCACAAGCCATTAGCATCCATTGAACCTGTAACCTCTAATGTTTTGGCAGCATTTACTGATCATACAATCACCAGACATTCCGCTCAAAACAGTGCAGAGCAATTAGACGACATGATGGTGCAACGTGAAACAGATGTTTCCAAATTATCGGATTTGGGAACCTTGGATCTAAATTCAGATAAGGCGGCTGGCACCAAACCATCATGGGAAAACCTTCATCGGGATGCTAAAAGTAATTTGTTTGGCACGAAACAATCTTCGGATGCATCTCGCCCTGATGCTAAATGTAATGATTTTTGTTGTCCTGAATGCCCTGTACAATCTACATCGTTGCAGGATTTGAAGATTAATTATCATTCTGATCATTTGTCGGATGATGAGAATGCAAAGTTGAAAGATTTTTTACAGAGGAATGCGAGCGCATTTTCACAATCTCTGGCAGACTTGGGTAAAACTGATTATGTCCAGCATTCGATTATCACAGGCGATGCTACTCCAGTGCATCAGAGAGCCTATAGGCATTCTATTGCAGCGAAAGCTGAAATCGCAAGGCAGACAAAGCAGATGTTGGACGCTGGGATAATTGAACCTAGTTCGAGTTGTTGGAGTAGTCCCGTCGTCCTTGTTAGGAAAAAGTCCGGACAAATAAGGTTTTGTGTCGACTATCGAAAGTTGAATGCAGTAACTAAGTCAATCAGTTTTCCTCTTCCTCAACTCAATGATGTATTCGATGCTATGGCAGAGGGCAGGCCAAAATATTTCAGTCTATTGGACCTAAGAAGCGGATATCATCAACTTCCGTTGCATCCAGACACTAAAGAAAAGAGTTCTTTCGTGACTCACGAAGGCCAATTTCAATTTCGTACCTCTCCCTTTGGGTTGAAAAACTTACCTTCGTTTTTCCAGCTCCTAATGGCTAGGGTGTTCCAAAATTTGCACTTCAAAAATGTCCTTGTATATTTAGACGATATTCTGATATACAGCAAATCATTTGATCTGCACCTTGTCCATCTTCAGGAGGTGTTTAACCGTCTTAAGGATGCTAACTTGAAGTTGAATCCACAGAAATGTTCCTTCGGTCTGGATAAGATCTTGTATTTGGGTCATGTCTTGGGGCCAGAGGGCGTTTCCGTTGATAACTCAAAGATCGAGGTTATTCAATCTTATCCGCGTCCTACGTGTCCTAAGGCAATTCGTAGTTTCCTCGGTCTCGCATCCTATTATCGAAAATTTATTACTAACTTTTCGATAATTGCCAGTCCTCTTCATCGATTATTAAGAAAAGATCTAGAGTTCGTTTGGGATGATTATTGTGAGCAGGCTTTCACGCAGCTTAAAGTAGCTTTAGCTACTGCTCCTGTGTTGATTTATCCGGATATGCAAATGCCATTTATCATCAATTGCGACGCTAGTTCTCAGGCTATTGGTTTCGTCTTGGCTCAAGAAGATGGGAGTGGCAGAGAACGTCCTATTGCGTATGGAGGACGTAGTTTGACCTCTAGTGAACGAGCTTATTCTGTAAGTGAATTGGAAATGTTATCGATGGTCTGTGCCATTAAACAGTTCCATTGTTATTTGGCTAACACTCGATTTACTGTCTATACTGATCATCTAAGTTTAAAATATCTGCAGTCCTTGAAAACCAGTACTTCTGGCAGGTTACTCCGTTGGTCGTTGTTGTTGCAACAGTATGATTTTACGATTGAGTATAAACAAGGTAAAATTAACAGTAATGCGGATTCTTTATCTCGTCGTCATTATCCAGTGCAAGCTGATGAATCGGATGACATGGAGGATAAAATTTTGGCTCCGATAGTTGTTGGGGTTACACCGGTGCAGTTGAACATCATCGTTGAGGAGGATTTAATTACACCTGCTGACCTGACGGAGGAGGACATTTTGCGCCAAACAGCTCATGAACAGATTACATGTTCGGATTGTGGTCCTATGATTCGTTATTTGGAGTTCGGGGAACTTCCAGGCAATGATCAGGATGCTAGGAAAATCGTGATTGAGAGTACTGAGTATGCTTTGTGTGATGGCTTGTTGTTTCATTACTATCAACCTCGATCTAGAGGACCTAGTCGAACTTACATTAATCAACTCGTCGTTCCTAGGAAGTTGCGTCAGCGTATACTTGAGAGTTATCACGATGACTGTTGCCATCCGGGTTTCCATCGCTGTTACTTATCGATCAGACGTAAATATTTTTGGAAGGGAATGCATACCGCTGTGTCAAGACATATAATTTCGTGTTTAAAGTGTCAGGAATGCAAGTTTCCTCTTCCGCTGAATAAACCACCACTTACGTCTTTGCCAATAAAGCAAATATTTGGTCGTTGGCATATGGACATTCTTCAACTTCCTAGAAGCAGAGATGGGTACAAGTATATTCTTCTTTGCGTTGAATCTCTTACTCGTTGGCCGGAGGCCATTATGTTGAAAGATCAAACTGCGAGAACGATTGCGGAAGCTTTGTATAGAGAGATATTTAGTAGATATGGCGGTCCACATACGTTACTTTCGGATAGGGGCCCAAATTTCTTGAGTACCATTGTTTCTGAACTTTCTACACTATTCGGTGTTCAACGCATACATACAGCTAGCTATAACCCGCGTTGTAATGGCGCTTGCGAAGTGATCAATAAATCTATTTGGAAGATGTTACGACTTCATTGCACTAATGAAGAGGATTGGACAGATTACATTCCTGCGATTTTGTATTCAATTCGTGCTACTACGAATGCTCATCTTGGCCATAGCCCGGCTTTCCTTCTCTTTGGGAGGGACTTAAATTTTTCGGTTGATCGACAATTGGGTGTGGCGGATGAAGAGCACGTCACCAGCGAGTACGTTAAGCGCATTGCAAGGGCTCTCGAAATGGCTAGGCAAGACGCAATCGAAGGTACGCTGCAGTTACAGGCGCGTAACAAAAGGAATTATGACCGTACCACTACCTTACCTACTTACGCTATTGGTGATCTTGTATGGTTATTTAACCCTGTCACGCCAGTCGGAAAGAAGGCTAAATTGTATAATAAGTTTACAGGACCTTTTTATATAACTTCCAAGACCGGGTCTTTCACTTATCTATTACGTAATGTACAGACGAACAAGCCTGTACGACACCCAGTGAACGCTGATAGATTACGACCTTACGTTGATCGCCGTGATTTTATGGAACAGGATGCCATTCCGCCGGATTCTCCTCCAACTGTTCCGATTACTGATAATGATTTGCTGCAGGATTCGTCTGGCACGATGCCTATCGATGATCCATTACCTCAGCCTTGGTTTGAAGCTGATTTGTTAAGTGGTATGAAATTGATCAACAAGCAAAGGTATTATCGTGTGGTATATAAAGATAAGTCTGTGAGACCAGAATGGATACCTGAAGGTGATGTGAGTGACTTTTTGAAACGCCAGTTTCACATTAAACGAACTATGACAGGGAAAATTCGTAAACGTCCGACCCCTGTCAGATTTCAAGCTGAGCAACTTACGTCCGTTCATGAAGGGATCAATGATTAGTGTGGTTGGATACTATAAGCCAGGGTTACTCTATGATTTTGCTAGGATGATAGTTCTCCTTGGAATGACTTATTATTACGTCCGGAGACTATATAACTTCCTCTTGTGGTTTGATTCAGCCATTGTGTATGATATGTGGTGCTTACATGCTGTGGTTCACAAGAGAGGTTATTATTAATGTGCTTTTCTTTTTACGAGTATGTTTCGTTCCGACTGGCCAGTCATCTTATTGGTATATTTATCACTTTAGATAAATTCAGCGCTAATTAAATCGACTATAATGTCGTGATTTTATATTTTACTTCATCACCATCATTTGGCTTTTATTGTTGATAGTATCCTGAGTTGTGCACATGTGGTGGGTTAGCCGCAACGCAGCGACTGAGAGTTTCAAGTCATCTATACTTTCGTTTTCGGTATTATGACCTTGGCAATGGTTGTGGGCGTTATTTAAGTATAAGGTGTTTTGTTAGTCACTTTTAGTGTATTTAGTTGTATTGCGTGATCGTTGCTTGCTTCGATATATATATTTGTCATTGTTGCATATTCATAATTGTCCTTTACTTTCGTATCGAGATATAATTTGTTCTTATTTATAGGCTGGATTTTCCTGTTATTCACCTTCTTATCGGTGCTCTGCTGTCCAGTTATACAAGCGTCGTCGGATTACGTTGTCAGCAGAGGAGCTTACGGCGTCTACTTTCATTATAAAGGGGTGTTGGAAGTCGGTACTGACGTGTGGATTCATACTTTTGATATTGCTTTACCTGTTGTCAAATCGTTACCACCTTATCAGATCAAGACTGCGTTGAATTGTCAGTTTCGCAATACGCCACTTAACGGTAATTGTTCTGATTATTTAAACACGTTTTCAGATATACATCAGTTGCATCAAAGAGCTGAAGTTCAGATTAATACCTTAGTGAAACGTATTCATAATGTACTGAGGCGTGATCGTTTTGGGCGTAAGAAACCACGTGTGAGTAGACGTGGGTTTGTTGATTTCATCGGTGACGTGGCACATTCCTTATTTGGAATTGCACGTGATTCTGATATTCGAGTTGTCCAGGAGCGTGTTAAAACTATTTTGGAGAGTAATCAGCGTATTTTGGGTCAGTTCGAAGCCGACATTTCAAACTTGGCTAGCGCCACTAGTATAACGAATCAGCGGCTAGATTCTATTCGTGCCCGGATTGCGGATCAGGATAAAACTTTGTCCGACATGACCCGTGCTCTTAAAATGGATTTTAGGACTTCTTTACAGCTGTCATTCTATATGGCTGAAACTTTATACAATTTCACTTGTCTTGAGATGGATTTACAGACTCTGCTCCTGTCCATTGAGTCCCTGATGGCTGGTAGATTGGAGGCCACATTGTTACACGAATCAGATATTCGTCGTGTCTTAGTTCAATTAACTCGACATCTGAAGACCTCGAAAATACCTGTCAGACTTCTGGTTCAGGATCCGTCTTACTTCTATAGAGCTAATACTCATCTGACGGTCTTCAAACGCAATATACTGTATATAACACTTAAAATTCCGATTACGACTTTACCTTATCCTCTGCATTTGTTTACGGTTACAGTTGTGCCAAAATCGATTGGGGCTAATAATCAGCACGCGTCTCTTCTTGATCAAATGCCTCGATATTTCGCTGTTACTTCGGATAACCAGACTTTTTCGGTCTGGAATGATCTTCCTTCACTACAAGTTGCTGGCGAGTTTCGTATTATTCCCAAGGAAGACATTCAGTTAACCACTGATCCGAAGTCTTGTATCTTGGTTTTGTATAAAAATGATATACCTTCTGTTCAGCTCTTTTGCAAATTTCTCCTGCTAAATAACCGTCCTACTTCGTTTGTGTATTTGTTGCCTGACACGTTGGCCATTGAAAATAGTGTGTCTGATCTTACGTTGATTTGCCCGTTGGCTCAGCCTAAACTTATTTCAGCGTGTATTTCTTGTGTCATTCTCATACCGAATGCATGCACATTGATGACTAATGGTTATTTTTTTCCTGCATCGTATTCTGAGCACGTTCTTTTTAATGAATCATCTACTGTTGTTCATACGTTCAATCTGGCTGTGATTCAGGAATTCTTTTCTCAATCGGATTGGGATCATTTACATGCCGATAGTACGTTAGCAGAACAGCTTACGCTTCTGTTACCTACTTTCGTCAGTGGTACAAATTCGTCTGACAATTTGATTGATCAGCGTTTAACAGAGGATTTTTCTAGTGCTATGACATCTGTTAAGGCAGGTCAGGTTTTATTTAAGTCTCAAGACGAGGTGATTCGCGATCAACTTGATACTTTCGGTAGCCCAATATTGGTAGCTTATTCGTCTTTTATTTTGCCTGTGGGTTCTGCTTTGATTGGTTTACTTATCATAGTAACAATTTATCTAGTGGTAAAGGTACATCGGTTGTCTGTTATTGTTTTGTCGTTGCCTCGTGTGATTCCAGCTCAATCGGTTCCGTCAGTATGGATATTTTCTCCATCATCCAGTGTTTTGACTCCTGTGTCCACGATTAGTACAGGTTTTTCGGATTTTCAGTGGTTTCAGATTGTGGTGATTAGTTTATTGGTTCTCATTTTGTTGGTTGGGGTTTTTCGTAAACGGTGCAAGTGCTGTGTGACATCTACCAGTCCACAGGCTGTTTTTTTGGCTATTCATATCGGAAACGCAACTAACACGGTGGTTCTTCCTTGGCATAGACTTCACTTTGCTGTTAATGACTACGAGATCATGGCTTTAAGTGCTATATCGCAGGTTCGTCTTCAGCGTCATTGTTTATGGTCTAGTTTACTCTTTGATTGGCAAGTAGCTGTGTTACATAAACATTCGCAGATTCGTGTTGTATTGCCGCAGTCATTAAGAATTTCCTGCTCCACAGCTGGGAGATTGCGTCATATAATTGGAATTCATAAGCGTTACTACGTGAAACTTTTTATATCCAGTGCTGAATTCACTGTTCCTTTGGCTTTGGATGTATCAGCTGATTCTTCTCCTGTTCCGTATTCACCTAGCATTGAGTTGGTTGATATTCAGTCTTTATCTAGTTAATGTTTTGGTTGAACTAATGGATTTTGAGTTACATTGCATTTTATTATAGTTGCTTGCTTTTGCTTATTTGACATTTTTATGAGTTGGACTTGGTATTGGTTAGCATATGTATGTCGTGGTTTTTTGTTTATTACTGTATCTGCATCGTTATAGTTACGCTAAGTTGTCATTTTATGATGATTATGATATATATCAATGACCGCGGCACGGTCATTCACTTAGGGGGGCATGTAGTGTAGTATGTAGGTGTGTAGTATCAGCCTAGGTGTGTGTGCAGTGACAGCGGTTGGCAAGCAGAGTTGGTAGCCTGAGTGGTGTGTGCAGGCAAGGGGTTATCTTGCCGGGGTATAAAACCAGTGTTTTGCGGAGCTGAGTTAGCGATCGGTTGAATATACGAGAGTGTGCTGCTGCTCACCTAGCATTGTGTAATCTGTAGCTTAGTGTATTATGATTAATAAAGGTAAACGTTCTATGCACAGTGTTGAGTTGTATTAGGTAGCGTTAAGTCTAGAACATCCGACAATAGAGACGCTACATATATATACTGCTTTTTAACGATGTGTATGTGTAGTAAAATGCATAATATAATAGATGTATGTATGTAAGTATGTACGTAAGTATGTATCTATACATATAAGGGCTTTCGAGCACCTCTCAGAGGCGCAATATTAAACGCATGATAGCAGTCTAGTTATATCTAAGTATAATGTATAGCCACTTAAACACTGACAGCTCACAATCCCACGAAATCAGATATTTTGCACAATTATCCTGAAGGTATACAATTATATATATAATATATATATATATACCCGTATAGTTGTGTATATATATAATTATATATGTATACAGATGAGGGGCATACGGATTGTTCGCATTGTGGTAGTATACAGCGAACCTCTGAAAAATGCAGAAATTGCTTTATGATAATATCAAAAGATAATTAATATTAGCGCGTAGAGTATAATTAAATAGCAATGTACGAAACTTCTACTGGAAGTGAGAAATGAGAATGTGAATATTGCAGAGGTTGAAGAAGTCCTCAGCCCTGATCTATTGAAGTTTGGAGATGAATTGAATGCCGAAAACATCCCTTGTCTAATAGCAGTTGTCATCCTGCCTAAATGCTCTCAGGTTAATGTAATGCAATGTAATGTAATGTAATTCTTCGAAAATTTCTCAGCGCCCACAAAAGCCACGTCAGAGAAACCAATTTATTCACCGGCGCTATATCAAATCAAGTCCGCAGTAGCCAGGTTTCTCTGTTCTTCGTTCCGGTGCCAGGTCAGAATTCGGGAGGTCAATCCAAGGAGACAGCATGGTGCTAAGGTGGCAATCGGTGGTGATGGTTGTCGTGGGGTGGCGCAGGAGTAGAATCAGGAAATGAGAGCTTGAAGGCATCTGATATGGTGCGACACTCTTATTTGGCCGAGAAATTAGCGACTATGCAAATACACGACAATGTGTACAACTGGATAATCATCGCCTTTCAATGGCACTATTTCAACTACTGTTAAAATTAATTTTATTTCAACTACTGTTAAAATTAATTTTATTTCAACTACTGTTAAAATTAATTTTATTTCAACTACTGTTACAATTAATTTTATTTCAACTACTGTTAAAATTAATTTTATTTCAACTACTGCTAAAATTAATTTTATTTCAACTACTGTTAAAATTAATGCCAGCATAGTTCGGGGCTCTGGATTAGGCCCGATTAATTTTATAATAACAATTTGCAAAATCTCAAACCAGCCTACCCAGAAAACAGGATACTCAAATATGCTGATGACAGTTATCTCATGATGCCTGCATCAAACAGCGACACAGTGACTGCCGAGTTAGAACATGTAGCAGCATGGGCGGACAAATGTAGCCTTAAACTGAACCATAAGAAGACATATGATATAATAATTAGAAGGGGGAGGGGTGGAGCGATTTGCACGCGGCTGTTCCGGGAGCAATAGGAGTGAGTCACTTGAATGTCCTAGGAGTGATGCTAACTGAGACCCTTAGCTTTGCGCAGCATATTGCCAGATTATGCAGCTAGGCCAAAAGCAATCTTTATATGCTTTGCGCATCATAACAGCCCATGGCCTGTTTGGCACAAAGCTCTATGACATAGTGCGAGCCACTACGGTGGACAGAATGCTTTACTCGTCACGGGCGTGGTGGGGGTTTGCTGGGCAACTGCAGGACAGGAAGAAGCTCCAATCGGTAATAAATAAACTGATCCGCCTGCCATACCTTCCCAGCGACAATCCGACTTATGTGCAGATGTGCCACCAAGCCAACACACGACTTTTTCTGCTGTCCTGGGAAACCCGGGGCATGTTCTGCATGGGTTACTACCACCAAAAAGAAAACAGCCTATGCCCTTAGACTGAGGGCGCATGACCGAATATGGCCCAAAGTTGATAACCTTATGAGGAAGACTTTTTGGTTAGGATGTTGTATCTGTATTAATTGTCACCTTACATGTATGTGCACCAGAGTGTGTCTTTGTCAGCTGCTTAAATAAAGAATATAGTTACTTACTTAGTTTGGTTTTCAGTCGTGATTGGAAAGTAGCAGAGGAGAGTGCAAGCGGAGGAGTGGTGGAATTAAGGCACACTATCAGTTGAAACTAGGCAGAGCAAGAAGATTCGTTAATCGGTAGACTGTACACAGTGTGCATGCTGTAGAATCTCCTGTCTGTTTTTAGTATATGCACTTTGAACTGTGCTTCAATTTCTAACGAAAAGAATTATTACAGACACATCATCGTCATAATCATCAGCACTGGCGGACACGCTCTCCGGAACGATGTCGTTTCCACGATTCATTGCCACACGGATCCGGTGCTGGGCTCTAGGGCTGGGTCGAATCTTGATCCGGAAATCGACCATTTCCTGCCATGGGCTCGTCTCCAGGCTGTGTGTAGCAGCTAAGTGGGTGAAGATCCGTCTCCATCGTTCAGGTTCCTGTATGCCTTGTTCGTCCTACTAGCCTCTTCCAACTCCTTAGGGCCGGAAATCAAGGCTTGGCGCGCCCTAGCGTGGACCTGCCATCACACAAAGAGAATTTCTCAGACATCCGGAGTCTTCTTTTCTCGATCATCTCATTGACCATGTCTGTCCCATGAGCCTGAACATCTCAACATCGGTGATGTGCGCAATTTAAGGAATTCGCATCATTCAGTATGTAATTCTTGCACGCAGTTACTTGATTACTCATAAATAAATATACTAGAGTTATTCAACCAATTTTTGCTCAAAAATAGTTTGATCTACTGTAGTCCGGTGCTGTGTTCTGTCGTCATAAACAACAGCGTAACTCAGAATGAAAACTAATCCTCCGAATATTAAAACCGTTACAGCTTCGACCTCTCACCTCCTGACCGTGGAACATCAAATCTCCTCGCTCTAGTAATTTAAATTCTGTCATAATTATAGAAAATAGGCTTTTATCATAAACTTCACCGAGCTAACATGGCCTACTCGTTTTGTCTATTAATGGTAGACTATGCATACCATGATTGAGTACTGTGACATTATCCATGCCATTATATAATTTGTCACATAGGCCTACTACATGTACCTTTACGTAAGCATCATTTATACACGCGTGATACGCTGATACTGTACATGTATATCTATATAGAATAGCATTGGTCAGGCTTCGCAGGCTTCATTTATAATAAAGGTGTTATGATATCCTTGTATATCATGGCTGTGGTCTGCATCCTTGGACAGCGCTCATACCAATGATACTGTGATAATTTTATATCGTACCATACCCCAATAATTATTGTGCTTACGAAATACAGATAATGCACATACAAATTATACCACAATACTTTATATCGTAACACAGCACTTGTATGATATGATATGGACAGCATTCATACGAATAAATTCCATACTATCTTTAGATATAATGCAGGTGACTTAGCCTTAATTCGTCGGTAACATTCATTTCAGTTATATGCTGCTCTGCGTGGCATTGCTCCGTGTAAGCAATATGGCAGCTTAAAAGCGCGGCTTCAGCATAAGACTGGAGACTAGACAGACTGTAAATATTGCGATCATGTCCTTATCTGAATGCTGCTGAACTGAAAGGAAGCCATACTCAGAGCCAGCGGCGACCTTTACAGGGATTCAATATTGTGGCTAAAAAGACTTAGGCTGCACGCATTGCAACTGACAACCTGTGCACGACTCTGCTCACGAATCACAGGTCTCCGGTTCGATGTCACTACTATTAAAGTAGTTACATATATCGTAGCTACGTCTAATGTGACTACATTGAAATTTCAAATTTCAAATTTTGTTAGAATCGATTCCATGAACAGTGAACACAATCACAATGTACACGTAAAAATACAGTCATTAACAGTTGAAATTTCGTGAGTGCCATTAATAGGTGACAGGTCGTAGTCTAACAAGTAAGTAATAAAAATTGATTTGTGAGAAGAAGCCCGTGAGGCTTTATCTAGTCATTCCCACTATGATAGAACAAATTGGTTGGACTTGAAAGGGAACATGAGTCAGTTCGATTAACTTAGAATGAGAAATAGACAAGGCAGTAGTAAAATCAACGGCATGCAGTTAAGTAAGTGCTTTCTATAGGCCTGTTTGAAACAGTTGAGTAAGCACTGGTTACGGATGCCAAGGTCGATAGAGTTTAATAGTTTGGGCCCAGTTATTCTAGTAGAAAATTACCTAACTTAGTTTTTGCAGAGCGAAGATTAAACAGAGAGTCTTATAACCGTGGACAGAAGCATTAGTCGAGAATAATCGATAGATAGGTAAGTTTTGGCTCCGAACCGTGAAAGATAGAGACCTTTCTGCCAAGTAGCCAAGTCTTAGTAGATCTGGTGTTATAACCGTGGACAGAAGCATTAGTCGAGAAATAGTCATTAAATATACTGGGTAAGGTTTGGCTCTGATGTCGGTACATGAAGGTAGCAAGTTGGAGTTTATGTACGTGAAAGATAGTTAATAAGTTTAAACCTTTAAACAGACTATAGGTCTTAGCCAGGTAGTGTATATCAGCTATGATTCTCACAGCCCTCTTTTGGAGTAAGTGTATTGGTTGGAGTGAAGTTTTATATCCAACCTGCCCATATTATAGCACCGTAGTTACGTTAACCTACATTCACTGAGCGTATATTGAACGTCACTAACTTGACCGAGGGTAGGCCTATATTATACGTTTGAAATGTCTGCATTTGCCTAGGACGACATTTGAAGTGCCTGCATTTAAATTGTTCACACAACTAAAGGCCGAATATTATTCACAACTGTCCGATGCTATATCTGACGCTTACAGTTAAAGTCACCGTATTGACCGAGGCTACATTGCACGTTCAAGCGTCTGAATTGACCAAGACACCAAGACACCACTGGCCGATTCTACCCGTGACTGTTGTTAGTCGTCCGCGTGAGCAGACTTTCAATAATCCTGAGTGGATGTCAGAGGAATAAAAGCGGTCGATGGAGAGAGCGAGCGAGAGAGTCAACGAGACCGAAGAAGATGAAGTCCAACGACGCAGTGGGACAAGATTTAGAATGATTACCTCTCAGACGACGGCGACGAGGCTCAGACGCCGACAGTCCACCGTACACAAGCATACATCGCCCGCTCATACACAAACACACACACGCACGTAAACACACGCACACACAAACATGCACGCGTATGAACACACACACATATATATAACATATATATTATATATATTATATATATTATATATATATATATTAAATGAATATCATACAAATATGTGCATGCTCGGTTGCGTATGTGCGTACATACTGCATCCATACAAAGCACGTATATACACATATTCAAAGTCAAACATGAATGAGCAGATATACCGAAAAGGAAACCCAGTGCCGTAGTGAGGACGATGGAAAGATCGTAGAATTGATTAAATTGAAAGACGATCAGGTCCTGATGTTATTAGACGGACCCAATGGTCACAACGGCCAAACGAACATTCTATATAGGCCTACCATGATATACAATGGTCGTCTACAGTCTCTTGTCACTCTTCAGTACCATAAAGCGCACAGCATTAGCTTATTTCACCAAACTCTTAGATAAGAAACACGGTCGAATTTCATTCCTATCTCTTCCCTTCCTCTGTTTCCTCCGTTTCCTCACTCTCTAACACAATGATACACTTCCTGCCTACCTCCCTCTTTTTCTTTCTCTTTCTCTGTCTCTCCTCTCTCTTCCTCTCTGTCTCTTCTCTCTCTGTCTCTGTCTCTGTCTCTGTCTCTGTCTCTGTCTCTGACACTGTCTCTGTCTCTGTCTTCCTCCTGTCCCTGTCTCCTCTGTCTCTCTCTCTCTCTGTTCTGTCTCTGTCTCTGTCTCTGTCTCTCTCTCTCTCTCTCTCTCTCTGTCTCTCTCTCTCTCTCTCTGTCTCTCTCTCTCTCTGTCTGTCTCTGTCTCTCTGTCTCTCTCTGTCTCTGTCTCTGTCTCTCTCTGTCTCTCTCTGTCTCTCTCTCTGTCTCTGTCTCTGTCTCTCTCTCTGTCTCTGTCTCTGTCTCTGTCTCTCTCTCTCTCTCTCTCTCTCTCTCTCTCTCTCTCTCTCTCTCTCTCTCTCTCTCTCTCTCTCTCTCTCTCTCTCTCTCTCTCTCTCTCTCTCTCTGTATATCTCTCTGTCTCTCCTCTCTCTGTCTGTCTGTCTGTCTGGTCTGTCTGTCTCTCTCTCTATGTTGAGATATTGTAGTGTAGGAGGTTAATTAATTAATGAATTGATCAATCGAGCCAGTGTCTCAACCAGCACTGTAATGGATAATAATATTTTAGCAAGGATTCGGGGTTAATTTGAGGTGCTGGGCTAATGCGTCTATAAATTAACGAATTACTCGTACAGACTGTCTGTCGGTCTGTCTCTCTCTTTCTCTTTTTTTCTCTGTCTGTCTATCTGTCTGTCTGTCTATCTCTCCCTCGCCCTCTCCCTCTCCCTCGTCCCTCTATCTGTTTTATCTGTCACTTCCGGGCATGTGTTTATCTCCATTGTAACAGGCCCTCACTAAAGACCCGTGAGTTTGACCTGGTACGTTATATTATTAATATCACTGTTGTGAGGCTAGCATTGCATGTAGGACCTATAATTAAAACAGAATTCAATGAACACAGTCTTAAGTCTTATGAATATTAATTAGATCCCTAAGTACAATTGCATTTAAGGTCATAGTTGTATATTAACAAGCTCTTACAAGATCAGTAATTCATTAGTTTGTCAAATTAACCCCGAATCCTAGCTAAAATATTATTATCCATTACAGCGCCGGTTGAGACATTGGTTCAATCGATTAATTAACTAAATAATTAACCTCTTACACTACAATATCTTAACAACTAATGCAGCCTTACACTTTAACTGTACATGTATATAATAAGAGTGTTTATCTACGGCATTTAATAATGTGATTTTTGTGGATCTCAAGGACGTAATTTACGTCCATATCTGTTTGCTTAGCTGTCTATCTCTCATGGGTGGGAACACAGGATCATTTCTCTGACGCATAAACACTGTCTTGAGTAGAAAAGGGGCAGGGCAACATTTTGGTTAGAGCGTCCAGTCTGTAACGTGGAGAGTGTGGTTTGAGACTTCAATGAGGTGGTTTCTGTGCAGAGACCTTAAGTAAGTCGTTTATTCACCCAGAGATACACCATCGAATTGTTGTGGTATGGTCATGTGTGGAAGCCAAACATTTATCACCACTTTGAAAATAATTCCTTCGATTCAAAAAATTTTAAAAATCCGGATGTTGAATTTCAGGTAAAACAATGATGGATTAGCAACAGTCATAATACAATTTAAGAAAAATAATGTTAATAAGAAGCCAGCACGGAACCCAGAGATATACAGAGATGCACATAGCTACATAGGGTTAAACAGAGATGTTGACCTGCAGATTCTTACTTCTTTCAAGTAGTCAAATTGCTTATCCACCATAGGCTGCCTCTCTGTCTTACGGGCTGATCCTCTGGATGTTGACCTGATTACGGCTTGGGTTTTGGTGTGCCATCGGTTAATGCCTTGTGCATTATACACCGGCGCAATAGGAGTTGTTAATTACAATTTCAATTAACGGGTTAATCTCTCTAAAGGGTTTTGATTTTAACAACGATTTCAATTGAAGCGAATTTCTCTTGGTGCTCTGCGAATGATTAAGACGACAATGTAAAGTCATTGAAAAGAATTAGATTAGATTAGCGAAAGACAATGAGAAACAAGACAGGCCAGACAATGGGGCAGAGCAAGACTAATACATACGACCAGCTGAACATTATTTTAACGATTCAAGATGTCTTTTCATTCACAGACACAATATAATTTTTTTCGATCACATTTGACTACTAATCTACCTAGGTGCCGCTGAATAGTAGACATCTGGATTCGACCTGTCGTTGACCTACACATGTATAAGCACCTAATCAATTTGTCAAAGGCAAAATCCCATGGCAAAAAGAATTAGGAAGATGAGACTGACTTCTTAACGGAAGCTGATCGGATTTTCCAAAAACAACCGAATAGACAGACCATCTGCATCTGAAGAAGGGCGACCGTTGGAGAGACTGAGACATTGAATGAATACAAAGTGATCGATGACCCGTCAAAGGAAGATTGAATGAATTGCCCGTTGTAGCCATTTGGGCCAATTTAGACATCACCCTCAATCGATAGGCATGAACTGCGGCAATTGGCTGGTCAAGTGCAATAAGACCCGCTGCGTCCCTGCAAGACGACTCAAGTCTCGGATCTAGTGAAATGCATCTATTTTTTTCGATATTTATTTATATCATCTCTCGTCCGCATGTTATGGCAATGTTTATAAGGCGACGTTCTCTCTCTTTCTTCACGCAAAGATATATGGGACTCGATCTGGAACACATAAAAAACATTCTGTGATTTATAAGCACACAGTCGGACGTAAGATGTTAATCTTGAGGTCGACCCTTACGAATCTATCTCCCAATGGGAGATCGATTCGTAAGGGTGCAGTCCAATCGAAGCAACGTCCTCTCATCGATTTCCGATGATACGAATCACTGGCCAGTCAAGATCTATGACAAAGCTAGCAGCACTGAGAAGACGAAGGCATGAACTCTTTAAACCATTCGGAGCCAATGTAGCGAACCCAGTGGCACACCTTTTTTCTCCCACTTGTGATTAAGCGAGAGACCGGAAATTGATATATCGCATTTACGCCCATGATAGTTGTCGTTCGACATTTTCGATTGCCAAATGGGCGAATAATTGATAACACAAAAGAAAAACTGATATCGGGAAAGTGCCTTAGTTTATGACCATACAATATTATGGTCATTATTCTTCGTGGTTTTCAATAAACAGCGCATATATATTTAGCCTATATCATTTTCATAGCACTGTAAGTAAGCTTAACAGGTAAACACAGACCATCAAACATCGGCATCTTTGCATCATAGGAATTTCAGGAAGAAGAGAAACAACGAAGGAATAAAATCGATTCTATGGGAAAGAAAATATCAGAGGGAACATTTAAATAGGCGAGAAAATAGAAATAGATTTTAGGTGAAGAGAATTTTCGGAGGAACTTTCAAAACTGCAGGGTCATTAGAAAAGGGATGGCGATATGGATACACGAAGTTAGGATCAGTCATAAACAGCGCATAAAAGTCAGACGACTAAAGCGGTCATAAGAAATTTTCATGACACGAAATGGTCGTCAATAATAATAACAACAATAGCGACAATTTATATGGCGCCGTAGCACAGCCATACCGTTAGCAGGGCGCCTCATAATCAACTAACAGCAGGGTAGGCCTTACAGAACGTCCAGACTAGTTTTAAAAGGCTATAGCAATTTCTCGACTTTAGCACCGCGCCCTTTCGAAATTATTTGAAGGGAAATGCGTCACAGCCTTTTGGGGGAGGAATGCGCACTGGCCCTCTGAGGTACAGACATCTACATGTATGGAACACATGAATGCGACGTTGACCACTAATGTCCATGGGTCGCTGCATTACATTGTGACGCGGCAAAGTGGTCACTATTGCGGTTTATCGATGAGGAATTGGAACCCATCAGGTCCGATCAAATTAAAGTGAGGAAGTTCTTCAGTGTCCACTGTCCATGCATGTATATATGCATTTATATTTGTAAGTTTGTATGTGAGTATGTGTGTATATGTGTGTATGTTTGTATGTATATAATTATGTATATAATGAATATGTATATGTATATGTGTGTATGCTTGTGTGACGACTGAGAGTGGATTTTCTATCTGATGTATGCGTGTGTATGTATGGATGTATGAATGCATGCATGTTCAAGTGTTTGTGTGGATATACAAATGCATTCAGATCGGCTAGATAGCGTTATTTAGAGCCCTTGTAAGGTTCCTGAAGGCATTGCAGAAATAACTAGATACAGTAAATATATATGCAGGTGTTTATATTATGCATGTATGAATATAGGCCTATGTATGATATTATGTATATGCAATCATGTGTATTTACATTATAATTATATATATATGCATATATATGCCTGCAAGTGTATGTGTGTATGCATGCATGTGCTAAGGTCATAAATCGTAGGCAGGCGATTCGTGCAAATCTGATTTTGGGAGGAACTAACGACTCCTATTTATATTGTCTGCTGCTGCTGTCCGATCTGTGTGTTTTGGTCGATAGATGGCGTAGCTGCTGCTGCTGCTGATGCTGATATTGTTGCTGATGTTGTTCCTGCGGATGCTGATATGATGCCATTATATGCCTTGAATTGCTCTTTAGCTCCTGGCATGGAGTGTGTATGTGGCCACTAATTCCTCAGCACATAGACCACGCGAGCCCTTTGGCGCCCTGGGTATTGGACGCCACTCTAAGAGCCGATTGCAGACTCCTCCGCTCTGTCAGGGCGCTGTCAGGATTTACGATCGCAGCTGTTTTCTGCCTCATTGCGTCCGTGACGATGGAGAGAATTCCGAAGAGAAACATGGAGAAGGCAGAGAAGTTGTTGGCATAGAAGGAGGCACAGGAGGACTGTGTGGAGCTCGAAAGAGGAAATAAATATTATGTAGAACAATAGCGGTAAAACAGGACAATTATTATCATTAGTAGTAGTAGTACTACTACTATTATTACAGAATTTCAAAATTAGGGATAGCATTTTTGTGGGATGGTAATTAGGCTATTATTACTATTATTATTATTTTTTAGCCCCGAGGTATGAGTAATCACTTAAGAAAAGAATTTATTTATTTATGTATTATCATTATTGTTATTGTAATTATTATTATTACTATAAAAATACTCCATAGCAATTCTATAGCCATAAGGTTGATTTGAAATTCTTTAATTGAAAAAGAGTTAGGCCTTGATCACGTGTCTTAAACACCGATTTAAAACAATTTATTTATTTAGTGCATTATCATTATTGTTATTGTAATTATTATTATTACTATAAAAATACTCCATAGCAATTCTATAGCCACAAGGTTGATTTGAAATTCTTGTAACATGAAAAAGAGTTAAACCTTGATCACGTGTCTTAAACACCGATTTAGGTTTTTGCTAATACATCTTTGCCGGAGTACGCTTGAGTGTTTCTTTTTCAATGTTAATTAGTCTATGATTTTACTTGTGGAGGTTACTCTGTTATAATTTGGCGACACCTCATAAAATTTTTCGACATGAGCTGTATTTTGCCTCATAAAGGCTTGTTTTCGTAAGGAATGTTGAACGTTGTCTTATGAGAATATGGTTGATGAATATAGCATACTGCGCATGTCATCAGCCATGTCGGTCGTTGATTTACTTCTGCGTCATTTCGACGGTTTTTCGTCTGAATGCAGAATTATCTCAGTCACTTCGGACATGTTGGAGTTTTCTGGTGCTATGTTTTCCTACCGGACTTATTCGTCGGTTTGCCAGGGATTTTCTAAGTTCAAAGAATATTTTGTTCGCAAGTCGCCTTAATCCATGTGACTGCATCAGGCCAATCCTTCTGATGTACGATCGAGTCGGAACCATTATTATTGATCGTGTACGCCGCTTTTAGCCGAGCGTTTATTTCTCAGTGGAGGCCGACCGACACGGGTCATTTGAGTAGATAAACTGCTCATCCAAGCATGGCGGGTCTCCATTATTTGGAACTTTAAAAAACCCAAGAATTAAGTCGAAAACAGAAGCGACATATTGATACCTTTTACCTTAGACACAAACACGACAGAAGTTAGGCTACTACTTACACTTACTAAGCCTACCTGGCGAATCTATAACCATTGCTTGCATTTCAGATAAACCATAAAATGTAATCAAGGGCACATTTACTAAAAAGCAGCGAATAACAAGTTACAACTATAATAGACTTAGATCAAAATGTCAAATGTGATAGCATACAAAAACACATAACAGGTAACGGATCTATTCTATCAAATGAAGGATCTCATAGTTCGCGATGGTAAGTCTCAAATCAGAGGTGCTGAAAGTACTCAGACCCGCTGCAGAGACACGGCTGAACTTAACCTCTCTTTAGACCTCTGCTTCCTATTTGCTACCTAACAATCCCTGTAGTGATGCGGCCTCAATACCTGTTGGGGTTTCATTCTGTTCGCCTGATAGTCTGCTGCTGCACCTGGCTGCAATAACTGTTGTCGTTCGATTTTCCAGATTAACAATCCAACGAGTTGTTTGTTTTACATGGCGCTTTATAAATGCGATGTTGGACTTAGTGTGACTTAAATAGTAGGAAGCTCCTTCGCGTGGTTCTCAGAAGACCCAATAGAAATGTTCAAAATATACATAAATACATACATGTACATACACAGGAAGATATATGCATACATTAATGCATTCATTTTATTAGTAAATTAAACAGTTTATTAATGCATGCATGCATGCATATAGGCCTAAACGACAATTATATAGGGCCTAAACGTATACATACATTAATTCATTCATTTTCATTAATCAATTAAACAGCTTATTAACACATGCATGCATACATATAGATCTAGGCGACAATATATACGCATACATATATGGAAATTATGCGTACATGAATGAATGCATCGTTATATCTGTGTGTATCGGTTTCTTTGGATCACCTAATTATAAGACCAAACGTCGTGTCCAGCAACAGACATCTGCATGCTTCGTTTCGGTTCGTGTAAGCTGGATGATCATGTCGAGCTGAAGTCCAACATCAGCAGCAGCCAAAGCATTCGATAGATAAGCAAATGCTGAGCTTACTGCTTTGGCGCCGCAAGAGATGGGCTTAGCAAACATCAGACTTTCATGAATAACATATTAAAGCCACAGCGCATCGATGATCATGATGTCTAGACAGACCATAGGACAGGGCGCCTCCTGCTTTCTTGCAAGAGATCCCCCATCACCGTTTCACTTTCGGTCTTCGTCGTCGTTGCTCTCTCTTCGCTCTGCGGCTCACGGCCAACTGCTGTTTCTATTAGCGCTTATTTTCTCCATTATGCGGCGTTTCGCGTTTTCTGTCGTTGGTTCGACTGTTTGGAATGGGCTCCCCCATAGTTGCGACTCCTACCTAGGGATACTTCTTATGCATTCTACAACAGCCTGAGTTCTGTCCTTTTCCGCCGGGGGTTGGGTCGGGAGCGCCTCTGAGTAGAAATCTCGAAGGGGCGCTATATAAATATTCTGAAGAATGACTGGTATTCAAGCATCCACCCAAAAGACCCTATCAGAAGCCAAAGCAAATTAAGCGCATGTTATGAGATTCTTATAGTTTCCGGTTGAAAGCGTCTGTCTCCTCTCGAACTGCTGCTGTCATCTCGTCCATTCCATTAAGAGAATCGAACACTCCACATATGCCCATTAGCTTACCTTCATCCAGGTATTATAAGCATTTGATTGCATGTACTTATCACCCCGTAGGCTTTCCATTCCAACTTAAAGTCTCACCTCTTCAATATTTTCTACCCTAATTCATCCAAAACAAATATGAAGAAGAAGAAAGAGAAAAAGAGAATGGAGAAAGAAAAAGAAAAGCTCAGTATAGACACTTTTAAAACGCGCTTGAGCCACTGCGGTATCTATTGTATTTACTGGGGCGCGGTAAGGGGTATGTTCGGTGCCTTGCAGCTGGAGGGTTGCGGGTTCGAATCCACCTCAAAGCCGCCGCGTAGGGACCCTGGGCAAGTCCTTCGCTCGCAATTTCATGCGCTTAGGCGTGAAACTCCGATTCAGCGTTTCGCGCAGTAGTCGGGAGCGCCTCTGAATAGGAATCTGGTAGGGGCGCTATAACAAGTGTTCAAATACAATACAATACAATACAATATTGTTTAGCTATGTTCAATCGCATGCATCTCATTCCCATTCTCCATAATTATGATTCTTCTTTGGCCGTAATTTTTGTAAACTTGAAATTTCTAAAGTGCTCCCATAAAGCTAAGCGCAAAACACCGGCTTATTCACGAGCGCTACTCATTTTCATTGCTATATCGACATTTTCGTACTTGAATAAGTAAAATTTGCCCTACAACCGTGTTCATGAAAAAACCCAATATTGCATTAATCACATTCATCATATTTCTCTTATTCATCCTAGTAGCCCTATTTCACGAGCGAAAAGCGGGCTCACTAGAATGATCAGCATGGCAAGATTAGCCGGAACCCTCCCAATTCTTCTGAAAGGGTTCAACTCCTCCATAATCTTTATGAGCCTGATGTATACTGCAGGTGGTATGCTTATTTATGCTGCAGGGCCAGTATTATAGCCTCGTGGACGTTACATGCAAAGTAATTAGGCCACACAAAAGCACTGTAAATCGTTGAAAAATGATCGAAAACATGACAACTTAAAACACTTCGTGTTAAAGTAGTGCCCCTAATTTGTGCGCGCCAAACAACTGCTTGCTCCGCCTATAAGCCAACCTATAGCCGGCCCGCAATTTATTCTCGTCAATCTGGCACTGTGAGCATTACTCTCTACGTAATTGATCGAGTCAACAGCGATAATGGTCGGCCAGTGGCTTAATATTTAGGCCTGCACGAGTATAAAGTAATGTAGAATGCAACAGTCGCCAACAATTCTGGCCAACAAACTACAGTCCAACTCCAAGTCGACCAAGTCGCTCGTTTATTTGTCAAGTCGACAAAGTTGATCGAGTCGATCGTCGGCAGAGGCAAGTCGATCATAGCACTCGACCCGATCAACTGCGGGGTATAGTTTCAAACGATATAATCACAAATGCGTGGGATAATCCCGCAAATGTCTACGACCTCATTAACATGCTCGATCTCAAAGCATTACAAATAACAAGGAATAGAGATTCAAAGGTACTTATATAGCGCTATCATTTAATTAAACACTGCGGTACCTGATTGTGGTAGGGTAGGCCTACTTTAGATGTATCGAGAAAAGACAAATAAGAAATTATAAGTAATAAAACGCAGAAACTTTCTGACGATACTGTGTTGTTGTTTACGGGTTCTTCTGTAATATATAGGATTATGAGCATTTTACAGAGCAGTTGAAAAAACACCGGAAAATTGCTCCAGTAGGCGTTGGGAAATGATCTTTATGTCGAGTATTCTACTTGTATGAGATGTTTGTCTTTCACTGTAAATGCACAAGAACAGCTATTATGAAATATGTATTATGGAAATTCTTTGCCATGGCTGTACTCAATCATGGCGAAGAATTTGTGATCATATGAGATTTCTTAACAGAACCCTGAGGCTTGGCATGATTATACTTCACTTTGTCCTTGCATTTTCAATGCAATGCAAACTTTGCTTATGTAGGCTTGGGTATCATCAGGATAGTATGCTTATGATAGCCCAAAGAATGATTGTCGAGCAGTGTCCCAATTTGTAATGTTTAGTGTGTAATGTAAAAAGAGGGCCAAGCACTGGACTGTACGGAATTACTCGCATCGATAAGGCACTGGACAAATAGATACCATTTAAATGTACTGATTGAGAACGTTGACTAAAATCAGTTTAAAACTAAAGTAGGGCTGTACCAGAAATTCAAAAAGGCAGTGCAGAAGAACAGAATCGTCTGCGGTAAGAACAAGTGTTGTCACTCTACCCTTCTTAACACAGTATACGTGAAGCTATTAAACCGTGCTCCGCCATTCTACCGCTCAGGTCGTGCTCAAATTTATGCTCAGCTATGTATACTACTACTCAAGTCTTGCTAAAGTGTGTTATTATTCAGGACATATGCTCGAATATATTGTTAGACGATCTGAAGGCTCAACTGTGACAGGCGACGCGCTTCACGACTTCCTAATGAGCACTGATATTCTTTCTCCGAAATCAGATTTGTTTTCGACTCCTTTCTGAAATTGATCTTCATCTGCCGACAAGAAACGAATTGACACACAGCACACGATCTCTGTGCATATGTTGTGATAAGCAAAACAGGGAGACAGACGAAACGGACAGACGGACGGATGAAAAGAGATCTGTAGGAATGGATGGACGGATGAAAAGAGATCTGCAGGAATGGATGGACGGATGAAAAGAGATCTGAAAAGGAATGCATGGACGGACGGATGGACGGATGAAAAGAGATCTGCAGGAATGGATGGACGGATGAAAAGAGATCTGTAGGAATGGATGGACGGATGAAAAGAGATCTGCAGGAATGGATGGACGGATGAAAAGAGATCTGCAGGAATGGATGGACGGATGAAAAGAGATCTGCAGGAATGGATGGACGGATGAAAAGAGATCTGCAGGAATGGATGGACGGATGAAAAGAGATCTGTAGGAATGGATGGACGGATGAAAAGAGATCTGCAGGAATGGATGGACGGATGAAAAGAGATCTGCAGGAATGGGTGGACGGATGAAAAGAGATCTGCAGGAATGGATGGACGGATGAAAAGAGATCTGTAGGAATGGATGGACGGATGAAAAGAGATCTGCAGGAATGGATGGACGGATGAAAAGAGATCTGCAGGAATGGATGGACGGATGAAAAGAGATCTGCAGGAATGGATGGACGGATGAAAAGAGATCTGCAGGAATGGATGGACGGATGAAAAGAGATCTGCAGGAATGGATGGACGGATGAAAAGAGATCTGCAGGAATGGATGGACGGATGAAAAGAGATCTGCAGGAATGGATGGACGGATGAAAAGAGATCTGCAGGAATGGATGGACGGATGCAAAGAGATCTGCAGGAATGATGGACGTTTGAAAAGAGATTCTGCAGGAATGGATGGACGGATGAAAAGAGATCTGCAGGAATGGATGGACGGATGAAAATTGATCTGCAGGAATGGATGGACGGATGAAAAGAGATCTGCAGGAATGGATGGACGGATGAAAAGAGATCTGCAGGAAAATTTGGACGGATGAAAAGAGATCTGCAGGAAGGATGGACGGATGAAAAGTCTGCAGGAATGGATGGACGGACGAATGGACGGACGGATGAAAAGAGACCTCTAGGAATGGACGGACGGATGAAAAGAGATCTGCAGGAATTTAATGGACGGATGAAAAGAGATATGTTGTTGAGATGAATGGATGGACGGATGAGGAGATGCAGGAAATGGACGGATGAAAAGAGATCTGCAGGAATGGATGGACGGATGAAAAGAGATCTGCAGGAATGGATGGACGGATGAAAAGAGATCTGCAGGAATGGATGGACGGATGAAAAGAGATCTGCAGGAATGGATGGACGGATGAAAAGAGATCTGCAGGAATGGATGGACGGACGGATGGACGGACGGATGAAAAGAGACCTCTAGGAATGGATGGACGGATGAAAAGAGATCTGCAGGAATATGGAGGATGAAAATGAATGGATGGACGGACGGATGGACGGACGGATGAAAAGAGACCTCTAGGAATGGATGGACGGATGAAAAGAGATCTGCAGGAATGGATGGACGGATGAAAAGAGATCTGCAGGAATGGATGGACGGATAGGATGGACGGACGGATGAAAAGAGACCTCTAGGAATGGATGGACGGATGAAAAGAGATCTGCAGGAATGGGTGGACGGATGAAAAGAGATCTGTAGGAATGGATGGACGGACAAGAGAGGATAGGAGAGGACGGATGAAAAGAGACCTGTAGGAATGGATGGACGGATGAAAAGAGATCTGCAGGAATGGGTGGACGGATGAAAAGAGACCTCTAGGAATGGATGGACGGATGAAAAGAGATTCTATTGTGAATGGGTGGACGGATGAAAAGAGACCTCTAGGAATGGATGGACGGATGAAAAGAGATCTGCAGGAATGGATGGACGGATGAAAAGAGATCTGCAGGAATGGATGGACGGATGAAAAGAGATCTGCAGGAATGGATGGACGGACGGATGGACGGACGGATGAAAAGAGACCTCTAGGAATGGATGGACGGATGAAAAGAGATCTGCAGGAATGGATGGACGGATGAAAAGAGATCTGCAGGAATGGATGGACGGATGAAAAGAGATCTGCAGGAATGGATGGACGGACGGATGGACGGACGGCTCTAGGAATGGATGGACGGATGAAAAGAGATCTGCAGGAATGGATGGACGGATGAAAAGAGATCTCTAGGAATGGATGGACGGATGAAAAGAGATCTGCAGGAATGGATGGACGGATGAAAAGAGATCTGCAGGAATGGATGGACGGATGAAAAGAGATCTGCAGGAATGGATGGACGGACGGATGGACGGACGGATGAAAAGAGACCTCTAGGAATGGATGGACGGATGAAAAGAGATCTGCAGGAATGGATGGACGGATGAAAAGAGATCTGTAGGAATGGATGGACGGATGAAGACCTCTAGGAATGGATCGGATGAAAAGAGATCTGCAGGAATGGATGGACGGATGAAAAGAGATCTGCAGGAATGGATGGACGGATGAAAAGAGATCTGTAGGAATGGATGGACGGATGAAAAGAGATGCATGAATGTATGGACGGATGAAAAGAGATCTGTAGGAATGGATGGATGGACGGATGGACGGACGGAAAAGAGATCTGTAGGAATGGATGGACGGATGAAAAGAGATCTTCAGGAATGGGTGGACGGATGAAAAGAGACCTCTAGGAATGGATGGACGGATGAAAAGAGATCTAGGAATGGATGGCAGGAATGGATGGACGGACGGATGGACGGACGGATGAAAAGAGACCTCTAGGAATGGATGGACGGATGAAAAGAGATCTGCAGGAATGGATGGACGGACGGATGGACGGACGGATGAAAAGAGACCTCTAGGAATGGATGGACGGATGAAAAGAGATCTGCAGGAATGGGTGGACGGATGAAAAGAGATCTGTAGGAATGGATGGACGGACGGATGGACGGACGGATGAAAAGAGATCTGTAGGAATGGAGGGACGGATGGATGAACGACAAAAGATCTGTAGGATTGGACGGTCGGACGATCGAACGGAGTGAGAGACGGACAAATAAACGGCAGGATGAATAAAAGGACGGATGAACGGAAAGATGAACAGAGATCTAAAATGGAAGAACGGACGGAAGGATGGATGGACTAAAGGACGGACGTAAAGATGAAGAGAGATCTTAGGGCGAATGAACCGACCGAAAAGAAGGACTTTCTCGGACAGATGAACGACAGACAGATGGACACAGACACAGATGGACACAGACACAGATGGACACAGACAGATGGACACAGGGACGAATGAACCTAAACAAACACAGGAACACGACTCGAATGCAGAGAATAATTAGAAACGAAAGGTCGACAAACTTCAGATCGACATGCCCACACACACATGCAAACACCACCCACACACACACACACCCACCCACGCAGCTAGACTGTACGCACGACACTTACAGCATAAACCCAGCTGCCGAGTTTTCCAGGAAAGGAATGAAACTACTGCACAGATGTATTCCTGTGAGACCGCGTTTGATGCTGATTATTTAGCCTAAGCTCTGATACGAGATCTCCAATCTACTTTTCATAGGAGCTATAAAATTGCTCGAGCACAAGATCCGCGTTGAATGACAGTCTTTTCCTTGACTTACGCCACGCTTAATCAGTTGCACAAAATTTGGAGGATTGAATATTTTATAAGGAGACCGATAAAGTCAATAAGAATTTACGAATCCACGGATTGATGTTAGTTAGCCATCTATGAATTCCCTATGCATTAGTTTAATGGAACCATGTAACAGGCATATGTTCTTGAGATGAGGCCAGAGGAGATGAAATAAGATGGGCTTGGAGCTTTAGCCCCCAAACCTGAAATCCTCGTGCCTCCACTGGTTGCAAACAGCGTTATAAGTCTTGAAACTTCGCTGAAAGCACGTTCTGACTGTTTAGCCTTCCACGAGGTGCATCATCAGATGAAATCACAATCCAGACATTGCCGTCTCTGGATGTTTCCCTGGATTCTGTAGCTGCTGCTTGTGTGCTGTCACGATGTTGAAATGATGAGTGACCCCATCTGTAACCACGACCTCGTCCTTGACCACGAGAACCCCCTCGACCACATGCACGCACACTTCCAGATATAGGAACTTCAGGATTTGGAATGGTCTTGTCCACCATGATCACTTCGACACTTAGAATAGAAGAACTGCTTGCCTCAACGGACAGGTTGTGTATTCCGGTATCTGAGACAGAGGCATCACTATCATTGTCTCACCGATTTCTTGAATCAAACGAAGGGCTTGGTTTGCTGAAACGTGCATATCAATCGAGTAGTTCCGTAGGAGCGAGACAGCTGCATGTGTTAATGAGTTTTCTGTCAAGGCTAAGACGAAATGGATTCAGAATTCTGTTTTGACGGGAAGAGGTTGAAAATGACATCTGCGAGAAAAGTGTTATCTGAGAGAAAAATGCCAGTTAGCATCCCACCTTATGTATGTCATAAATAAGTAAGGTTAATATAAGATAAACACTAGAAAAATAGGCATTTGCAGTAATATGTATTCATGGGTCAAAAATGACCCCAATCCGTCCTTCTAGGTATTCGCTGTTCTAACTCCTATACCTGACCAGCTATTAATAAGATTTTTCTTCTATGCCTTTGCGACCACAATGCCCTAGATATCGTAAAATATTTTCCTTTAATGTTTACTGGGTGCTACATGGCACGCTCGCAAAGTGCGCTATGTCCCAAAAATGACCCATGCCGTCCTTCTAGTGTTAAATGTTAATAAGATAATCATATGATCTGTCTGTTTTAATTTCCAAACTTATGATCGTTGATTATGATTATTCTGGATCACTACTTGTAAACTATTCTATGGAAACAATAAAAGGATTGATTGATTGATTGATTGATTGATTGCTACTATCATTTGAGGCTGTTCCGAGCCATCAGAATATCAGTCTCCTTGCATGTTTTCACCACTATATACAGTATTGTTCACGCGTTCGTCTGCAGCCGCATTGATTACTGCAACTCATTATATGCAAGTCTTCCTAAAGTTCGTCTGTCAACCTTTCAGTCAGTCCTAAACTCTGCTGCCAGACTGATTGCACGTCTCCCTCGTTTCTCTCATAATTATCTCGACTTTCATGACGAATACATTGCATTGGCTCCCTATTGAGGCTCGTATCCAATATAAGATACTCCATGTGGTCTCTAGAGCTCACCATGACCAGGCTCCAAAGTACCTGTGTGATCTCCTTCGTAAACCGAATTCTGCTCTCTCTCTCTCTCTCTCTGTCTCTGTCTCTGTCTCTCTCTCTGTCTCTCTCTCTCTGTCTCTCTGTCTCTCTCTCTGTATCTCTCTCTCTCTCTCTCTCTGTCTCTGTCTGTCTGTCTGTCTGTCTGTCTCTCTCTCTCTCTCTGGGTTAATTTGAGATGCTGGGCTAATCCGTCTATAAATTAACGAATTACAGACTGTCTGTCTATCGGTCGTCTGTCGGTCTGTCTCTCTCTCTTTCTCTCTCTTCTCTGTCTCTC
This sequence comes from Aporrectodea caliginosa, assembly GCA_020284085.1. Lineage (NCBI taxonomy): Eukaryota > Metazoa > Annelida > Clitellata > Crassiclitellata > Lumbricidae > Aporrectodea > Aporrectodea caliginosa. The sequence continues at coordinate 1,136,041 of JACEVL010000218.1, forward strand.
TGTCTCTCTCTCTCTCTCTCTCTCTCTCTCTCTCTTTCTGTCTCTCTGTCTGTCTGTCTCTCTCTGTCTGTCTCTCTGTCTCTGTCTCTGTCTGTCTCTCTGTCTCTCTCTCTCTCTCTCTCCGGACCAGGACAGCCATTGCTCAACGCCGCGCCTTTGCAACTGTGGGTCCTTCTTTGTGGAATAACCTTCCCCCAAATTCAGGCTGAGATTTTGGCATGTGGTTTATACACTTCGGTCCGATGCTTGAAAACTTTCTTTTTCCTCGGAGTTCTCACGTTGAAGCGCCTCAGTCATTACTGCTAGAGGCCCTTTATAAGTGCCCAGATACAATGCAATACAAAACAATGTGTGTATGTATAGAGTATAGGTGCATGTATCTTTGTATGGATGGATGTGTGTATATAAGTATAACTACATGTATATATGTATGTGTGTTTGTGTGTGTGTGTTTGTGTTTGTGTATTCCTGAAGTGAAGTGTGGCACATTTCGCAGTTGCTTATGGAATGGGATGGGAAGGAACGGGTGGAAAACCGTCGTTAAACGATGCTTTAAATTGTCTTGTTATTGTAAGGATCATCAATTTAAATTATTTTACTGCTTCGGTTCTGACAAGGTAGAATATGCGTAGGCATTTACTAGCTAAGTAGGTCCATCTATATATAAGTTATTCATTGCAACGGAACTGCGTGGGATCCAATTGTCAAGTAGACCGGGCGCAGTCTGCTTAGCTCAGCGTCTAAGTATATGCTTTAGTCTCTCAAATCATTTTCGGTTTGGTCTGCATAACTATATCGCCTGTGATTAATGTCACATGCAGGTCATGTCATGTCCAGATGGTAGGTAAGGATGTTGTGTTGCATGTTGCCACCTGGCGCTTAGACAGTCTGCAGAGGCGTGTGTCAAATATATTATGAATGAGTTCAATGACTGAATTAACTCCGTAGAAAAATATTTAATTGTGTTTCTCGTAGTAAATTTATGTATAAGCTGATTGTTTTTATCTGCAATAGAGTGCAGTGCTTTGCATTACATTATATCAAATAATTATGACATGCAAAGTAAATATGTATAGTCAGTATACCAATAAGAAATCTGTGGATGGATCAATGCCATCCAGGTACTAACCGTGCTGCAAGTCCGTCGTTTGGTTTGGATCAACTCCAGGTGGAAGACTTTCTCCAGGTGCTTCCTTCGTCAAGTCTGTTGGGCCAGAGCTTGAGAAGCGACTTAGCTCAGCCTCTCTCAATTCATTTTCGGTTTGGTTTGAATCCTGTTGTGGATGGGTTTCATCCGTAGCTGGAAGGAGGCTGGAGGTCCTCCTTCCTTCGTCCGTCGACCCATCAACTGCGTCAGGGATTCCTGCCTGGGAATGAGCCCCCTCTATTTCCCCATCGGCTGGACTCCCATCTCCACCGACGACGACAGTTTCCGGTGAAACCTGTGGATCGATGCCGTCCAGGTACTGAGCCAGCTCAGCATCAGTCTCTGACTTGGATGCGGATTTTTTGTCCGACGACTGATTGAAAGAAAAGCAGCAGAGCAGGTAAGATCTCAGATCACCACCACCTGCAAATGTCCAAGACCGTGCGCTGTTCAAAGCCCTAACGGACGCCATGTTTACTCACACGTCAATCAGAACTCCGTTCCTTTTTCTCGCCACTTCTTTCGATATCCAGGTGTCGACATTTTTGCCTAGCAGTCTCACTCGATGGCGCTACAACAGGTCACGCAAAGATCCGTCGACATGCCGACAATTGTCTGAAAAGAAAAGACTGTCTACAGCGAAAACGAAACACGGAATAGCCTCTCAACTGCACGCCTGCTCCATTCATAAGACTCGGAGAATTCTCTTGGCTTTTTCTGCTTTGCAGGCGGCGAGTGATGAGCGCTCAAGACGGCGGCAACTGTGCAGTTCGTGACGCGACGCTGAGGCCGGCTTCTCCTTCGGTCGGTCGATCGGTCCGTCGGCGTCGGCCGAGGTGCGGCTCTCCCTCCTGTCGTGATCGATATACGAGAGGCCGCGGGGCCTACAGCGACGGAGGAGGCACCTGGGAATGTGAATGAAGGCGATTCATGAACGAGGTCTAGGGGTTGAAGTGGATTAGGAGATGAGCCACCGACGCTGCCTTAGTTCGGCGAAGGAAGTCGCCGTCGTGGGTGGGTAGGTGCGGTCGGAGGACGCAGCCCTCGGGGAATGAAAAGGGTTCGAAAGTTACTTGAAAAGTCAAATAGGGGGAAACGCGCGAAAATGAAACGACACGAGAAAAGAATGACTGACGGAAACACATCGACCGCTAGGGAAAGATAGCGAGAAGCACTCAGAGAGACATTGACACAAACACGGAGACAGAGAGATGGAGAAGAAACAGAAGGCAGACAACGGGAAACAGCAAAACAGGCGAAGTATTATATGGAATTAAGATACATTTATTTATAGGTGCTGGTTGTCTGAAGTTGAGCAAAGAACTTTTGCTTAAATGTCTAAAATGAAATGATTGCATGAGAGATAACTGAAATATCAACCAAGAATTTACGATTTTACACCTATGTGATGTGGCCTGCTATTTATGAAAGGATGCATACAGAACACAAGCAGAGACCAAAGGAAAGCTTCGACATAAAAGAGAGATCTAAGAAAACAGCAGTAAATCTGTGGACAGTTAAGAGATGTTTATCCAGAGAACAGCAGGCAGACAGGTAGAAAAGGACAAACGCAGACAAAGAAATAAACAGAGAGACATCAAAGATGTCCAAATTGAATGAAGACCAGATAGAATTAAGAACAGACAGAAAACGATCATACATACACGATGCCGAGATAAGAAGAGATTGAATCGAAGGCAGCTGTTTTAAAGATTCTTATAAAAATCTTTAAAGCAAACCGTCAGCCTTTAGGGACGAAATAATAATAACGGCAAATAGCGATATTTAAGATTGCAGATAAATCTAGATTTGTTACTTTCGATTATTCTTCCAACGATCACGTTTCGTCTCCAAAGACGTCCTGCAGCCTCAATTACTTTCCCTCTTTTCGTTCGCCTTCTCCGAATTACGCGTCGTCGTTATGAAGGCAATCATTGAGGCTTCAACATTTATTCCTTTTATCAGCATCCGTCCATCTTTCCATTTCCACAGACGACGCAGACGGAATTCGTTCGAAGCGCACTACTAAGTCAAGCGCTGCTGGAAGAGAGACAATCCCGACATCAGTGGAACGGTCCGGAACGTGTCCAGTACATTGCGTTCATTATCATTCCATGGGATGCGTCCTACGGCAAACGATGCGTCTCACAGACTGAAGCAGCAGCAGCAGCAGCAGCAGGAGCAGCAGGAGCCTCGTGGGAGGAGGCTGGCTGCGACGGGCACAGAAGACGCGACGGCGGCCAGCAGACGACGAGGACGAGCTGCTGCAGTCTATATATTATCTTCAGAGAAAGAGGTCGAGCTGATTGGACGCAACAATGATTTATATGTATATATACATATATATATGTATATATATACATACATTAACATCGCTGCATAGAAAACACATACGACGCCTCGCATAGAGTGCTTACACCACGTATATGTGGCATATTACGAACACATCGTCTGTGTATGTATCATTATCAAGAGCGTAAATGGAGGGATATAAATCAATATGGGTTCTACACACATTATATAAACGCATAGATGTACATGAATATAATGTGTAATTGCATACATAAATACTTGAATGTAGGCTATTTATCTAATGTGTGCAGTATATTTGTTTATGCACGTAATCTATGTACGTACGTACGTACATGGGCATGTATGTATGTATGTATGAATGTATGTATGTATGTATGTATGTATGTATGTATGTATGTATGTATGTATGTATGTATATGTATGTATGTATGTATGTATGTATGTATGTATGTATGTATGTATGTATGTATGTATGTATGTATGTATGTATGTATGTATGTATGTATGTATGTATGTATGTATGTATGTAGGCCCTATTCATTCATTCATTCATTCATTTCGAAAATTTATATGGCTGTCCCTCAAGAAGCTTACTCGGAGGCGCTTCCAGTCCAACCACGGCGATATAAACTAGACTTAAGCAGCTTGTGAAACAAAGGCGTTTTACTCCTTGGCGGCAGCCGTATATCCAAAGAGTGTCCGTTCAAGATGGAGGCCAACAACTGAGAAGGCTCGATCCTGCCTAGTTGAGGTGCTAGCACGAGGGGTCAGGAGCTCGCCACCAGAAGAAGAACGAAGAGCTTGACGGCCAGCCAAATCAGAACGAGTCCAGCAGAGCTCCCGCAAATAAGCCGAGACAAAGCCAAGAAGGTATCGCCATACCAGCGCAGCTATTCTGTAGCTGATGCGTTGAGAAATGGAAGCCAGTGCAAAGTATCATACACATAGTCCGAGACAGGAGCGTATTTAGGGATGGGTCCAATGAGACGAGCAGCAGAAGGAGAACCCGGTCTAGAAAGGCAATCAGAGTGAGGGGCAGGCCCACCAGGATCAAGCAGCAGTGGGCCAGTCGGCTGGTGACAAAAGCATAGACGACTGTGGCAGCAGCATCATGATATAGGAAAGGAAAAATAACCCACAACCGGCGAAGTTGATAGTAACAACTGTGTTTAAAGTGATTGATGTGAGGGGAAAACTGAGTTCTTTGTCTAGTATAATCCCTAGGTGTCGGTCTGATTCAAGAATGGTAACATGCGGAAAGGTTTCACCCATCAAGCACCGGTCAACACCCGCCGGTCGCCTACGACTGTATGTGAGTATGTGTGTATGTATGTATGTAAATATGTATGTAATGTAATGTAATTAGCAACTTCTATTGCGCCGGTGTGGCGGTGTCTAATGCATATCGAGAAGATCAGTCCGCTGTACAGACGCGATGGATTATACCAGAGGAAACTTTTAGAAAGTCTATCGCCACGTAATAGTGAAAGCTTTTGTAAAGACCCGAAATTGTGTAATAGAGGAAAGTTTCGAAAATTACCGACTGCACAATAGCTAGATTCATAGACCGGTCGAAGCCAGTTGAAATGATTACACTGTAAAGACAATGTGGAAGGAGTTTATATATAGGGGTCGAGTGACCAGGGTCTATCGTCTGCTCTTTAATAGTTCTGAGTTTGAAATGCTATTGTTGGGGCTATAAAATATAGTACGGTCTTAGGCCTACCCTCACTTTTATTATTTCAATTTCCTTTGAATAAGCTTTCTCATATAGCCTAGCCTAGATAGTTTAGAGACCCGTGACTGCTCTGTCTACGAGCCCAGAATTTCTGTCGCCGCCTCTGATTAGAACACGAGGAAGCCGCTGTTTAACGAGCGTAATAAATTCCGGCAATATCATTTTAGGATCTGTATGACTGGTCGGTCACGCACACAAAGCATTCATTGCCTAGCTGCACACGGCCATAAAATCAAAAATAGTTCGTTTGGACCATCTTTTTCATTGCAATCTCTTTATTCTCTGTCACTAAAGAACGATCAGATAATATTTTCTAGTGATAGACGGAACTTTTATCTGTTATTTCGGTTGAATTCACTTTAAAATTTATTTAGGCACAGATCAGCGTGTTGTGAATTAGAAATGACGTTAAGTCGTAAACGAGAAAACGCAATAGTTTCTTCTTCTGTGCTAATAGATTCCAACTCCTGTACAAAAAAATGACGCTCGACTCCGGCCTGAAGTGAATGAGCTGGTTCTGTCGATTCTTCCTTTTCACAGACGCTTTAGCTGAAGCCATCATTTGATCACCCTTTAACACGTTAACGACGACAGTATATTAAAAGTGACCGGGAAACCAATGCAGCTCGTCTTTAGAAGTGTTAATACCATGCAAGCAGTGGGATATTCTGACGACGTGTGTATGCGACAGTGTCAAACTCGTCTGCCGTCTTCCAAGAGTCATTTCTGTCGATGAAACTCCCTTATTATCTTCGGCGTAGACATCCATTACGCAAACCACTATAGACCTACATCGTTTATTATTAAAGACAGAGTCGCTGTAATGCAATTTTCTGCACGCTTCTGATTATCTGTCTCTTCCTGTCGGGCAGATATATGCAAAAGATTTGCAGGCTTTAGCTGAATGTAATTATTTCGCTACTTTGTCTGATAATCTGTGCCGTGCTGTGATTGTTGTCCATTTCGTATACGGGTGGCGGGTGATGGAAGGCCTACAGCACGGAGGCTGGCTGGATACGATTCCCCGACGAATAGCCAGTCCACAGACCAACAGGACATCTCTACCAGGACGATTTGCCTAGTGAGTGACTTCGACAGAGGAGGAAGGTTACGGGAGACAACCCAGAGAGAGATAAATCCGACAGGGTGAAATGCGAAAAGAAAGTAGGCCTATTAGAATAATTAGATTATATTAAAACGGCCAGTCGCCTATTTCCCGCCTTCCTGGCGATTGGCTGGGAAACATTTCGCCGAAGAGTTTTCCGTGAATATGTTTAGCAGCGGTCTTCCATACTGCATCGCTCGTAGCTCGTGCGGGGCCGGATTTAGGCATGGGCAACAGGGCGCCAGCCCAGGGGCCCCCACCACTTAGTGGCCCCCCCACCAAGTCCAATTTTATTTGTTGTCTCCCTTGACTTCATGTTTCATCTGACTAGGGATGAGAGTTTAAGAGTGACTATAGTGACTATACATCTGAGTGACAGGCTTCTGAATGACCACTGTACTAAAAAATAATAGGATTATGGTCGAGCTTCAGAATAGTTTCGGATTGACATTTTTCTGCCAGCATTGATTCACAACCCAGTTGACAAAAAGCCTAACGTCATACGAACCACTCTGCTCAAGGTCTGGTTTTCTACCTATGCTTGAATCATGTAGGCCCCTAGTGTTGAAAAAACCTGTCACTCAGATCTATAGCCATTAGTCACTCTTAAAATCTCGGTGAAAAACCTTGTAGCAATATATGGCGACGACCTCGATGAATACCTTGGCAATGAGCTCATGCAGTTTTCTGAGTTTGTCAAATGTTTAAAAACGAGACAGGAACACAGACCTCAACATAAGACTGGAGCAGTTCGTGTTCCAATAAACACTTGAAAAAGGTGTTGAAAGTTCATTTCCAAATGAGGAAATTATGTCAAGAATGTATACTTGGTGCTCATGGTCACAAACTGTGGTGCTGAACGCTCATTTCCTAAGATGAGGATAATAATAATAATCTTCGTTTATTGATTCAAACAGACATGAACGCAGTATGATTACAAGTCAAAGTGTGAACGTTTGATCACAAGTTATTACTGGAGTCAAATTTAACTATTAACGAGAATCACACTGCATCGTCACCTGGCGAATGAAAGGCTGAGTCGACCTCTTGGAGAGTAGCGGGAATCGATCCTGCGTCTGTGCTGATCCTCTGCTCTTCGTGCCAGAGTGTTAACCATTAACCTAAACCCACTCCCAAGGCGAGTTTGGGATAGGCCTAATTAAGAACAGGCTTCGCGCAAGTATGACACATGAAAGACTTAGCCAGCTTGCAGTGTTGAGCATAGAGAGTGATATTCTACGCCAATTGTATCTTAATAAGTTTATTGATGGCTTTGCCAATTGAAGAGTGAACAAAGTCTCTATTGAGCCTACTCAAATTTAGACCAAGCTCCCTCCCCTCTATCGCTGATATCTTATGCTCATTCTATTCTGACAAAATCGCACCCCTTCGCTTCACATTACAATCTCGTTTAGACACACTCCTCCAGCACTGATTCACTCCCCTCTTCCAACCCTGCTCCTCCTGCCTCCAAGTCATTGTTCCAAATTCTCTCGCCTCTGAAACAGAAGTCCCGCTCTTCCTATATTATCTTTCTAACAAGCAATGCGAATTGACTTGATCCTATCCCGACCTCTTTCCTAAAAGACTGTGCCTCTGTCCTATACAAACTAAAAACAGATGCATGTAGCTTGAGACAGTTAATTAGCTCAGTTCTGCTTACAGAACTTACAGTTAGCTCTAAATTTGAGTGGGCTCAATAGAGGGAGGGAATGGAGCTAGGCAGCGGGGAGGGAGATTTGAACTATAGGTATCTGGTTGTTCCTGTTGGAGATTGCGCATCAATAAAGAAAAAATTACTGCACAAAAGGACCCACAATATTGGGTGCCCATAGGCCCCCACCACCCTAAATCCGGCCCTGGGCTCGTGGGTTAGCTGAGAGCATTCTGGTTTATCTATATCGGTCAGGTGTGTTAAGTCGGCTACGGGGGAACTTCTTACATGATTATTTATTTAAGTATTTTATATGGCTATAATATACTCTTACATCATTATATATAGCCAATTGGTCTATTCAAAAGTATATTTAAAAATTCTCTTGGCTAACTGATTATTATCTATTTTATCCTAATTACTATAGCACGATGATATTGCTATTTCAATGACCACCTGTTTGAGCTGTTACAAACTTCACTGGTTGCTTACTGTATTTCAAATGGTTTGTGGATTGTTTAATCTGTGTTTTTTTAATTTTGTTTAGATAGCTTATAAATCATTGGCTGTGTATATTTATATTTTGGCTATATATAAACAAAGCTTTTGCAGGCTTTCAAATTGAAGAAAAATAGAAATGGTCGTTACACAATGTCACAGTAACAACCATTGCGGCGCTCGCTAACAGAGCCCGTAATGTAAATTTATATTCGAAACAATACAGTACAATGCAACTGTAATATGATAATGTCCTCTTTACAGAGTTCAGAAGGTCACATTAAGAGCCAAGGTAGACTGGAAGAGATTTTAGTTTAGTGCAACAGACGGTCTCAGTAGGAAAGTTGAGAACATAAGGAGGTAGAGCGTTTCAGATGGAGGGACCGGCAACATATCATACCACCAACAACGTCCAACAAAGCAATATACTTCATAGCAAAGTATAAGTCTATAGTTCTGAGAATTATACTGATCTATCTGGAACTGCAGTACTGATGAATGAAGAATTAAGCACTTATTAACAATAGTTTCAAATATAGCATGTTCATTATGGAAAGAAAGAAAAATAACTAAGGAGTCATTTTCAGTGATTTTGAGCTGTATTAATTGCAATATAAAAGAAATTTATCACATAATAACTTAGGTCAGATTTCATGCAGATATGCAATATTATGCGGATATAAGTCCACAACGGCGAAAAATAGTCACCTCTGCCACAATTATCTCAAAATTACTCATACTCGGTTTAAATTATGATCGAAATACACAACATATAATCATACTATGGTACAATAGTGTTTCCAAAATGTAAATTTGATTGCCATCAATGAAGCAGCGCGAAACATTTTCTTCAGCAAAATCTCAAAAATCGTTTTTCTCGGTTTCGCAAAATGGGGACATAGACGCGGATAATTCTATAGGTACCATAGAAAATGTTCTAAACTTTTATGAAGATCTCTGTGATTTAGTCGCCTCGAGACGCGATGCCAGTTCCTTGATTACAGTTCATCTAATTATCAATTTAATTTTATAGTTGTCCGCAGTAGAATGGTTTTCGTAGGCCTATAGTGGAATGATTTATGGATTGTTTCCGATACACTGTTGCTACTTTCATCCTAATCTATTAGTCTTGATGTCTTCGTGAAGCTCATTCGGCGATTTGTCGGGCTATTCAATCTGCCCCTTTTTGTCGGGGGATGATTCAACTATTGCCATGACAACCGCTGCTGCTGCTGTTATCATCACTGGCATCTTGTCTTCCTTCACACGCCACTCGAAGAAACTGGGCGTCTTCTGTCAGGGCTTCTTTTCCTTTTCCTTTTCCAATGCGTACGAAGGCTCCCTTTGCTCTTCCAATGCGAACGAAGTGACTGAACTTCCTCTGCTCGAAGTTGTCGTCAGCATTCAGCCGTGCTCCTCGCTGTAGTCCTTGACCGGAGAACGGCGCTCCCCGACGTACTCCGGAGATGGGGAGAGTTCTTCCATGAAGACCTTCGTTAGATTCATCACTCTTTCCAATGCGTACAAAGTTACCTCTCTTCATCAGCTGATCTAATATGAGTGATGTATGTGGAAGGTTGCCAAAGCGTTGAGGTCTTCCTGATAGTGAATCGGATGCATCTCCATTGGGGTCTGCGCTATCCTTCATGGTGGCTGATGAGGCTGGATCTGAGGTGGCATCGAGGCCATCAGAATCAAGCGCTAGTACATCAAAGATGAATCTGATGCAGGAGTCGAGGCATTTCCTTGCACCTTCTTCATTGTCGCCGGATGAAGCGGTCTTCCAGCAGATGCTGTGGCAACTGGATCTCGGATCTGAAGACACGAAGTTTGCCTGGAATGCACAGCAGCCATGTGCCAGCACCAGAAGCACAGTGACGACCGTCGCAGATGACATCGTCAAAGTCAAAGTCATCAAATCTAAAACAATCGACGAAATCAACCTTTTTTTATTAGTGACTGAAGAACAGAACGATCGATCTCTGTATTTCTCTGTATTTCTCTATTTCTCTGAACGGCTCCCTCTGGAACTTCGCCTCTTTTCCGGGACCTTCTCTCCTCTGTTCTTTTCTCACCATAAGACTGTTCTTTGTAGCCGTGCTGGAGTTGGGAGCGCCTCTGAGTAGTTTTCTTGAAGGGGCGCTATATAAATGTTCGATATGATTGAATGAATGAATGAATGAATGAATGAATGAAATAATGAATGAATGAATGAATGAATGAATGAATGAATGAATTGAATGAATAGATGACTCTATTTTCTACCAGTCTGTTAATCTGTCTGCCTGTCTGACTTTCTAAGTGTCTCTCCGTTTGTTGGTCTGTCTCTTTGTATATCACCGATTTCTTCCGAGGCTGTCAAACTATCGGGCCTCGCACTGTTTCTTGAACGGTAACCTAGTGCAACTCAAATAAGACACACAGGCCTTGAATTTTTTCGAGTTGTTATTAAATAAACGATTAGACTACTCGATGGATGTAGCTTCAAAGTCGTTGACAAGCACGAGCAGACACGTGAATGTAATAAACACCCTGTTAACTCGCATGCACTCAACTAATGAGCCCTCAACACCTCTCCAATCTCTGTCACCTAATTACAATTAGCACCAGTTCTCGTAACGTGGTTTCATTACGCATGCGCAAAACCCTACAAAACACACACTCAGTGGTTGCCTGCACGTAACGACACCCGATCCACACTCACTATATTGTTCTATTGGTCTAGATTTTAATCGTTTAACTACTGCGCAGTTCTATCGTGGTACATGCTATCTGTAGTTCTATTTATCTATCGCAAACCTTCTTCACCGTTATGCAGCTGTTGTACAGTTATAACCGTATTGACCTGGCATCTACAGTAACAGAGCAGCCTGGCTATTTCGGACTTGATTTGATATAGCGCCGGTGAATAAGCTGGTCTCCCTCACGTGGCTTTTATGGAAATTTCGAAGATTTACATTACATTACGCTTAACTTCCTAATCTTATGCAACAAGTTACAGTCATAACTTTCTCATTTGCAGTAAAAAAAGGTCCATATTTCACTTGCGCTTTTTGGCCAAGAACGCAATTATGTAGGCTCTTTATGCCATCAGCCCTTGAATACTGGTCCTCTTGAAGGGGCACCTACAGGGCGCTACGCGAGTGTGACAGGCTCAGCAGGAAACGAAAAATGCTGGCAAACGTGGGCGGCATCGCCGCCTCTGATACGATAACTATAACTATAACTAAAGCATATCATTAACTGGAACTATAACTTTAACGAAAGCGCGAAGGTCGAACGGATGGGTGCAGATACTCCGTTCGTAAAGAAAAAATAAAAATGAAATGCCAATGCAAGCATTGGACTCCAAAAGGGCCTCGGCCCATGGATCCGATGCGAGCGTTGGACACCTACGGGCCTTCGGCCCATTGATCCTGATGATGATGATGATGATGATGATGATGATGATGATATGTTATAAATATATAAACCTACGTGTAGCCTATATCTAATGATTTACACAGTTCTTTTTCCACAATGGAGAGATCGGCGTCCCTCTGGATCGGCAAGTCCTTCTGGTCAAGAACGTAAAGTGTAGGCTGATACCTACCATTAACACTTCAATGCCGTTCTATACGGCTGCAGGAGCGCCTCTTGAAGGTGAGCTATATGAAGCTGAATGAATGAATGAATATATGTAATGTATGTATGTAACTATATGTAAAATGTATGTATGTATGTATGTATGTATGTATGTATATTGAATGAATGTGTGTATTTATATATGAACGAGCCGCATTAGGCTGTTGAAATTGAGCATTTGATATCGATCGAAAGTTATATATCGTTAATGCGTTATCATTAAAGTGATGTCTTAATACGTTATCATTAAAGTAATGTCTTAATACGTTATCATTAAAGTAATGTCTTAATACGCGATCATTAAAGTGATGTCGTATGTTGCATCTTCTGCTGTGCATAAAAACTTACTGGTTATAATCTATCGTACATTTTTATAATTAACATTTTACTTCGACTGAGAAAGAGATGCATTACGAGAAAGATTATGAATGGAGGTAGGGATTCGTAAAGTTAAGATAATCTTCAGCGGTGACTTTTTGCATCACGCGGCTACCATTATCCGAGCTTATTGTAGCTTATGAGGAGAAGCTTATGCTTTCTCGAAGATCATCCAGATTATGCTCGAAACACGTTCGTTTAGATGTGCTGAGTGAACTACTGTAACAGTTGGATAGCAAGCAAGAGGAGTGTGCTACAATTAGCACCAGTTCTCGCAAAGTTCCTCCTAGTTCAAGTACTGATAGAGGCAAGAGAAACACACCGATATAAATATAAAACTGATCTAAGACCATAAGTTATTGCGTAGCCTAAGTACAGAATATGGCATGATATAACAGGAAACGTATCTGGATTAGTGTCTCGTATTCTACGTGGAAAGACACGGTCGAACAGCTGAGGTCGAACAGCTGAGTCGGATTGCTGTAATTAAATTCATGTTCGTAATTCATTTGTAAGATTTCGTGCTTTGCAAATCAATCAGCTGAAAGGCATTTAAGGGTAGATACGAATTACGTAAATTAAATGAAAAGCAGTCTCTGTGTGTGTATATGTGTGTGTGGTGGGGGAATGGCGACGCTTCTCAAGAGAGTTAATTATATGATGCGTTACTTAGTAATACAAAGTGAAGACAGAAATAGTCATTTGCTCGTCTTGCGTACAAGATGTGTAGGGAATCTAATTATGAATGCTCGCCTGGGTTAACCACTAGAACCATCGTCTGTCGTATTATACTGGACTCGAGTCATCCCGTGATTGGTCTAAATGAATTTTGTGAAGCGACACTAATTATCGCTGCCAGCCACGATTGGCCTGGTTATTGAAAGACATTTGAACCTCCGGAAGTTTAGTCTACACGGCTGATCATAGCGTGAGGTTTCGGTGTTTTTTCATTGGTTTATTGTGTTTCATTTAGTCTAAATTGTTCGGCTTTTCGTCCTTCGGTCAGTGATGGAAGATAATTGTTAAAAATCAGAGCAATATGAAATATAAATCTCAATTATTTTTATCTGTAAGCCTACAAATATGCTTTTTCATCGAATGGCGTATGCAGTGTTTGTATCGTGATTTTTATATTGATCTTTTTATTTAGCGTATGCACCGCATTCTGTAGCTGCAGTAGAGTTCGACCATTCAAGGAAATTTACGAGATGATGCTATTTCTAGAATGATATGAAAACCGGTTTTATAATCACATTATCAATCTTTAAATTTTCTTTTTACCTGATCCGTTAACTGCATCTGTATTCTGCATAATGATAACTAACTTACTTCACCACAGCTATATTGGTCTACGAAAAAGTATGATTATTTTATCTTTAAGAGAAACTAATCGCAAAATATCAAACCTGGCAAAGCTGGAAAACAAACAGATAAATGTTAGTCTAACATCTATTTTTTACATTTAAAATGTATGCGCTAAACAGTCAATGTAATTGGAACTGGTGTTTATTAAATTACACATTACATTTTTAAATAAAGGTATCCTTTATCTATTTACATATTTAAGTATCTAGCAAAAATTATTTAGAAATGATAATACGTGTGCAGTATATCTTACGAAGAGAACTACTCAGCCACCTTATCTCTGCGTGAATATTGTAAATTCAAAGTTCTCTTGTTAGAATAAAAGTAATAGTATAGATACACAAAGTTTAGATTGTTCATTTATACACACTTAAAATAACATACATGTACGTGTAAGTGAAAACTTGTAAAACGTAACTTTTAGACGAATTCATCAGCAGCGCTCCCGACCAAGCAGGTAGAATACACGATTAGCCTATGCAGAAGAGCTTTCAATCACGTGCGGAACCTAGATAGGTGACATATTAGCCCACTTCTATCTAATTTTGAAGAGAACCCTCTATCCGTTATGGTAACTTTATTAATATCGCATTATAACTGATATCAAGCCATTTTAACACGATCAGCTCACCCGGATAAGTTTAGGCCTCGTTGTAGACACAGACCCAATTCTTACGAAGCCGGAAATTCGTTCCTCCGTTTCCTTTAGAAAAAAATAGTTATTCTGCGTCAGATTCGATTTTCTTCAGCTGCCACTTTCCCTGTGTACTTCGTCAACCGTCTCGAGTCGTGTCACAGCTGCTGCTGGGACAGGAATAATTCTAGAGTACCATCTACGGTTTATATCAATCAGCGAAGCATCTGATTAATATGGTGGTGAAGATGAGAGGCTACACGGGCCATTGGCTGTCACCAATCAGCGACACCTATTCTGGCTGTCAATCACTTAACTTGGCAAGACGGTCTATTATCGTCAGCAGCTGTCGACAGCCTGCATTCACTGAACGTAACAGGGATTGGTGACAGTCTATGTATGCCCGTGTATCGTCTCATATCAGAGTGGCAGGTTCTTCTGAGAAATTTACGCAAAAGCTATATAATTTGTGTTAACACTTTAACGATATTAGGAGCATTTTCGTGAGTTACAAAATGTGCTTTGTTAATTGCCTGAATACAAACAGCATGCATACAATCATATGAATGATACCTACATACCCATTACATCATTTACATGTGTGCATGTGCCCATATGCTAACATATCCAACTTAAGTTAATTTATATAACTAAATATTTCATTCCATTCTCTATTGAATGCAGGCGGAAATGATTGCGTCAAGTGTTAAATCTAATGCTATTGATTTTTGTTGGTTGCAGGAATAATATTATTCCTAATTATTATTATATATCAGGGTTGGGCAACGATTAAACATTTTAATCGAAATTAATCGCACGATTAAAATTTTTAATAACGCGATTAATTTTTAACGCATGTCTCAATAGATTACAAGTACAACTACTCTACCGACTCTGAGTAGTTACGTTGAATATGCGTTATATAAATGTTTGCAGTCAATAAACAAAAAGAAAACATGCTTTCACTACTTGTTTTTACTTTTTAGCTTTAACTTTAAAGTTTAAAGTTTAAACTGAGCGGTTTCATCAAGAATTGTTTTAGATCATTTCTAGAAATAATTGGGTGCAGTGAAAATCGCGTTAACTGCGTTAAACAATTTAATCGCGTTAATTAATTAACGCATTAATCGCGTTAATAACGCGTTAAATGCCTAGCCCTATTATATGTAAATTAGGTCTATAAATATCACGATACTTATTATGGTCTACGAAGATTTTGGTTGTGTATGTATCACTAGTATACATAGTGTAGGGTCTACTATGCTTACTAGTATACATGTGCATAGGCTTATATTCATTTATTGGGCTATAAATGTGAGGAATTTCTTGATGACATTTACTGTTTTCATTACTGCAGGTGATGCTTACTGGTCCGATAATCTGGGCAATTTCAACTGCATCCGTTAAAAGGGTTCATGACCTTTAAATCCCGTGTTTCTGTCTCGGATATATATATATATATATATATATATATATATATATATATATATATATATATGCACTGTAGGCGTCCACCCACATTCCCATAAGATCGACTTAGCTAAATAACGACCTGTACGTTAACAACGGGAGCTGAATATTTTGCGCCATTCGACGAAGTTGCTATGGTACTCTTCCTTCCTCGTAGCATCACGTATTTCCGCTAAGCATGATGTAGCTTCCTGGAATAATTTCGCCTGGAATTTCTAGCAGGTTGGGTGCGTGCTTCTTCGAATTTAAAAAGCCTAACTTGAACGAAGATGATGGTCATTACTATTTAAAACGACACCGTGTGTGCTAATGTATATGCTACTTTTCTTCGAGCTTTATCGCGAGACGCGTACAAATGCTACGACAAATGGTCGGCACGCCACAGATGCATCTGTCTCTCTGCCTGAAAGACAATATGCCTGTTTCTCTGCTAGCATACTTGTCTATCTGTCTGCGAGCTTATTATATGTTCGCCCGTTAGCTTCTGTATATGTGTGCCTGAAAACAGATTGTAAAATTGATTGAGCATCTGAGAATTCTCTGTCTCTCTGTCTCTGTCTCTCTGTCTCTCTCTGTCTCTCTCTGTCTCTTTGTCTCTCTGTCTCACTGTCTCTCTCTCTGTGTGTCTCTCTGTGTCTCTGTCTCTCTGTCTCTATCTCTGTCTCTGTCTCTGTCTCTCTCTCTCTCTCTCTCTCTCTGTCTCTCTCTCTCTCTCTGTCTCTCTCTATCTCTCTCACACACACACTCACACACACACACACACACACACACACACACACACACACACACACACACACACACACACACACACACACACACACACACACACACACACACACACACACACACACACACACACACACACACACTGACACACACAAACACTGACACACAAACACATACACACACAGACGCTCTCTATCTGTCTCTGAGGGCGCATATGGCATGCTTTGTTAATAACAATGCAAACCCGGGGTCTTTTTTCGAAACCCGGGTTTCCGGGTTTGACCGCCGTGAAAACCCGGGTAACCCGGGTTTGGACGGGTTAACAAATTTTACATGATAAATATTATTCCTGCACTATTTCTTGCGTAAGAACAACGTCGTCGTATGCAGCTACAAGTCCAACGTTCTCCAACAGTCAAGAATTTTGCATAAAGAGAAAACTTTAGGATAATCGCGATATTTTTGTATATAAGCAGTGTTTTTCAATAAAAAATGTTCCGGAACTGAACAATTCCAGAACAGTTATGGAAGAAATTGCAAGGGTTCCAAAGGCCTAAACCTGAGCCTCTAATTTTATAGCATCTTGAATACCAATAAACACTGAAAACGCTGAAATTAAATTAAATTAAATATAATTTTTTATTAAGAATGTAAGTAAATAAAATAATTGTTAGCAGCTTGAAAAAATTCACGGAATGCCGTTCTGGAGCGTTCTGTCTAAGAGAAACATTGCATAGACCTATAAAAATAATTGTCAAATGACAGCTTAATCGTCTAGCCTACATCTCAGCTTTAAGCCATTCCAGTGCCTGCCCATTTGCTTTCAGAAGATAATTTAGTCATCGTTACTCTGCAACCCTTTGGCAGAGCCAGAACTTACTAAAGTAGATGCTGCTTTGGAGACATATCGCTGCCTGTGATTGTGCTTGGACTAAGAGGCCTACCGTCATTGGCTTCGTCAGAACGACAAGGGTCACGAACGTCCTTGTGTTTCAGCAGGTTTATCTTATGCTTGGACCCGAGATGAATAACCTATGCATATGATATTTCTTGTTGCACCGCTGGCAATTTTTGCTGCGAGTTACATAACTCACATTGAGCCGTCTGGCCCTCAGAATCGTGAACGAAATTATCCAATCACCACCCCTTACATTTGTTGATTTAGACATTGTTTGGATTTGTGTCTGAAATCACTAAATTAACATAAAAACACTTTACTGCTATTATTTACGAATTCTAAGCTACGACGCCGACGTGTCAAAACACTCAACATTAGTCACTGGTCGTGTGAAATGGGAAGCCACACTCATACGAAGTCACCAATAAAGATATGGAATGAGCCGATAAATAAGTAGTTAGAAGTTGTATTACGTAAACCCGTTATCAACCACTATTATCGTTATATTTCCATTACTCTGTATTTGTGAGTTTCACACCGTGAAGGACGGTGAAGTTACGATTTTCAAACCCGTCGAACCCGGGTTTCAATCGCGTTCAAACCCGGGTTTCGGGTTTGAAAAAAGCCGGGTAACCCGGGTTACCCGGGTTCGGGTAACCCGGGTTTGCATTCCCTATTTGTTATATATTGCTTACTTTTCCAACTCAATGCTATAAGACCGTATTACCGTATTATAATTTAACCATCTTGCCGCAACCTGGGGTAATTTTACCCCAGAGCGGTTTTTCAGGCATAAATTTTAAACGGAAGGAGATATTCAAAATTCCTGTGTCCTTTGAGGACTTTGCCTGAGTATGTTTTCCATGCAAAACGGTTTTGGTTTCATAAAGTAATTTTTGCGTGACGCCGTATGATAAATTATGACTTAAAAATTTGGCATCACAGTTGAAATTGCACTGGGCAATGTAATATAACAAGACATTTATAAAGCGCCACTCAAGAGTCTCTCAGACGCGTTTCTCTTAAGTAATGTTCTTATTGCTGTCGTTATGATTTTTGGAAGTGAGGAATTAAAAAAATTAAATACACTTTGGCAATTATTTTTGCGGGACTCGTCACGTCACTCCATGTGACGTTCGAAGTGGCCATTTATATATCCGCAGCCATAAGTCTGAGAAAGGTGATCTTGGTGTCTAGACTAGAGATTTCGACGACAAGGAATTTAAAAAAAAACATTTTTGACACTGTGCGTTAATTACATTCCACGGATCACGGAAAGTGACGTCACTACAAAGAATCTGACAGTCACGTGCCTGCCACTCTGCTGTAATTACATTCCATGTTCTATAATATCAAGTAACAGGTTAACTGGTCCGCAACGGTTCATATAACCATGACATTCAAGATGAGTCGATTGTCGTAGAAAATTTGCTCTAACCTATTTTCTGTGAGTCACAGCGTAGCCTAATCTAATTTTATGAGAGTTATAATTATAAATATTCCCTTCATATAAAAGACCATAATCACAATTCTATCGCTTGCTCTGAACGGGAGATCTTAAGGAGGCGCTATATAAATTTCGAATTGATTGATTGATTGATTCATTCATTCATTGACAAATACGCAACCAACTACAAAGTCGTAGAGTCTACTAGATGCAAATTGAATCTTCCTTGCAACAGCCTAAATGACAATTCATTTTCGTCAGACATGTATTGCCTCGATCGCTAAGCAGTGACCATTCTGTGAGACTTCGTCATTGGAGATGGTTCCTGAATATAGACAGCATTTTGTGCTTCTAAGTTGCTGCCGCCAGATTAATAGCACGCCTACCACGGTACTCTCACATTTCTACTTTCATATTTGAACAACTGCACTGGCTTCCTCTCTCTGCTCGCATTAAATTCAAAATCCTCATTTTAGTCTTCAAGGCACAAAGGGGTCTTGCCCCAAAATATTTAGCTGATGTATTACTCCGGCCCATCGACCACTACGCTCATCAAACAGACTTGAGCTTCTAGTTCCTCATACTAGAACAGTCAGTCCCGGTGTTTTACCTCAATTGGTCCCTCTCTTTGGAATGCACTGTTTCCATCTACTCGCTCTCGAATTGTAGCTAGTTACCTCTCTTCCACCTTTGCTTTTCTCAAAACCTTTTTTCTTCTCTTGTGGCCTTGCGCACTGGGAGCGCTTCTGAATGGTTCACCATATATGAGAGGCGCTTTATAAATGTTTTTAATACAATACAATACAATATCGGAACTTGCATCGTTAACGAAGGGACATAATTTGTTTCGTGTCCTGAGGGTTCTATGATCAACCACCTGTTTCAATGTTCTCTTTGAACCTATCATCAGACGTGAAGAAAAGGTGAACAAACTGTGAGCCATCTTGAAACTAATTGTTAACATCACCCCTTTAGATAGATTACTGAAAAGTCGCAACAGGATATATATATTTTTTTTGTTAACCGGGGTAGTAAGGATCGGTCAGAATTTGAACAAAAACCTGATGCCATGGTGCATATTTTAACAGATTTGGACTACTGGGAAAATCACTACAACTACTGGACAAATCCTACAACTTCTGGGATAGTCAAATACTTCGACAGGTGTCCCGTTCTTTACAGATATGCTCTATGGTGATTTTCTAGGACCGTCAATAGTTGCAGGTATGACTCTACGATTGCTCTTTGAAAGGTAACTGTGTTGAAATGCAGAATTGTAATGGAAAGACTTTTGAAAAGAAGTCTTTCTCTTGTCAAACGTTTTCCGGGATAAATTTCTACCGTAGCTGTTCGTGAAACCCAAGCCGTGTTTGGCCGTTAACACCAGAATCCTTGTTCCGTGTGGTATTGACGATGAACAATGACGAAGCTGAATGAAGTCGGCAGCATGCGGTGGCGTTCATCGACTGGCACTCCTCTGTAGCCAGTCGATTGGTCGTAGAAATCGTCTATGATGGACGGTCGGACGCCACTCCACAGACACTGTCTCTCTGTTTCATCGCCAATTCCAAGATGTCCTTATCGCAAACGGCATATAACTTACATTCGTGACTTCAAGCTTTAATATTCGTAAATATTTGTGAATTTTAGGGCATTTTTAATATTCGTAAATATTTGTGAATATTAGGGCAGTTTTAATATTCGTAAATATTTGTGAATATTAGGGCATTTTTAATATTCGTAAATATTTGTGAATATTAGGGCATTTTTAATATTCGTAAATATTTGTGAATATTAGGGCATTTTTAATATTCGTAAATATTCGTAAATATTTGTTGATGACGTCACTGTTTTCGTTTTGTTTACGAACTAATTTAATTATTTAAGACTACTAATTAAGAACGTCTGTACTTGACTGAGTAACTGTAATTCTATATGTAACTGTTCTTATGCCTAGTTTTGGCACTGATTTCTTTACAATTAATCCCAGATTTTGAAGAATCAAGAATTAAAAAAACTAAAAATTTAATATTCGTTGGTAAGCTTTAATATTCGTCAATAGTCGTGAATTTATAAAAATCTTAATATTCGTAATATTCGCATACTCGTTCTATGTTCGACAACATATAGATGGTTACTAAATGTTAGTGGTCTACTTACCTCATGCAGGTCGACTAATTCAACATGGCTGTGGTTCCGGTTTTGGCGATAAGCAACAAAATACTGTCCCAGAATTTACGAAATTCAAAGCAGGCCTAATAGAAACATAAAAAAACACAGACTTGACAATGTAGAAGTTCAAACACAGAAGACTTATTGAGCAAACTTCACTCATGACTAAATGTATCAAACTGAACACGAAGCAAAAACATCGGCATTTCAATCCAATCGGATACATTATTAATTGTCCATACTAAGTTAATTTTAGAATTAAGAATGAAGATACCAGTGACAGAATAACGTGGAGAAGAAGGATCCGAGTGGCTGACCCCTCAGTTGGGAGGGACTAATTCAAGCCTGAAGGAGCTATATTAAATTAAATTAACTATAGTTCCTATAAACAGCAGTAACTGGTATATAGCTAGTTTCTTCTGGAAGTAACAATTTAAAATGTTTAGTCATATAGTATTCTCCACTGATTTTGTAGAGCGTCTCGTAAGAAGCGCCTCTTTCGAGCAGTACAGGTGATTTGGTGTTGAAGCTGTGCAATGAGTCTTCAAAGCGAAGAGAGAATTCGTTAATGTTTTATGCTGCTGAGAAATATTGGTCTCGTTGGCCTCGCGTTGCCCCCGCACTCAACGACGGCGTCTGACAGTCATTGGCCTCCGATAATTCGACCAGGCAGAGGGCGTTCTAAGCAGGAGAAAGTCAATGCTGAGAATTATAGGCAGCGATAAAGACACGGATAGACAGAGACAAAGGAAGACACAAGGAAAGACTGGAGAGAGGAACAGAGTGAAGATATGAAAGGGAAACACAGGAAGAGACGATCGAGGAGAGAGGTGAAGAGAGAGGAGAAGAGAAAAGAGGGAGAGAAGAGACGAGAGAACGGTGAAATAGAAAAGTGAGGACAGTCTTGTACAAGAGGGAAAGGAAGAAGAGAAAGAGGAGATAGATAGAGAGACAGTGTAGTGCCCTTATGCGTATGTGCGCATGTGTGTCATGAGAGACTGTGAATATTTAGAAATAGGAAGCGACAGACTGAAACAGACAACGATCAGATAAGAAAAAAGACACAGACAGGGAGACAGACGCAACGGGAACAGGATGCAGAGAAAAAGACAGAAGCCTGAGGCAAAGGCATTCAGAGGTAAACTGATGGAGACCAAGAGAAAATCATAAACAAAGAGGCAGACACGGGGAAACTTGTTGGACTCAACACTTTTCCTACTTCTCTTTTGCATTACTCCCTGATACCTGCACTGTTACGGTGTTACCTCGCCAATACCTAACTTTAAGTCCTGCATCCGCAGATGAGAGGGCTGCGCTGAAACTGCGAGACAGAAATGAGGGACTGGTGAAGGATATGAAAAATAGGCGCTGCAATTGACGAACCGTACTGTAAGTATGTAACGCATGTACAACAAGTATACGTAAAAATGAGAGACATGGCATTGTGTACCAGGAAGAGAAGGAGTAGTAAGATGAAGAAACAGGAGTAATGAGGACACAAGGAGGGGAGGAAGTAGGACTCAAGGAGGAGGAAAGAGGAAGAAGAGAAGGAGATGAAACCGAAAATAAAAACATAGATCGACAGACCGGGCGTTGTCATCGTCCTTGCTATCTATCGTCTCTTATTTATCAGGAAAACCGTGGATTCCGTCCAAAAGTTTCTAACCAGTTTAGATCTCAAAACGGAATCACACTGCGTCGGGAAACTTCGTCTAGACAAGGAGAATGGGGGGATTGAGCTCAGAGGGCGGGTTGGTGATGTTTAATGATCTACTGCTCAACTGTCTGCTGTCTGGATTAGGATTAGATATCATTGGATAAAAGGACGTCGTTGGCAAACATCCTAATGCAATTTCCCCCACACCCACACTTCCTCCTCACACTTTGTAATTAACAATCCCTCTCAGCTATATAGGCCTAGGCATCAAACCGACATATACACGCACCTAAGTGCATATATATATACTACGTGTATATATACTACATGTATATATATACTACATGTATATACTACGTCTATATACATATATATATATATATTATCTAGTATCATACCGACACATGCATGCGCATTACATAATATATTACATACACGAACTGTTCTGCTCAGATTCGTATTAAAAGGAGTACAATCTCCTCGTTGTCTGACAGTTGGAGACCACTCCTATCGGCGATAGGTAGACTACGTTCGTTGTTCCACTGGATCCCGGTCTGCATTTTGGCATCAGACGTCGTAGAAGAAAGTTGTTCTCTTGGGTCCGGTCTACTTGAGCATAGCCAGAGAGAGGTTTACTGCACGAGTCCGTTGTCTTCGTTATCCAGGAAACACTCCGACGGTAGCAATGGTTCCTTTTTGCCAGAGACGCAGCTCTGTTCCTGACTGGTTCGTTGTTCGCTTGACGCTAGTTCTGATGATGATGTCTCAACGACACCTAAGTCTCGTTCTCTCGCACGATGAAGGTACACAATTAATACTGTTAATTTTACTAAGCAACGATGTTTATTATAAGAGTTGGCATCAGTCTACTTCGCTCAAACACGAGAAGCTGCAAATGTAGTAGCTAACTTTATGCAACCCTTCTGCACGCACGTAATTCATTAGCAAAGTTCATGTGTAACTTAGTAATTATCAGAACTGAGGCCTATTCAGATGTGAAATCCTCAAATTTACTCTTCTGTATTCAAAAAAGGAAGTAGAATAGGCGCTTGTTGTCTTTGCTAATAAAAATGTACAATTGTAAAAATCGAAGAAGTTGAAGTTGTCTTGAAACAATGAAACATGCGTAGTCTGCGTTTGCAATTGGCAGCAGCCTTTGTCTTGTCATATCGTCGTCGCACTGTAACTTGACGCACCAGAACTACGAGCAACTGTACCTCGCCCATCTTAGCACAATGCCCAATGCGTAAGGCATCTGCATACTGATACCTGAATGTAGTTTTTAAACCATGCAGAATGTGGTTTCTTAGTGCATGGTTGACTGTATTGCAGGAGCTTCTTTTGTTGCCTAGGCTGCTATACTGTTGGTATCATTTTAAGATGAAAGCTTTCAGAATATTAGTATGTAAGAGTTATCTTTGTTTAATATTTAAAACTAACACACCGCAGTATGATTACAATTCTAATTATGAAGGGATGATCACAAGTTACTACAGGCATCGAATTCAGCTGTTTGGCAGCCATGCAAGGCGCCCATCACGTCCCACTGCTCATTTTACCAACGCCATCTGGCGAATGAAAGGCTGCGTCGACCTTTGGGAGGGTAGCGTGCCAGAGTGTTACCATTACCCTAAACCGCCTTTGAGATACGGTATCATTGAAGGTCATATGGATAGGAGTTTCTGTCAAGTTTGGGGTTGGAACTGGACCAGTATGGAATGGGTGCTAGAGCAGTTTGAACCAAGTGCATGTTTGTCTTCACTGGTGGTATAACTTCAATGTGGGTTGTACTTAATGCGGGTTTAGCTATATATATATCAATATATCTTTAGCTTCACTAACGTCATCCACATAAAACCAACTAGGAGTTTCAAATCACACACAACGGTAGCTGATTTAATTCAGTCTTCCATCCGATCTACGTGAATAGGCCTACTCTATCTGTCAGGCTTTCTGCTCACATCTTCAACGACTAATTGTGTATATACACATCATATATATATAATTATATATATGTAAATGTTCAGTTTACAATTAAACATCATAATATATAGGTCTATATAAAATTGTGTATAAATGTATAGTTTGCCCCTAAGTCTAGCTGTAGAACTGAAGAAGAAGACGTTATCTTTCGCCATTTATGATATGACAGACAATAATTAAATGAAGTTACTGCGCAGATTAGAGACATTCTGTGTCTACTCTAGGTCTAGACACTTTACTAGTTGTTCACTGAAGCATACAAACTTTGCAACATGCATGTGTATTAAATTTTGTTTCCGTGTCTGTTTACTGTCTATGCATGTTTAGTATTTGCTCCTCTTGCCACGTCTCATGTGACCCATTACAATGATCCGCCATTGGAAAGTAAGCATCACATGATTCTTCGTTCTCTATACCGGTCCCCCCACCAGTCTGGCTGTCGGTCCAATTAAAAAAAAATGTCATCGATGATGATTTCAATTAGGACCATATTCAAAATGAATTTACCTAATTAGTCGAGGTATTGTCACTGCTATTGCTATTGTCACTTAACTAATTGACCCCTTCAGCCTATAGTCGTACGCGATTTTTACGTATAGAAGTATATAATACACTTGTATGTGTATTTGTTTCTGTCACTTCTGTGTCTATGCCTGTTTACCGTATGCTAATCTTGCCACATTTCATGCGACCGTTTACAGTGATCGGTCACCGGAAAGTGACCATCACACAAGAGAAAGAGACTGCTACGATGGATTGTGTTCGTATACGTGGATGTCTGTGTGAATGTGACCATTTTGGTTTGTTATTGCGTGTGGATATTTGGATGAGAAAGTGTTAAAAAATTATGAAATAATTATCAGACTTCGTTCTTTCACGAATTTGGAGCTTGAGAAGGGGAGCCTAGAAGCTGAAATAGCTAAACGTATATATAATAGCATATGATAAAAAAATATGGTAGGCCTAGATAGTGAGAGGTTTGAATGTGGTTGAGAGCAAGGCTGAATTATAAGTTGTTGTGGCTACGTTTGCATCGTTTTGGATATGTTCCGTCGGACTGCAGTTATGGTGGGATGATTTTAGATTTGTAAAATAATCAAAATAAGATTTGTGGAAAAGGAGTTTTTTGATTGAAATGCCTGTTGAAGCATTAAAATGGTACATTTTTTGGTGAGTTCATGTGGTAGTTCTAACTGAGGTTAGTTCCAGAAAGGCGAAGCATGCGGCCGCAGCTTGTGGGAAAAGTGCTTTTAATTTAAAAGCACGTGCCAAGCACTTGAAAGGTGTATTTTAGCGAGTTCGGGTGATAAAGCTGATGTGTGGTAGTCTAGCGAGACTTTATTCCGTAGGAAAAAAACACGCAGCTGCAAACCCAAACCCTCTGTGCGACCGCAACAACGCCCAAATGTAATGTACATCGGTTTATCCTACTTCATCAGCTGCTTTGTCTTCCTGCTGAATTCAGACTGAAATTTAAATTGACCTGTTTGACCTACACAACCCTCAGCAACAACATACCTCCCTACCTTCAATCACTTCGAACTTGTTACATCCCTCCTCGTTGCCTGCGATCATCAAGTGCGGATCTTTTAGACGGGTAGCCTATTTTTTTAGCTGAGCCACGGTGTAGAACAGTTGTGGGTTCGCGTGCATTCCATGCCTATGCTCCCAAGGAATGGAATCGACTGCCACTCTCTCTTCCTTCAAAAAGCGGCTGAACTCACTATTGAGTCTCCTTGGCTTTCAAGCACTTGGATATCTAATAGCATTTTCTCCCGGCGGCTGACTATCCACGCCGTAGATTCACATTTCGATGTGACCGTGCGCACGTTACAAATTTAATTAATTACTAATAATAATAATCCACGAGACTTCGCATATTCTTCTTCTTATGGTGCGCTACCCCTTGCATACGTTCGTTATTTGACGCCGACAGAGAAACAGAAAACACAGAGAAATAGATGGAAGGAGGTGAATGGTATAGAAATGAAAGAAGTAAATGGAGGCTTGCAGTTACCATGAGTAATCTGAGCTAATGGTAATAGTGATGAAGAAAACAACAAAGTACTATAAAATAACTGATGAATATGGAAGAGAAGATTGAAAGTAGAAAGAAATATTTAGAGGTTCGGCGTGGAACCAATGGGAGATGAAGAATCGATGCCTCGTGTATAGCTGTCCGGCTACTAACGGGGATTGCTGATCATCGCCTGCGATTTGAACTGGACCTATATAGGCTGTGACCATGGACCAATATGACTGATGTACAGTCAGGTACTGATGCTACAATCCATTAAACGCCGATTAATATGCATAAAAATTGCCATGGTTTCAGCTCCAGGGTGCTTCGCCCCCAACCCACAGAGCAGGGGCTTTGTACGTCGATCTGGCTGCTTCGCCCCACACGCCATTGTAGGTTGGAGCCTATAGTCCTCGCCATACACCGAGCTCCTACTCGCAGAGGATAGACGCCACTGGCATATTGCTGATGAAACGAAGTTTAATTAGTAATAGACAAATGTAACTTTACGTAATGTGGTGAATTGTTTACGACAAACTTGAAAACAACGTAAACTGGAGAAATGGAAACGACTCGGCAGAAAAGAAGACGCGAAGAACTTGAAATCTGTTTTCTGTTTTAATTTCTTTACAATTATTGTTCCTTCGTAGGTTTCTGTTCGCTTGTGTAACGTCTGAAGTTGTTTGTAGCAGGTGCTGGAACCTGTTCTTCGTGGCCCCCTCCCTGTAGCCAGGTGTGCAGCGGACCATCAGTCAACGACGCTCTGTGTTCATGCAAGACTGGTTTCTACCTGGCTGCGGATGAACGCCACTGTCATGCCAACCAATCCACTTCCACTTTCCAACCAACAGGACGATCCGCCTTCCTACTCTACAACAGTGGAGTCGATATAATGGCCGTTGCTTTCGATTCTATATTGTCCTCCTCCTCCTCCTCCTCCTCCTCCGTCTCCTCCTCCTCGTCGTTGTCCTCTTCCTCATCACCGGCTAATTTGACCCCAACCACTATTTACGAAGGAACACCACAGCTCGAGATCGCAAACTTTGCCATGGGTGAGACTGGTGTTATTATTTGACCCAAAATATTTTGCTAATTAACCTATTAAAAGCCGAACTGCTGAATGGAGATTGCTCGATAATAAAAAAAACGTAATCTTAGGCAAGCTGAAACGACTTTTCTCTCCTCAAACGATGCGGTCACTGCAGACTCTTGTCCATCGTCTGACCATCGGGCGTTGTCTCTCGGTCGCTCGCATCCACAACCTTCCAGTTTATAATAATTATCTGCAAAACAATAGTAACGTATCAAACGGTTTTTCCAACAATTTGCAAATGAACTATCATGGATATTGCCAAATGCGATTATGTAGGCGAATAAAATGCATCGTCTCCCGATAACATTGACTGAGCTTTTAAAATCGCTTGCAATATGAACCACAGTATTGATTTCTATCACTTATCCTGTCGTATCTCTCGCCAACGTATAATTGGTTGATCGGCGAGTTCAAAACAGGATTAAGATTGGGAAGAAATTCAAGATTTTATGTAGGCCTATGGTATGCTTTTTCTCCGCTGACTTAGTAGCTGTTTGGATTTAACCTTCGAGAAGCCCTCTATAGGTCTATTGTTAAAAGAATGACGGTTTTCTTTCTCTGTTAGCTCTGGAGATTTCTAAAGGAAGAATCTTCTTTGGAAATGGCGAAGAACTAGTCGTCCGAATGATGGAATTGGAGTCGAGAACAACGAGCGATTTCTTAGTAAACGGTCAGTATCTGTAATAACTCGATAAATAAAGTCTAAAGCAGCAATGTCATTCTGTTACATAATGCGATTTAATGTAATGAAACGCAGAATTGCGTGAGCAGTGCGTACAAATGCAGAGAAAGAGGTACTCTAGTCCCATTTGCATGAACTGTAACTATGCAGAATCTGGCCTTTTCCGTGGTGGGCCCAGTGGGCAGGAACGTGCTCCCCAGGAGCTACGCCTGCTCCATGGGACTCTTACTGAAGTATCTTTTTTTTATTGTACTCAGAACTGTACTCTCTTTGGCCGTGCTGGAGTCGGGAGCGCCTCTGAGTAGTACCCTTGAAGGGACGCTATATAAATTTATGAATGAATTAAATGATCAGTTATCCAATACGTCGAAAAACTGGTCTTACAGTAGGTTCATCGATTCTTGAGTTCAGACTGCGCGTTGTTGATATCGGTAAAATGAAACAATGTCAAGTATTTAGGACAGACCTTTGCAAATGTTTGTTGAGAGATGGTTTACTTGTTTAGGGCTGAACTTGGTGTCCAGCATGACCTTAGATTGGGTGACTTCCGTCCTCTACGTCTCCGACGTCGGTCTTCACAAGATCTTTGCTTGTTCCGCGTCAACTGGCCAGTGCTCAGAAATTATGAAAGTCCATCTGGCCTTCTCCATGGACATCGATGCAATAAACGGGTAAGACGACTTTGGTGAGACGCCCGACCGCACCATCCCAGGTTCATACCGGGGAGGGGGATAGTATAATGGATAACACTCATGCCTGAAGTTTTCACGGACCCGGTTCGAGTCCCGTAAGGCCCCCCTGGGTTTAGCTTATGCCTTCGTTATCTAGGTGGCAGCAAAAGTAAAATGAGCTTGCGCCTTGCATGGCTGCAATTTTGTTGATTTATGTCTCTCTGTAATTTGTGTTCTTGTGAATTGTTTTATCGTCATAACAATGTGTATTGCAGGCTGTCTGTTCTGTTCGTAGTTAAGATTGTTTCAATTGCAGAACATGTAAATGTACAGCGCAGTGCGTTTGTCAGGCGCTTAATTAAAGAAAAGATATTATTATTATTATTATTATTATGTACAGCGCAGTGCGTTTGTCAGGCGCTTCATTACAGAATAAATATTATTATTTATTATTATTTATTCTGTTGCGATATTTATTTTTAAAATTGACAATTCGTAATTAAATTAACGTAGGTCTGTTGCTGCGTTTGGTATTCGGTCGAGTACCGAGTATTTGGCTCATCCAACCACGCGTATAAGGAATACTTAAGGAATGTTGCAAGCCCGTAGATTTGATGAGCCCTTGGGCGTGCATAAAGAACGATTGTTTGGAAGTGCATGTAGATCGATTTATATGCACCAGAGCAGGCTATCGATGTTTTAAAATCGTAAGATGTTGAAACACTACCAGAAAGTGAAAATAATGCTAACTAGTCGTCCATCGCTTTTGATGTTGAGGGGTCCTGATTTAAACTTTCTTGCTCACGAGGATTTCTGTTTAATGTAAGAAATGTCGTGAATATGAGCAGAAAGCTGTATTGGAGCGAATGCAGCCTATCGGGAAGGATCGAGTCGAGCTATTTGGATGGGAGTGGTCGTAAGACGGTGAAACCAGATGACAGTTGTCCTCGAAGTCTGAAACTGGATCATCCGACGCAGACTTTGTATTGGGTCAACTTTGCAGACGATCAGATTCACATGTACGACCTCTCAACAGAAGAGCTTCGCGTAAGGACAACGCTGATTCATAAAGCACTAGGCCTAGACTATTTATCTGGTTCGGATAATGTTAGTTGTCTCGCTTTTCGCTGTATAAGGACTAGACCATCGCCGATCACTCGGTGCTGATTGAAGGTAGCCTACATGCTCTTTTATGTGCAGAGAAACCGTAGAACTAGGGGAAGTGCATGCTGGGCAGAGGGCTCTATCGAAAAATGCACCATTGTGGCAGTACATACGATGAAGACGCCAAATTTCCATTGGGTTATTAAGGGTCAGTACCAGGTAAACCCGAGACATTGACAAACTTTTGCACTGCAATTATTAGGCAGCCACGATAATGAAGATGTCGGTCGTTAACGCCGTGTGCTGTCTTCCTGTTAATTCGTACTTTCAATTCAATCCTTTTAGGGTCTGTGTTCTTTCCTGTTTTTTTCTTTTGCAGTATACTTGCTACTCCAAAAACTTCAGTCCGTCTCATTTGGTTCATCTGCCTACTACCTCCTTTAGCCCTCGTTCTTTCTGTTTTTTCATGTCTCATTTGTAATTACGTATGTATTCTCGGTGTAATCTGCCTACTACCTCCTTTAGCCCTCGTTCTTTCTGTTTCATGTCTACAAACACCTTGTAATTACGTGTATGCATCACGGAGTAGGCCTATATAATATCTGTCTACCGAGGCCTGTATCTGTACAGTACAACTTAGAACCCCTGCCACTCGGCAACAGAGGCGCTACTACTAGCATTCATGGCATTATTGGCGTGCTTCGTCTGTGTTGTAGTTGCTACCTGCGAACGACTTTATGTATTCACTGAACAGCGTGGCTGTCTTTGAGGATGACCTCATCTGGACGACCTCGTTGCCACACTACTCTCTTGATGACAGGGATCAAGACGTGACCACCATCATCCACAACGCAGACAAGTTCAATATCTCAGAAATCCTTGAACAAGCGAATACCATGATCGTCGGAAACATTCCCAAGGCCCCAGTTATTCTTCAAGTCTGGCACAGCGCCATGCAAGTTCCAGGCAAGTTCCTTACATGTCTGAATTCAAGGCCGTATTTAGGAGGTGTTTTGGGTGTTTAAACACCCCCCCCCAAATTAAATAATGTATAACATAAATATTGCATTTACTAACATATATACGGTGTAAGAACGAAGAGCACTCATGTGAACTTAGATGATGCAGCCCTACAGTGCTTTAAGAGTTCACAACGCTCCTCCAAAACCCATATAGACGGTTGACTTGGTTGCTTGTCAGCTTGTTCAAGAACGAGTAAACACTCCCGAAACAAAATCCTGGCTAGGGCCTTGTCTGAATAATTGGATACATTCGTTATGATAAGTTACTGAACTTGTACAGATGTATTTTAGTTTTACGCAGATGGTTGTGCATGCATCGGAACTTAGGGAGAAGTCGCACACATTTCTAAATAGTTGAGCATTAGTCTTAACATCTTTACACGGGCAGTGTACGGTCAGTGTATTCATTATAGCTGAGTTGGCTAGGGGTGCAGGTGGAGTATAAATGTCAACCCAAATTTCTGCTCTGGCGGGAATTTGAATCCCCGACCTCTCGATTGACAGTCCAGCATGCTAACCACTAACTACACTATCGAGCATCCAGAAAGGGATGCAAAATTGGAGCCAGAAATATATTAAGAATAGAAGCTGGCTTGTGGAGGCGCGCATCTGGAAAGAAAGAACGAGTGTTTGGTTTAGACACATCTTATTGTAAGGCAGAGAGATTAATTTGATGCATAATTTGAAATGATGACATATTGCAGGTGCAAATCCGTGTGTCGAGAAGCAATGCAGTCATCTGTGTTTTCAGTCGATGTCACCAGGCGACGCCACGTGTGCATGTCCCTCTGGAATGGTGCTTGGAGACGATCAACGCAGTTGCACAAGTAACCCGATGCTTCCTGCTTTAGAATTTTTTTCAAATGTTGAAAGCATAGACTATAATTTTGTTAGTAAGCATCAAAGCATTAAGCTCGCGCATTTTCAAGTTAGATATTAAACCGTGTTAGCGACGTTTACACAGTCGTCTAACTGAAATTGAAAACTTGAGATTGTTTGTCGCATAATATATACGGATCGGTGTTCTGGTGTTGACAGTTGACTGGTCGATGCCTTCTATCGTCTTTGCCAAACGTAATGAGCTGCACTTTGTTGGCGTCGACTTCGTTGGTGGCAAAGCAGGAGAGACTTTCTTCAGAGTCGGTGAAGTGGAAACAATTACTGCGCTGGCTTTCGACTATTCAACGAAAACCATCTACTTAAGTGTTGGAGACGCAAAGGGCGCTAACACAAGCGACGATCGAAATCAGGCACAAGGAACGATTATGCGGATTGACCTAAATGAAAATCCGTACAGAGGGTAAGCAATTTATATCTACGCACTAGTCATAAATGAAACCTCCGCTCTCGACTTGTTCCTATCTCTCTTAGTAACCAGCCCTGTGGTCATTCTGTCAACTGTTGCATGTTGTGCGTCATTTCAAAGGGACGACATATAGGTCTATTTATTAGTCTTGGTACTATTTTTCTAACGCTGAAAATTGACCTTGTGCCTTGACATCTGTTGAAATGTGAGTATACGGAACAAAAACACTTTAGTCACTAGAGTGTAAAAATATTCTTGAAAAGCAGATGTTGGTTTACGGACAAGGTATGGCTACATTGGCTAGCCATGAAATTTCAATCAATTAGTCAGAACGATATCTTCTGGCAATGACACCGCCCATTTTGACCTATATTATTATTGAAGAAAATGGTGCTCCTACTTTACTAATTACTATCCATTTAGGCTTCCAAACTGTACCGCCTTTTATTCATGTTTTCTTGACTGACTTAAGTTCATTTAACAGGATTAATACAAACTAATTTTATTGTAGTGAAACAATGTTTTCAACGACGTCAACTGTGACCGACTTAGAAGTCGACTGGCTGTCAAAGAACATCTACTGGGTCGACCACGATGCGGTCAGTTGGTATTCGTAAAATGATCTAAAGCATCCTGTGTGTATGGATGGATGTGTGTAGCCAGTTGGTTTAACGCATTTCTAGTACATCACAAAAGCACTGAGCGCATACCTATCTAACGGATGTAAACCAAATGCGGTTTAAGTCATGTTGAATATCTACATTATGTCCAACGGCTGTCGGAAGTTTCCGGAATTGTATACAGAGAGGCAAAAAGTTGAAAAAATTGTCAGGTTGAGAGTCTCTCATGTTGGTCTAGTGCTTCGTATAAATGCTTTGGCTTTCGTTTCATTTTTTAAGCGTCAGCAGGGAAAGAAACCCGCAGAATAGAACTTCTGGGAATGGTTCTAAAAGTCGCCTCATTCCCGTTATCCTCATTCGTAGACTGATCGCAGAAGAAATGTCCTTGCATTTTAAATCAGGCTCTGAAGAGCTTCCCTTTTGTGAAGGCGCTCACATTGAGCCAATGACAGTTCTCTCTTCTCTGTCTGTCAGCCTCTGTATGTCTGTCTCTCTCTCCTCTCTCTCCCCTCTCCTCTCTCTCTCCCCTCTCCTCTCTATCTCCCCTCTCCTCTCTTCTTCCTCTTTCCTCTCTCTCCTCTCTCTTCTCTATCTCCCCTCTGTCTCTCTTTCCTCTCTATCACTTTGAATTTTAACCATAGCGTTTTATGGTTGATTTGCTCTTTTTTAGGGCACTATAGAAATCGCCAGCATAGATGGGCTTTCTCAGGCAGTGCTGACTGGTGACGATGGGTCTGGTGTTACGGAAAAGCCGAGAGCAATCGCCGTTGATCCACGAGAAAAGTTAGTTTCACTTAAACGTGATTAAATGCCTCAAGATGGACGTCTTAATCAACAGGAATCGATTTGCTGCTTTCTTTGAATGCAGTAAATTGAAGTTATTAATATATTGGATTTAATTAGATAAAACAATACTGAATATGCACCTGCGGGTAAGCAGTAGCCTTCTCCCACAGCAACCGCCCGAAAGAGAGTACTACCACAGCAAAAATAGGCGACTCTCTGTTTCTGTCTTATCATAATTGTTTCTAAACAACTGCTGAAGTGGTACAAAGCATTTTTTAAGGGTCGTAATGGCGCCATATTCAGATTACGTATTTATTACAAGTAGGCTACAATCATTCTGCAGACGATTGCGACGAGTAATATGAGTGCGGAATACAGTCTATAGCATTCTTCAAGTCGTTGATTACCTTGTTCTGAATCGCTGCCAATTAGTTGCTAAGGTGTGTGGGTGTGCATGTACGGCCTCCGTGCTTTGTCGTGCTCGTGAGCAAAAGCACTTGGACAAACATTGCGCTCATGTAAAATGGCATACGACAAAAGCAGAAATAATTAACCTAAAATAATGTTTCATTTGTGATCAATAGAGTCTCTTGACGAGTCTCGTGAAGACTTCACTGACTTCAGTTTGGTTTCATGCTTTCATTGGTTGATGTCCGGTGTGGCATCGTACTGTAAATAAGATATCTTGATTAGGGCTGCGGATTTTAACGATTTATTAATCGATTAATCGTTAAAAATTTTAATCGATTAATTTCGGCTTGTTCGATTAATTTTCGATTAATGTTTTACTTGTTTATGACGTAAACCTACCTATTTCCCGAATAAACAATATGGCGAACAGTAATAATGTGAAACATTTGAGTGGACAATTAAGCGATCATTGTGTATTTTAAGGTAAAAGCTGATTGAAAAGTGCTAAATGGCGAAATTATTGAAGATTTTTGTAGATAGAAGCCTTATTAGAAGGTAGTTACTACTGGCTACATTTCTCAGTTTGAAAATTTAAACTTTGGCATGGCGAATGATTGAAGGATTTTTGCAGTGTATACAGTCTAAACAGTTTTTCACGCTTTATGTAACATGGACCAAATTAATCGAATTTAATCGATTAATCTCGATTAAATTTAGGAGATTAATCGATTAAAATTATTTTAATCAGTACCAGCCCTAATCTTGATGTGTTCTATATTCCGTTCTTATTACAGGAAGCTCTTTTATTCCGACTGCGGTAGAAATCCTCACCTTGGGTCATGTGACTTGGCCGGACGTCACTGTAAATCGATGGCACTGAGGAAAGGCGAGTGTGTAACGGATCTGTTGCTTGACCACACTGACCGGAAGATCTACTTCGTCCTCGGAAGCCGAATCATGGTCACCGACCTTGACCTGAGGCAGTTGGTTCTTCACAGGCAAGTTCCACTCACTGCTCTCTATCAAACGCTTCTTCCATCAAGTTGTCACTTTCTATAGCAATGACAATTTCTCGCACATGTCCTTTGTTGTCCATATATTAGGTACAACCTGGTACACAGGCGAATAGTGCACTTGGCTATGTGATATAGGACGGAAAGAGAGCACTTGGTGCAACCACACGTTCAACTGAGGCAATATTGCAAGAAACAGTTGATTGCTAACGTAGATATGTGGTGTGGAGTATATAGATAGGCTTACTTCTAGATTTCTGAGTTTGCAGACCGATGATGATGCAAACTTTCGTATTTTGGAGAAATGTATCTATTTTAAAAAAGCTACGAATAATTAAGTCGAAAGGCATAGAAAGGATGGTGTCCAGATGCAAGGAATAGTGGCAAAACGCGAGTTTAGCGTAAGACTCTTTTTCGGGGTAATTGCAAGGTTTTAACGGGTATCGTGCACAAGCTATGACAGTCAGATCAATGTGACATGACCTGTAACATGTAGGCTACGTGACCGAATACATGGAAAGTTAAGAAGGCGCTGGTCACCGATTAATTATCGTTGTATGATGGTGTTGTAGGCATAGTCATCGTCCAAACTCGTTGGCGACACTGATGAATCAAATCTACTGGACAGATGACTCCGACATTAGGTTCACGGTTGACAGCAGCGATGCGAACGACGAAAGGATCCGAGTGGGAAAGAACCAGACTGGGCTTCTCGGTCCACTCATCGTCTTCTCCG
This sequence comes from Aporrectodea caliginosa, assembly GCA_020284085.1. Lineage (NCBI taxonomy): Eukaryota > Metazoa > Annelida > Clitellata > Crassiclitellata > Lumbricidae > Aporrectodea > Aporrectodea caliginosa. The sequence goes on from JACEVL010000218.1 coordinate 1,172,314, forward strand.
ATTCAGAACAGCCAAAAGGTCAGCAATAAGTTCAAGCGAGGACTCGGAACTTGAGGCTTCCTTTAGAATGCTTCCACACGAATGTAATTGGAATGATAATTTGTATAGCGCAGCTTCGAGAGAAATTAGTCGGAGACGCGTTTTGTGCGCTAGCCTAACTGATGAAGGACGTTACGAACCAAAACTTCACCAGTACGGTTAGCACTGCTCTTATCACTTGCAAACTAACCGTGGCGGATTTCCGCAAACGCGTGAATCCAAACTAAAGGATTAGACAACCTATTCGTTCAATACTTCTTCTACTTCTACAGTTCTTTCTATTGTAAGTGGTTGCGGTCTGTCAACCTGTCAGAAAATAAAACGAATGAATATATAGGCCTAATATATTCTGAGATTGTGCTTGTAACGTAACCTGTCGGGATGCGAAACATGCTTTTTCGGATTGTGATTTAACCTGTGAGGGATTGTAATGCAACCTTTTCATTTTGTGATTGCAGTGTAACCTGGGTTAGATTGTGATACGACTTGTGTACGATCGTAACACAACATGTGTCCTGAGCAGAGCCTCTTGAGAGCCTAGTTTTGAAGACATAAATTAAGCAGTAACTTATCTTCATGTCGGCCTGATTCTATAAACTCGACGCCCTTCTATGATACTCTACACTCGTCTTCGTCTGTTATGTTCTGTTAGGTGTGAACAGGTGTAGCAGTGACAGAGGAGGATGCAGTGACATCTGCCTCGAGAATAAATCGCACAACGTGACATGTCTTTGTCAAACTGGCAACAGCCTAAATGCAGATGGAATCACTTGCAACGGAGATACTAAAAGTGAGAATCGAGAAAGGTTCTGTAGTTCAGAAACCAATCGTGTTTGGTCGGGGTCTAGTTAGAATTTCTAATTGCAATCGAAAACTTGTAAAAGGTCTCGTCAGAATCTAATCAGAGGCGCTGTCTACGCTTTAAAATCGGAAATTTATCACTAGAAGGACGATGCTTGGGTAACTATGTACACTAGATCCAGGGTTTTCGTTCAACTTTAGAACTTGTTGATAAATAGGCTATGCATATAGTCCGTGCTTTTTTAAGCTGGAGCGGCGTTCCGGTACCTTTTTCAGCTATTATAAAAGTAATTTAGTTCATTAAAATTTTAATTAAAAAATAATTTTAAATTATTTAGATATTTTAATTTAATTTAAGTGCTCTCAGTGTTTATTGATATTGATATATATATATATATATATATATATATATATATATATATATATATATATATATATATATATATATATATATATATATATATATATATATATATATATGCCCTCCACTTACGGCACTTTAAAAAATGCTGCAGGCCTACCTGATTAATGGAAATTAGATATAACCTACCCTGCCGGATATTCTTTTTCACTGTTAGTTAAGGTTTTCGGTTTTCTTTATATTTTCATAGTGTTTTGAATCGAGTTAATCATTTACTGTGTAATATGTACTATACTGTTTGCATTGCTGTACGAAACTTGATATTGCACTGTTTATCAAGGATTTAGCTAATTCATATTTCTGAAATGTTGTTCTAGGTGTCCCTAGTTAGCGGGATCTTGATCCCTTTTGGGACTCCTCTTGCGGCCAATCCTGATACTTTATGTTGAAATGTTATGTGTTTTTCATTTGGCTTCAATAAAAGAGATTTGATTGATTGATTGATTGATATATATATATATATATATATATATATATATATATATATATATATATATATATATATATGAAATAGAAATACTATTAGCATAAAGTATGCCCCTATAATTGCTCTGAATTTGTTGAGTTCCGGAACCTTTTATCTAGAAAAAAGCAGTGCATATAGTCTATACCTATTTATAATACATTTTTATCGATAATAATAATTGAATACTAATAAAAGTTGACTATAATTTTCTCCAGTTGCTTTGTGTAATTTTATATCGCTCAAAGGTCTAGGATAGTTGAGGGCTAAGAGTGGGATTTTTTATGTTGACAAGGATCACGCCAAGCGCTGCAGCGCATCCAGAAGAAACAGGCGTCAACGAACGCCATGGCTCACGCTCTTTTACTTAAGGGACAGTTTTCTGCCGTAGGGAAGCAAGCAGAGGCGCAGGATGCCGTATCCGTGTCGCCTTCATTCCGTGGAATGCTCACTTCCATTCAAGACGTAACTGCTACGTTCTTCCCGTGTCCATGCAGAAATGGAGGATCTTGTGAGAGCGGGAACGGATTCGTCAAGTGCTTGTTAGTATTCTATGCACTAATTAACTTGAACGTATCTTCTTTGACAGCTGACATAGCAGAGTCTTATAGTACAGTATTTTTCCTCGGGCTATGACTATCTGGTATAGTGTTCAACAAACGCCCAGCGGTCCAGGTAGGCCTCTATTATATGTCTGACAAGATTACATACGAGTGAGACCACTCTTCTCAGCTGAATAATGTTGAGGATTTCTGCTCTCGTAATCGTAATCTCGGCCGGATTTCCTCGGTGCCGAGAAAGTTCAGACGTGGTAGCGAACTTGCTAGCATGTTAAACAAATTTAGTGAAGCAGGTGTACTCCGTTCGGTTCCAAGTCCATGTCTATAAGTTGAGCAGTTAGACAGCGGATGCAGTGTATGGTATCTGGAATATTGCAGCGGCGAGGAGGAATTAGGATTTGAATGAAAGACCGGAGTAGAAATTGCAAGAGAAGCGAAAATTTTGTCCCTAAATCAAAATCTGGTGGCCTACATGGAAGCCAATTTTGCATTTTAAAAGTGGACGGCGACAAAGGAATCGTAAAATCCATTGCCTGAATGACGTGTCGCCTTCCTTAGATGATTCCCTTTTGCATCCACCAATGCCCACCGCCGTGCCGATGGAAATAGCCAACCCTCTTGTCTGTGTTAGTGTCTATTTTGCTTGTGTTGTTGGCACATTCGCTATTTGGGAGTTGTAACACAAGGGCTCTCGGCCTCGGGTATATAATTGGTCGGTATAATGTAACGTATCTAAAAACTATTGATTTTTGAAAGTTCTTCCTTGACGTAGCTCATTGACGTGACCGAATTAAAAAGTACTATATTATGAAGTTCGCAGAAAACCTTCAGCCATGAAACTTTCATGCAAATTCTGTAAACGATAAATTCAGCTGATTTTATTCTGGAATTTGTGGCTTTGTCTTGTAGATGCCCAAGTGGTTTTGCTGGCGGCTTCTGTGACGAAAGAGAGGAGCCCTCTGTTAAGAGTAGTAGCCAATTGTTCAAGTATGACTTCCTCATATACGTCGGCGCTGCACTGGGAGCAATGACAATCGTTATTGCCACTTTGGTGGCAATCATATGTGTTGTCAGACAACGAAGCAGGTAAGAGAGATTGTCGTCACTCGCTGCATGATCTTTGAGCCACTCTCAGCTCTATGGACTATGTCGCAACATAGAACAATAATTAGGGTGTAACTTATATTGAATAGGCCTATTGTCGACTCTGACAAGTGTGACTTTTATCATATCCCTTGATAACCAGTTGGAACTTATGAAGTTATTAGAATAGTACTGCCTGAATTATAACGCGCAGTGAAAGGAACTAGTTAATTACGTATCAAGACACTTGTAATCGTGCCTGTCGGTTATCTTGTGAGGTTTTCGATCAGTCGGACATCGAACTGTGAAATGACACGTATTGTAGGCAATTTGTAGCATATCTGGGAAATTTAAAGAGGCAGTCTTGAGTTTTGACGTATACAACGCAGACTGTCTCCAGACCATCGCCACAAGATCTTTATATTGAGAAACGACGCAGTCTCGAGTTTTCAAGTTTAAAGCCAAACCATAGCTACAAAATCTTCTCGTGCTCTCGATGCTTTTGCGATTTCCTTGTATAGGCTTTTCCGTCCAAGTTAACAGTCACTGCGACGTTAATCAATACGTGCAAACGCCAACCAATTCGAAGCGTATTTTTAAGACATGCACGGCTATGAATTGAGGCTATCCCCAGCGCTTGACCCAATCGCACAGGAAGTCGACAACACGAATATTCGTTCATATGACCTCAAAGTAATGTCTGCTACAAGCGCTCGATCGCTAACATTTGCTTACACCGTAGCGAAAAGCTACGTTCAAAGTGGACGTAAACGAGTGAAATGTAGGCCTATACACAGGGTACACGGGTATTAATTTGAAATTTCGGCATTCATTCAGTTATTTGAAACCATTTCAGGTGTTCGGCTGTACGCCGCAGGGACGATGAAGTTCAGATAAAATCTCCTGAAAACTCAGCCTACGAGATGGGTTGCGTGGACGACTCGACTTCAGTCTCTTCGGGACAAAAGAAGGTAGGTCGTTCTCTATTTCGTTTGGATCTTGCACAGATCGCCAGCCAGCACTACCACTGGTTGACACCAATTCGCCCAATGAAGACGGCTGTCTGGGAAAATGCACCCCAATGCAATTGTAATTCGTAATCGTAAATTTGTATGGCGCCAATTCCAGAGGTTTTCCAGTACACGGATTTCTCTGAACTCTCTGAGGGGAATTAAGTCTCCCATTCCTCCTACATATGACACATTGGTGCTATACACATTTATGGATGTCATCTCTTCTTTGATGGTCTCCAATCGACCACTCTTAAACCCCTCTGAAACGCGGTTTATTTTGTGAGGTGGTCGTAGGCAACTTGAGGTTATCGACTTTCCTCAGCTCACCCTATTCTTTCCTCGTATAACCTTTTCCCTCGCAGTCTGCGATCCGAGAGTTACTCTCGACTCCGAACTTACTTTCTCAATATTATGTGAAGCTAGTTGCACGGAGTTATTACCAGCTCTCTCTCTCTCTCGTCTCTAGCTCTCGCTCTCAATGTATCTCTATGTATATCTCTATGCATCTCTCTATGTATCTGTCGCACGCTCTATCTGTCACGCGCTCTATCTCGCGATCGCGCTCGCTGTGCCTGTCGCGCGCCGCTCTCGCGCGCTCTATCTCGCGCGCTCTTTCTCACGCGCCCGCGCTTTCACCTCGCGCACTCTATTTTCTCTCGCGCGATCGATCTATCTCGCGCGCTCTCGCGCGCTCTCTATGCGCGCGCTCTCTCGCGCGCTCTATCTCGATGCTGTTTCACCTTGCGCGAGAGCGCTCTCAAGGTGCTCGCCTCTTTGTGTCTCTCTCTCTTTGTGTCTCTCTCTCTCGCGCTCTCTATCTCTCATGCGCGCTCTATCTCTCGCGCGCTCACTATCTCTCGCGCTCTTTCTCCCGCTCTATCTCGTGCGCGCTCTATCTCTCACGCACTTTTTCTCCTGCGCTCTCTCGCGCTCTCACTCGCGCTCTCACCTCGCGCGATCTCATGCGCGCGCGATCTCTCTCTCGCGCGCGCTCTTCTTTGGCGCGCTTTATCTGTCGTGCACTCTCACGCGCGCACCCTATCTCTTGCACGCTCTTCTGCGCGCGCTCTCTCGCGCTCTCACCTTCCGTGCTCTCTCTCGCGGTCGCGCGTGCTCTCTTGCGCGCGCTCTCTATCTTTCGCGCTCCATCTCTCTCGCTCTCTATCTCGCGAGCTGTTTCTCGCGCGCGTTTTTTCTCGCGCGCGCTTTCTCTGTCGCACTCTATCTCTCGCGCGCTTTCGCTCGCGCCACTTTCTCTCGCGGTCTCGCGTGGCCCGCTGTCTCACGCCCGCGAAAACTTGCGAGCTTTATATCTCTCGCGCTCTCTCGCGCGCGCTCTATCTCTCGCGCTCTTTCTCGCGCGGTCTTTTTCGCGCGCTTTCGCGCTCTTTCTCGCGCGGTCTTTCTCGCGCGCTCTCGCGCGATCTGTCTCTCGCGAGTTCTCGCGCGCGTTTTATCTCTCGCACTTTCTATCGCACGCTCTTTCTCGTGCGGTCTCTTGCGCTCTCTTTCTCGCGCGCGTTATCTTCCGCGCTCTCTCGCGTGTAATCTCTCTCGCGCTCTGTCACGCGCTTTCTCGTGCGCTCTTTTTCGTGCGCGATCTCTCTCGCGCGCGCTGTTTTTTTCCGCGGTCTCGAGCGCGCAATATCTCTCTCTTTTGCGCGCGATTTTTTTCTTGCGAGCGCTCTCTAGCGCTCTTTATCTCGCGCGCGCTTTCTCTCTCACTCTTGCAATCTATCTTTCGCGCGCTTTCGCTCGCCCGCTCTCTCACGCCCGCGAGAACTTGCAAGCTTTCTTTCGCGCGCGCTCTCTGGCGCGCGCTGTCTCGCGCTCTTTCTCGCGCGGTCTTTCGAGCGCGCTCTCTTGCGCGCTCTTGCGCGCGCGCTTTTTCTCTCGCGCTTTCTATCGCGCGCTCTTTCTCGTGCGCTCTCTTGTGCGCGATCTCTCGCACGATTCTCTTCTGCGCTCTCTGGCGCGCGATATTTCTCGCGCTCTCTCGCGCGCTTCCTCGTGCGCTCTTTTTTCCGCGCTCTCTCGCGCGGAATTCAGCGATCTCGAGCGCGCGATATCTCTCGCTCTTTTACGCGCTCTCTCGTGCGCGATATTTCTTGCGCGCTCTCTCTAGCGCGCTCTCTCTAGCGCGCCTTCTCTCTCGCGCGCTTTCTCCGCGCTCTTTCTCGCGCTCTCTCTCGATTGATCTAGAGCACGATCGCTCTCGCGCAGCTTCTCGCGAATGCGCTCCCTTGAAGCGCGCGCTCTCTCTCTCGCGCTCCTTCTCTCTATCGAAGGTCGTTGTCCTTGTTCACGCTTTCGTTACTGTTGGCTTCTTCCTTGTTGGCCTTCTCCTTGCAGTCCTAGATCGGGTTCTGCGCTCGGTTTATTGGGCGGCTTCTTCAATTCGCCCTATCTGTTTCTCGGCGGATTTCATACCGCATTACTGCTCTGGTTTATTGTTGCGTTCTTGGCTGGTTGTGCTCTATACTTTCTGCAAATCAACTTTTCTACTTTTATTGTACTCAAGTGTGTGCAACGCGTCGGGTCCATTAGTGTGCTTTACAAGTGATCTGTGTTTCTAATGACTTGCGTCATTGACTAACTATACTTGAATTATAACGAATATTTGATCTATGAACTAGGGTTGTTATTTATCGGGCCGTGAATAGACCGATGGAACACCAGAATCAAGCCTTAATCGGGTCAATATCCAGAAGATCAGTCCTTAACATAAGACAGATAGGCAGCCTATGATTGTGGATAATCAAAGAGACAATTTTTAAGTTGAGAGCGAAATAACGCAAACCACTGATCAGAGTGCACGTACAAAGTAAGGGAGTTCTACTATTACCTCGTTAGCAATGGAAAACGCTCGTTCACCAAGAACAGTTCATGATAATATGTATAATGCAAAGAAAAAGAAGACCAAACAGATCTCGAGAACCCGGATAGATATCCTGATACAACAAACTCACAAGTAGGCCTAGTTGATGTCGCCAGAGGATTATTAATTAAGCATTTTTTACATTAAAATAATATTTTGGAAGAAGTTTTGTTTTATATATGTAGAAAAGAACTTTATAAAAGTTTTGGAAAATATAATAACTAACTCGGCTTCTAACAATTCACCTGTCTTAACAATTCGTCTGTGTAATCGAACGATTGCGTCAATGACTAGATTTGTTGAATTAAGCGAATAATTATTGATTATGAAATCCCACCTGACGTCACAATGCCTTTACGAAAGTTTACGTAGGTGTAAAAACTGTGCCTATTGTCGTAACTATTATGGAACCCATGGTATACATAGAACCATTATGGGTTGCGCTCAGATGTTTAATGCGTAGGCCTATGTCCGTTAAGAAGGCCTATGTAAATGTACAACAGTGCTAAATTACATGATTCTGTTGCTCCATCAGCGAGATGATAAAACTTTTATTGTATATTGTAGGCTAGGAAACAGAAAAAGTGATGATCTTCGAGTCTCCATACATTATCGATACGTTCTGATGACTTTATTATGGTCTAAGGCAGGTGAAAGAGGACTCTGTTCAGACCCGCGTTCTTTCAGGGCGTAATTTCGTTTCTAAATCAATTAAATCCAAAATGACGGCACAAGTTTTCGTGCAGCTACTGCTATACTTTTACGAATTTACATTTGCTTACAGAATGAATAATGTATTCTGTGTATTTTGTTAGAGGTATTTGTTTGAAATTATAACTGTTGAAAGTGGCGTTCTTGATTGAAACCTCTGTTTGATTTACTATTGTAAAAGCGGTTAACACAACCAAGTTCAAACCAACGTCAGTAGTCTTTGATGAGGAAAATTTCACAAAACTGAACACTTAAGAGATTTGCAATTGACGGCACTGGCGTCAAAGGTAGGGTGTTGTAAGAGGCCGCGGTCTACCCCGCTCTTGAGAATCTGAATGACTATAATTTTACTTCGATGTAGTTAATCATTGAATCATGTAACGAGTGTCGTACTTGCATGATCTAGGGTGGTTGAGGTTTTTACAGTAATTAATTTTAAAAGATTTAACTCCTTTGTTTTACAAGACAAAGACGCTCCAATCCATAATGCTCTACAACAAGAGTGCCGTGAGATGTCCCTTTCCTTAAGAATCCATAAACTGCAATCGTTCCAGAATAATCTACCCGAGCCTATAGTGCATCCCAAGCCTGTGGAATGAGGGCGGATGTTAATGGTCGCTGTTGTCGCTAAACTGTGACTACTGCGTGCCATCGTAAACTTCTATGTTAAAGTTGCGTTCAGACAACATGGATACAATTAATTAATGCAAGGGATATAAACGCTGCCTCCCCTCCAACGCTGTTGTAACCGTCCGCACTATGAACTTGGCCATGGAGGCCTTGGGGAATTTTTTGCAGATGTTCTTTAAGGATGACCCAAAAGTAGAGTTGTTCATTTCCATATTTACTGTTCCAACTGGTCTCCAATGTCTTTGAAATATTTTATGGCATAGTGGGCAAGTCTTTGGGTTATATACATTATACATGTATCCAATTACAGAATATCATTTGCCTGTTCTAAATTGACTGAACCATGGCACATACTAGGAAACTTTATAGAACACATTAACTTGTGCATGGTGTTTTCTGATTTTTGAAGCCTTTGACTGGGCCAAGAAAGTTGGAAGGGCAACAGCTCTTTGGCCCCCTTGCTGATCAAGGCCAAACTTTTCCCCTTGCACAAGCCCTGCATGTTTAGGCCAACCAGAAATTGCATAAGAGTTTGCATATCTGCCAACTGTTAAAAGTTCAAGATGACTGAACATATTAAATTTAGTATGAGACAATTATTCTCCGAGAAGATAGGGTCGTTCCTTCCAAAATGTATCTCGAATGATATCACAGTTAAGTGAAACAAGTTGCATCACTTCTTTCTTTGCACATTTTCTGCTTTTCTTGAACTTTTTTTGGCCTTCCTTACTATTCAAGGAAGTAATTTCTGCAGACATGTCTACAAAGGCTGATGTTTCTGGGGATGGCATGGTTTCTGTGTTTTCTCCTGATTGGTTGTTGGCTGTTGCTAACGTTTCCATGGGCATTTGAGCTTCTATACTGTCCACTGAATTGTTGATAACTGCTGATCCTTTCACGGACAATTGAGCTGCCGTCTATAAAGCATAAAAGAAAACAATGTAAATATTTGAGAATATCTACGTAGCAAAATCACAAGTTTTGCATTTTGCAAGTATCACCATGCTTTAGACCAAAAATAAAATGGCCATTAAATTAAAAGAAAAACCTGTAAAATACTAAAAACTTCTGTGTTTTGAACTTGGCAATTTAATGACGAGAGTGTTCTAAAAGTGACTGAGAAACCAATGGATCTTGTCGTTGAAGTGTTAAACAAATTTTCATTATTAATGTGCACTGGCAAATGACACATGTTGTGGCTTCAAAACCTGGCTGCATTCAGGTTTTGGATCCTAATTCGGTGTCTGAAAATATGGTGCTCATGAAGTCCTCCAATATTCTTACAACCAGCATTTGACCATTACTCTGCAAGAAATGCATTTATTTTTGGAGCAACCAGACCATACTTGAGGATTAATGTTCTTTTATAAAAGTTGTCCTTGAAGGTTTCTTATTAAAAAGTGTCCTTAAAGGTTTCTTATTGAAGGTCCTCAACAGCTAATAAGTTCATTCCAAAGCCTAAAGCATTTTCATTGTTTACCTGCACAGGTTCTTTAACAAGAACTGTTCCTTTTCGGTAAAGTTGTGGTAGATCATTGTAGTTTGTTTTGAACTCGGAGAAGAGCATTTCATTCTTATCTGCAGCAAGCATTGTCTGAAAAGAAGATTGTCAATGTTACTATTTCAATTTGGACCAGATGTATGTAGGCAGGTATGCTGCCTGCTTGTAGGCAGCATACATACAGCTGTAAGTCCCAGACTTTACATTGACATTGTCCAGATCGTGCAGTGCACCCTGTGTATACTGTATAAGATAATTACTGGTCCAAAATAGGAAAAACTTTACAATCACAAATTTTATTCAGGAAATCACAAAACAACACAAGAGACATGAAGTTTTCAACCACTGAATAAACTACTCAAATCAGTTAATTTGCCAGTGCAAGTGTAACTATAAAGTCTAATCCTCAGACACTCATAATCAACCTCATTGTTGTTCATAAGTACATATCCAGGCTTTTATAGAGAACATTGTAACGACCTCTCCAAAGCGCTGTGCACATTCTTGATACCTCGATCAAATTTTGTATTATATGCATCCCAGATAAGTGGACTAATCATATAATCCAATGCAGACTTCCTGCGAACAGTACCAACCTGAAGCCTCTTCTGTGCATCACTCGGCGATAAACCACCCTCTAGTACGAGTTTCCAGAAACAAGTGTTGTGAAGGTTGTTGATGTGACCTTGTATAACAAAAGTAAACAAAAGCACCAAAGAGGTCTGTATGCAATACTCCAATAACAAGCTTATTAAATTACACAACTAATTTCAAGACTGGGACTGGGAATTGATTTAAATTTATTTATCACACCACTACAATTTTTATGTGTGTCATTAACTGCATTATAAATGGCGATATGGATTGAGCTTCATGAAGTTCATCATTGTCACTGTCTTAAAATACAAAAACCTCTCCATGTTTGTTTCAAGACATTTTAAATACTTGCTGAACAATATAATTTATTTCTTTGCACCTGGCTGATGAATAAAACACATTTGACCACAGAGAAGCAGCCAAAGACCAAGAAGGGATGTGGCTATTTAAATTCACATGGCTGGATGCAAATGTTTACCAAAACATCAGCAAAGTTGTGTTTCTGACTTTACCAAACCATTAGAAAAACCCATGCAAGGGATTTTTTAACATCTACAGTTTCTTCTACTTAACAGATATAAATTGTAAATAGAAATATAAATATAGCTAATTATACACCAGAAAGGTGCTTTTTGTGGTCATAAAAGACTGCACTCACTGCAGAAAAGTTAACTGATATTCAGTGCTTTATTCTATATGTAATGTCAGTCTCAATCATTACTGCAAACAAGAGTTTACAGACTCAGTAATCAGTCACAGAGAAGCTTCAGTCAGTGGCATCTATATATATACGTGTGCGAGTACGTGTATGCGAGTGTTTGGAGCCAGGTGTCATATTACAAAGCATTGGATACCTGGTCATAAACAAACGGATGAAATATGGATTTGCAGTGCTTTCTAGATTCTCTCACTGCATAAATGTTCTAATTTAGGACTTTCCAAGAAAGCATAATTAGTTGTTGCTACATAAAATAATCTGTTTTTTTTGTACTTACAGTCTACCTGTCTCCAGCTAAGGTAGTCCCGTAAATTTTCTTTTGGGTAGACCACAATTCTGGCATCGAATGCTGGTGGATATTCAAGCGGCTGATTCTTAAAGAAACTACTCCAGTAGAAGACAAAAGATGACGAGAACATGCTCACACAAAGGCTCTTGATTTTACTACAAGAAAACCATCCTTGATTGCCACAAAAAGTCAGAAAATAGACTTATAAAACAAGACAACGTCTAAAGTCACTTGTTATTTTTAAACTAACTGCTTACATTGACTACATGCAACTATTTACACACCACCTTCTCATAAATGTTTTGATACATAGAAATATTACACAATGACCATAGCTTTGGAAATCTATTTAAACTTGAAACTAATTGATCAATGATCAAAAAACAAGTATTTTATCATGGATCAAACAGTTTCAGAACCAGCACACTGAACATCAAAATAACATGGTCAGAAACATGAAACCCAAATTTTTTGCATCTTTAGAATGTAGTAGCCCTGCCTTTCCTAACCATGTTTGGTATTCTGTAGATCGGCTCAATATCACATATAGTTCAAAACACTAAAGATGACAATGGATAGAATGAAATATCATTTAGTACGAATGAAAGGTTTCGTTCCCATGTCAGTGCGTTTTAATGTTAAATTATTCACTTAAGGCAAAACTGATGATGAAAACACCAGTTATTAAAAAAATTAATTCTGGTCCCATGAAAATAATTCAAAGTCCTAGAGATAAGACGAAATGTTGACCAACACACAATAGCCATACAGGTTGCGATAAGGCTTTGTCTTCAAACGCCTACTGTTGATTGACATCGTCAGTCTTTGATAAATGTCTCCATTTGATTAATAAGCATGCTTAGGCCTACATGTTTATAATTAGCTGAAAAAGGTCGAAAACCCACCCATCAAATTCAACAGTCTTTAAAACAGTCATGTATATCGGGATATCACATAATTACTGCACATTACATTTGAATATAGGGGTCATCCATTTAGTACATACGCATGGAGGGGTAACCCAAATGCATCTGATTATATATAGCAAAGAAAGGGGAAACCTCAATAATACTTTGTCTATATTGGCCTTCCAACAAATGAGTCACAGTTCAGTGATCAGGCAATTACTATCGGGAGAAAGAAGTAAGGCCTTGGGAAAAGTATCGCACATCTGTATGCCCGTTACCTCTGACTTTAATTAACTGTCATGCAGCTGTGGAGTCCCAGAGTTTGGCCGTCTGCCCTATTCATTCTGGATACAGTCAGGATATAGACCATTCTATAGGATTCGGGGGTGGGGTGTATGCCAAGCGTACGTAGGCAGGTGGGGCGGTGTTAAAAGTAGACGTGCGTACAGGGAGGGTGTAAAATATTCCTGGCTTTCTGCGTACGTACTAAATGGATGGCCCCTATTTAGATTTAATTAACAACAAACTCAAACTAAAAATCATTTGCACTTGATACTAATACTACAGAATAATTCACTAACTCTTTACGCCGTTCGTAAACATTTGTTTCTCGTCGAAAGACAAAACTGTATTCATCACTTTGGCCATAAGCAATGATGATGTCATTGAACTCCTTTATGACACATTCAGCTGCTTTGTTCATTAGGCCTAAAGCACATTCGTCGTTGGGTTTCACAAATTTATGCACGTCAGAAAACCTGTGAAATTCAAACAAATTAAGCAAAAATTTAAGTAGTCCCAAAGGTTAGAAGTGCTTATTCTTCTCTTTATATTTTGTTATAAAACTGCAATTGTCTGAAATACATACTTGAACCACAGTAAGATTATATAGTTTTGCTAAATGATGTAATATATTCATTCGTAATGACATTTAACATCATATTGGCTAGCGCAGAGAGTGCTCTGAGAAGCTATCTTGAAAGGGTGCTATATAAATGTTCATTTACACTACATGAGCATTCCATAGGAGCGCATTGATATATACCACGACCTCAAAGTTTAAGCAATGAAATGAAATGACAGCAGTTTATCAAGAAGATAACATTTTAAAAAGTAATAAATGGTACCTGGTAATCTTTTTGCCTCTAATCAGTCCATCTGAAGTTTCAAATTGCAGAGCAACAAGTGCACATATACTGTAGTGCTATTTTATTTCAAATCATGCAACAATTTAAAATGGAGCATTGTTTAATTACTCAATTGCTGTTGGCCTACTGTGTTTAGACAAAAGATTTCTTCACTCTACCAGATGCACATGAAGTTTAACCTAGCATTGAGTGACCTGATGGCTAGAGACTAAATCAAAATCTTTCCTAACAGACTGACTGACTTGCTGACTGACAGAAAAACTTCAAAAAAGTGAATACTCACCTATGGAATCCTTTGCCATCAATTCGCACTACAATGAAGCAGTTCGGCAAACAGCGGTCATCTGTTTCAAAGTATTTAACATGCTCAAACTTGCTCTTTGCCATTGCCGATGAAATGAATCTCCGAACAATATGTTTTAGATGCATTCAAAATAACATGTAGATGCCTTGAAAAGAAGAAAAATGAACTTCATTAACTGTCTGAAAACTCTGGCAACCATGCATAGTCATCTCTTTAATAGTTTATATTATTTTGACAGTGCTTCTCGAAAAGTACCCAAGAAGTAAAAGATCATGGGGTCAGATTGGATGGGGAAGGATATGAACTCACAGCAGGGTATTCGATGTGATGACAAATGTCACACTGCTCATTTTATATATGTAATGGTTTTGTTTTTCAGAGGTAATTACATTCAGCCAGGAAACTACATCATTAGGATATAACCAGGGTCTTCCTAGGGTTATGGGTGAAGACCTCAATGGCCAATGGGCAGATGACCTCCATGAAATCAACGGTCCTGCAGGTGGATAAGGGCAAAGCGAGTCAGTAGTTGTTATTTTAATCTGACATTTATAGAGCGCCACTTCAAGAAAAAACTTGTCATTGGTGCTCCTGACCTAAACCAGTGAAAGCACTGTCAAATAATAAAGACTTAAGGCGCGTTTGCAAAGGTAACAGGTCAATGGTCCGATAGTCCGAAAGACTTGGTGGAAATAACATCCACCGAGGTGACCCGTGGGAATTCAGTTTCTCCTTTCCACTTAGATTTTCCACTTTCCACGATTAGATATATTGACTTCAAGGCACGGCTTCAACCTGTGATCAGTTGTTCGGCAGACAGAGTGCTATTAAGTCGGATTAAAGTTGGACTATAGAACCTTCGGATTATCAAACCTTCGGACAATCGACACGAAACCGCTTGCAAAACTGTGAAAGGGCAGTAGTATGCTATGCCACTGCCCTGCCTAAAGTTTTTGATGAATGATAGCACCATCTGACTACGTTGCATTTAGAATGCCGGTTGCTAAAGGAGTTTCAATACTAAAATTTGTGTATAATACAATACAACACAATATACTGGGGCGCGGTGGTGTAGGGGTATGTTCGGTGCCTTGCAGCTGGAGGGTTGCGGGTTCGAATCCACCTCAAAGCCGCCGCGTAGGGACCCTGGGCAAGTCCTTCACTCGCAATTGCTCATGCGCTTCGGCGTGAAACTCCGATTCAGCGTCCGCGCAGTAGTCGGGAGCGCCTCTGAATGGGCAATCTGGTAGGGGCGCTATAACAAGTGTTCAAATACAATACAATACAATACAATACAATAATATTATGGCTATTTGTAAATTGTGTCTGAACAGTGAATTTGAATTGGATAGTGAATGAGCGGTTTCACCCACTGAACTTTGGGCTACATAGTCTGGGACGATTCGAATTCTTGGAAACGGTAAAGCTACAGAGTGACACGTCACCGATACTGCTGATTATGGTGATAATGATGATGATAACGACGACGACGACAATGATGATAACGATGATGAAACCTGACAGTAACCTCGGTAAAATATAATATTTGGAGTTAGAAACTGATCATAAATCAGAAACTGTCGATTAGATATAAGTGTAAAATTCTATATTATTTTATGAAGTATAATGTATTAAAGTCTTACAAAATATCGCAAGAAAATAACCACATGTGGCAATTACAATGCCGCCATGACACCTAAAGACAATGGCCGCGTTTCATGAGGTGATTCTCTATCTTACTCAGCTTCTAATGCTCGACGAAACCACATCTTCAGTTAATAATAATCATCGTTGAAGATCGTATAGAAAAATTAAATTATATCAGATTTACAAGTTTTAGTTTTAATGGCATTCTAGTAATTAATTTTTGAACCTCGATCAATGCACATTTCTGTGTCGTGTTAATGTAGCTGTGGTGCATGATCGCATCCGAAATCGTGAATAATAGCTAGGTGTTTATGAATTCAAACTGACAAGTATATAGGCTACGCAGTAGCCTAAGGCTACATGATATTGTAGTAATGTTACAGTCGATAACAAGTTTAACAGGAGTTGAATTTAATTGTGTAGCATCTTGCAAGGTGCCCATCTGTTACTGCATCCTCATTCTACCATCGCCCCTAGGGAGTTGAAGTAGACCTATGAGTCAACCTCATGGGGCTAACGGGTATCGAACCCGTGTCCTTCTGATCTTCGTGCCAGAGTGTAACCATTCAACCATCTCGAGATCCCCACGTAATTACAAAACTCCGCAACTGTCGTTTTCGGATGGTGGTATAGTCAAAGGTCTTGAAAAAGGAGGGGCTATAGATATCTTCGTTAAGACACAGCGTCGCTATAAGAGAAACAGCTAGCCCCTCTCTCAACGCGATCGCCTGTCAGCCTCATCTCTCCTCCGGCCGCTTGCTCTCTTTCTATCCTGCAGATTTTCCTTACATTAGACCTTTGTCCTTCCCGTGCAGGACTGCGCATCGGGCAACGCGCGCAGTTCTTCCATTCTTCGATCGAATAAGTTCTTTTGTGTATTATAATATGTAGTAGCCTACAATCAATCAATCAATCAATCAATCAATCAATCAATCAATCAATCAATCAATCAATCAATCAATCGTTTATTTGTAGCCAAACAACGATAAACAATAATATTACAAATCAGATTGCACTTTTAAGTATGGATTGTTGAATGCCACAAGGGGAAGGCCCTGAAGGGATCAAAGATCCCGCTAAGTAGGGACACCTCTATGTAATTTCAATAGAATAATGTGGCGACCGAAAGATGCTTTACTAAGTAGGGCCTATAACAGTTGTTGACTTGATTAACATAAAAATCTTAACTAACCTTAACTAATTTAAACTAAATATCGAAAGTAAAAGAAATGAGTGGGAAGTGCAGTTAAACACATGGAAATAAAAGATTAATACATCAAAGCATTAATAATCACCTTCAACTAAATAAGTGCGAAGCTTATTCTTAAACAGTGTAAGTGAGGGAGATTTTCTGATTTCTTGAGGAATTTTATTCCAGGTATACTGGCGCCAATAGATTTTATTGAGAACAGACGAGTGTTAGAGCGGGCAAAGACACTTCTATAATTTACGGAGGTCATGATAGTGATACCCATATACGCACAGATAATTAACCTAAAAATAGCAAATCTAGGCATTATAATTACATGCATGTAACGGCAAACGAGATTCTGATATTTGCTCAGCTAGCTGTTTTTGAAATGCCTACTTGCACAACTGAATAGAAAAAGTGGTGGTGACTCTTCTAGCTTACTATGCATTTTTTGCGAACTGATGTAGGCTAATATTTTCATTCGCCTCTGAGTAGATAACTTAAAGAGGCACTATATAAATTCTCAGAATGAATGAATATCAATGTCGTCGTGTGATTTGAGAGACTTATATAAAATACAGCCCGTAAAAACAAAGTTTTTTACTATATCCATCTAGTATTCTATAATGGGTCTTACGAAGCAGTTACCTCTACAAATATATAGTCCGCGTTCATTTTACGACATAGCCTGCGTTTAATGAGGCAGCGCGCCCGTTTCTGTTGCGGCCAATGGCAACGCTGGCCAATGGCAACGCTGCGTATCGGAAAAGGGGATTCCCCGATTCGAACATTTGAGTCCCCGATTCTATAAGCTAGCCTTTTTTGGGGAGCTGAAATTTTGATAGAATGAAGTGTCTGCGAGGGCGAGTCTATCTGCCAAGTTTCAGGACGATTGAATGATTGTAAGTGATCGAATTAGTCGTCGCAAGATTTGACTTTTTAGCCTGTGGCTCAAGCAATCAAGCAAGATTTCCGCAAGTTAAACTAGATGGATAAATAAAATACAGCCCGTAAAAACAAAGTTTTTACTATATCCATCTAGTATCCTATAACGTGTACTCTGAAAATAGTCCGCGTGCATTTTACAACATAGCGTCCGTTTAATGATAGCATGCGTTTAATGAGGCAGCGCGCTCGTTTTTGTTGCGGCCAATGGCAACGCTGGCCAATGGCAACGCTGCGTATCGGAAAAGGGGATTCCCCGATTCGAAAAGTTTAGTCCCCGATTCTATAAGCTAGCCTTTTTGGGGAGCTGAAATTTTTATAGAATGAAGTGTCTGCGAGGGCGAGTCTATCTGCCAAGTTTCATGACGATTGAATGATTGTAAGTGATCGAATTAGTCGTCGCAAGATTTGACTTTTTAGCCTGTGGCTCAAGCAAGCAAGCAAGATTGCAAGATTTCCGCAAGTTAAACTAGATGGATAATAAAATACAGCCCGTAAAAACAAAGTTTTTTACTATATCCATCTACTATCCTATAAAGTGTACTCTGAAAATAGTCCGCGTTCATTTTACAACATAGCGTCCGTTTAATGAGGCAGCGCACCCGTTTCTGTTGCGGCCAATGGCAACGCTGGCCAATGGCAACGCTGCGTATCGGAAAAGGGGATTCCCCGATTCGAAAAGTTGAGTCCCCGATTCTATAAGCTAGCCTTTTTTGGGGAGCTGAAATTTTGACAGAATGAAGTGTCTGCGAGGGCGAGTCTATCTGCCAAGTTTCAGGACGATTGAATGATTGTAAGTGATCGAATTAGTCGTCGCAAGATTTGACTTTTTAGCCTGTGGCTCAAGCAAGATTCCCGCAAGTTAAAGTAGATGGATATAAAATACAGCCGGTAAAAACAAAGTTTTTTACTATATCCATCTAGTATCCTATAATGGGTCTTATGAAGCAGTTACCTCTACAAATATATAGTCCGCGTTCATTTTACGACATAGCACGTTTAATGAGGCAGCGCACCCGTTTCTGTTGCGGCCAATGGCAACGCTGGCCAATGGCAACGCTGCGTATCGGAAAAGGGGATTCCCCGATTCGAAAAGTTTAGTCCCCGATTCTATAAGCTAGCCTTTTTTGGGGAGCTGAAATTTTTATAGAATGAAGTGTCTGCGAGGGCGAGTCTATCTGCCAAGTTTCACGACGATTGAATGATTGTAAGTGATCGAATTAGTCGTCGCAAGATTTGACTTTTTAGCCTGTGGCTCAAGCAAGCAAGATTGCAAGATTTCCGCAAGTTAAACTAGATGGATAATAAAATACAGCCCGTAAAAACAAAGTTTTTTACTATATCCATCTAGTATCCTATAACGTGTACTCTGAAAATAATCCGCGTTCATTTTACGACATCGCATGCGTTTAATGAGGCAGCGCGCCCGTTTTTGTTGCGGCCAATGGCAACGCTGGCCAATGGCAACGCTGCGTATCGGAAAAGGGGATTCCCCGATTCGAAAAGTTGAGTCCCCGATTCTATAAGCTAGCCTTTTTTGGGGAGCTGAAATTTTTATAGAATGAAGTCTCTGCGAGGGCGAGTCTATCAGCCAAGTTTCATGACGATTGAATGATTGTAAGTGATCCAGAGGCGCGTTTATAGAAAACGAGGCCCTAGGCGCAAATATTTTTGGGGCCCTTCTGTTCTTGTAGACAAAGAGCCTGAAACTCTGGTGGTGTTTAGAATATCATGTGCAAAAACCTACGAAGTTGAACTTGAAGCCGTTTTTGTCACACGAGAGGAGGTGAGTTTCGTCAAAAACAAAGTACATTTTATTTGACGTTTTCTGCGGTGCAGTTTCGTCAAAAAACAAAGTACATTTTATTTGACGTTTTCTGCGGCTGTTCGCCTTCATATGCCATGCAATGTCATAATCGCTTTAAATACCAAGTTTAAGTTTTTTCTCTGTCTATATGTTGGTGAAATTTTCTCTGACGTTTGAGCAACTTTTTTTAAAGAATTAAATAATTAAATAATTCAAATTCGACAAACATAGCCTTTGATCCTGCAGAGATTTGCTGGTGGCATTTATTCTTTGCAGCATTTATTCTTTGTATAAGTTGCGTACTTGTCAGCTTATTTTGATAAAAAAATTGATTGATTGATTGATTGATTGCAACAAATTTCACCAAATTGTCATTAGAGCTATCTTCTTTCGTAAAATTGCAGCTCCAGAATATTAGCAACGTCTCATCGCGTCAGATTGTAATAAATATTTAATACTATTAAAATTTCAATTAGGCTACTATTAGCCTACTTACTGGTTATCAATACTAATAAAAGTTTTAAACACTGTAAAATGACGAAATTTTCAGACTAAACTATCAACACGCAGGCCTAAACTGCAGCAGACAACCGTTGCTGCTTGTTGCTAACACGTTTGGTGTTATTTTACACAAAAATGAATTATTAGCCCAATTGCTGCCCAATTGAACAGAGCAATTACAGTTTACAATAAAATACTTTTACAATTACAATGATATACTTTTATGTGAATGAAAAGCTGTAAAAATTTAAAAAATTATATTTAAAATAATTCTAAATTTTAAAATGTTATTTTTTTTATTGAAAAAGATATTTTCATTCTTTTGGGGGCCCTCCAAGATTTGGGGGCCCTAGGCGCGCGCCTAGTGCGCCTACTGGTAAACGCGCCTCTGAAGTGATCGAATTAGTCGTCGCAAGATTTGACTTTTTAGCCTGTGGCTCAAGCAAGCAAGCAAGCAAGATTTCCGCAAGTTAAACTAGATGGATAAAAATACAGCCCGTAAAAACAAAGTTTTTTACTATATCCATCTAGTATCCTATAATGCGTCTTATGAAGCAGTTACCTCTACAAATATATAGTCCGCGTTCATTTTACGACATAGCGTGCGTTTAATCAGGCAGCGCGCCCGTTTTTGTTGCGGCCAATGGCAACGCTGCGTATCGGAAAAGTTGATTCCCCGATTCGAAAAGTTGAGTCCCCGATTCTATAAGCTAGCCTTTTTGGGGAGCTGAAATTTTATAGAATGAAGTGTCTGCGAGGGCGAGTCTATCTGCCAAGTTTCAGGACGATTGAATGATTGTAAGTGATCGAATTAGTCGTCGCAAGATTTGACTTTTTAGCCTGTGGCTCAAACATTCAAACATTCAAGATTTCCGTAAGTTAAACTAGATGGATAATAAAATACAGCCCGTAAAAACAAAGTTTTTACTATATCCATCTAGTATCCTATAACGTGTACTCTGAAAATAGTCCGCGTTCATTTTACAACATAGCGTGCATTTAATGAGGCAGCGCGCCCGTTTCTGTTGCGGCCAATGGCAACGCTGGCCAATGGCAACGCTGCGTATCGGAAAAGGGGATTCCCCGATTCGAAAAGTTGAGTCCCCGATTCTATAAGCTAGCCTTTTTTGGGGAGCTGAAATTTTGATAGAATGAAGTGTCTGCGAGGGCGAGTCTATCTGCCAAGTTTCACGACGATTGAATGATTGTAAGTGATCGAATTAGTCGTCGCAAGATTTGACTTTTTAGCCTGTGGCTCAAGCAAGCAAGCAAGCAAGATTGCAAGATTGCAAGATTTCCGCAAGTTAAACTAGATGGATAATAAAATACAGCCCGTAAAAACAAAGTTTTTTTTACTATATCCATCTAGTATCCTATAACGTGTACTCTGAAAATAGTCCGCGTTCATTTTACAACATAGCGTTCGTTTAATGAGGCAGCGCGCCCGCTTTTGTTGCGGCCAATGAAAACGCTGCGTATCGGAAAAGGGGATTCCCCGATTCGAAAAGTTGAGTCCCCGATTCTATAAGCTAGCCTTTTTGGGGGAGCTGAAATTTTTATAGAATGAAATGTCTGCGAGGGCGAGTCTCTCTGCCAAGTTTCATGACGATTGAATGATTGTAAGTGATCGAATGAGTCGTCGCAAGATTTGACTTTTTAGCCTGTGGCTCAAACATAGTTACATATATTCAAGCAAGATTTCCGTAAGTTAAACTAGATGGATAATAAAATACAGCCCGTAAAACAAAGTTTTTTACTATATCCATCTAGTATCCTATAATGCGTCTTCTGAAGCAGTTACCTCTAAAAATATATAGTCCGCGTTCATTTTACGACATAGCGTGCGTTTAATCAGGCAGCGCGCCCGTTTTGTTGCGGCCAATGACAACGCTGGCCAATGACAACGCTGCGTATCGAAAAAGTTGATTCCCCGTTTCGAAAAGTTGAGTCCCCGATTCTATAAGCTAGCTTTTTTTGGGTGAGCTGAAATTTTTATAGAATGAAGTCTCTGCGAGGTCGAGTCTATCTGCCAAGTTTCACGACGATTGAATGATTGTAAGTGATCGAATTAGTCGTCGCAAGATTTGACTTTTTAGCCTGGGGCTCAAACATTCAAGCAAGCAAGCAAGCAAGCAAGATTTCCGCAAGTTAAACTAGATGGATAAAAAGCAGGTGAGTTTAGCCGAAGTATCAATTGAAAGTATTGAAGAGCTGTAGCCTATTATGCCAAAACTAATCTTTGTCGGCGGAAACGGCCTATGTTGTCATAAGCTGCCGTTAAACTGTGGATCCATCCATCCATCCATCCGAAGCATCAATCGCCGGTCTAGTGGAAGGCCATTCCAGATGGACGGACCCACAATTGAAAAGACTCGGCTCTGTCGATAGAAGTGTGAGCTCCCGGGGCCAAAAGCTCCCCCCTTGCTGAAAAACGCAGAGTTCGACGGGTTCCGAGCTTAGAGACAGGCAGTGTTGTTCAGTAATTGAAATATATGTAATTGAATTACGTAATAATATTGAATCACAAGTTCCGTAATTGTAATTGAATAATATTACATTTCAAGTCCAGTAATTGTAATTGTATTTCAATTACAATATTGCATGTAATTTGTAATTGAATGAAGTGTAAATTACGAAGTACTTTCATAAAGTCAGCAAAGTTGCCAGCCTGCCGGGTTGACGCCACCCGTTTAATTGAATAAACTGCTCTGCATTATAATTGCATGGCAGCATAATTGTCAACATTATCCTATCCTTACACCGCTGTTACAATCTTACAGCACACTTTGATACACCCCAAGGGCAAGGACTGACCATTATTATCAGACTATATATCCAAGCAGTCATGCACTGATTCTCAGCTAGCTTACTGCAGTTGCCTACAGAAAACAGAGCTTCTATCATCAGCTCTAGTTGAGCGTCTCTTAGCACTGCTGGACAAATGCGCAATCAACTAAGTTCTCTAACAGACTCATTTTGAAACACTTTACTCCTACTCCTAAATTAAAATAAACCCTAACTTGTTTTAATCGATCATAATTGTAAATCGTATTTTGGATACTTGACAAACTTATAATACAATTTAATATATAGATTACAATTTACAGGCCTTTAATTGGCACATCGACTGTTTTAGTTTAAAAATAGAGTACATTAAAATGATTGAAATCATTTGCCAATTTTAAAGGAACTATTGAAAAGTAATTGGTAATTGAATTACAGTTAAAATGTAATTATAATTCAATTACTTTCACAATCAAGTAATTGTAATTCAATTACATTTACAAGCATGTAATTGCAATTATAATTGAATTACATTTGCAATGTAACCGATACAACACTGGAGACAGGTCGAAATAGATCAGACAAGGAGGATGGAGTGCAGCCAAGAAGGTACCGCTCTTTCTGCTGGATATATAACGGCTGATATCAACCTGTGAAATTTAGGAAAGCGACTGTAAATTTACAACGAACAACACAGCAATTCGAATATTGGTTGATATTTTTAGGCAAAGAACGTTGATTCGTAGATAGCCTGCACCACGTAGTCGAATTGTTTTTATAATCGAGTTAAGATTCGAAAATTCCAGTCAGGATAATCGTTCCCAAAACCATCTCAAAAGTCCTCTCGTTCAAGAATTACTCAGAGCAGAATATCGTCTGTTTTCCTTTGCGTCACATCTCGATTGGATGATTGCACTTGTCTGATATTCGTCATCTTCTTTTCGTTGCAGAACTCTGCAAAAAGTTTAGAAGTTAGTCAAATGACACATTCCTCTTTGTTGCAAACTAACCTATTACTCGCAGAACATCTGCGCCCTAATGTGACAAAACATGTGCCTTCTGAAGAAATCCTCTCTTCATTCCTGTTTCTCCCTCTCCCCTCACTCCTCTACCGAACAGTATTAAATGGACTGCAGACCAACCAAAAGACCGTCTCGTATAGCCTTGCAAAATGGACCAGTGACCACGGTTGCACGTGTCTCAGCCTTACATGTATGTCGAGAGAAAGAGAGAGACAGAGATACAGAAGACAGAGACTGGGAGAGACAGTGACAGAGTCAGACACAGGCGCGACAGAAAACGGGGCCCTAGGCGCAAACATTTTTGGGGCCCTTCTGAACTTCGAAGTCTGAAACTCTGGTGGTGTTTAGCCTATCATGTGCAAAACCTACTAAGTTGAACTTGAAGCCGTTTTTGTCACACACGACGTTTAAGGTGCCAACAATGAATTTTTCTCGGCCTCTCAATATGAAGTCATTCTTGGCAGTTTTGTCAAAAACCAAAGTACGTTTTCTTTGACGCTTTCTACGGCTGTTCGTCTTCATATGCAATGTCATAATCGCTTTCAATACCAAGTTTCAGTTTTGCCTCTGTCTCTATTTTGGGGAAATTTTCTCTGACGTTTTGAGCAAAATTGTTAAATAATTAAAGAATTAAATAATTCAAATTCGACAAACATGGCCTTTGATCGTGCAGAAATTTGCTAGTGGCATTTATTCTTTGCAGCATTTATTATTTGTATAAGTTGCGTTGTTGTCAACTTATTTTGATAAACGAAAATTGATTGATTGCAACTTATTCCAATATTGTCATTATTCCAATATTGTCATTAGAGCTACCTTATTTCGTTTTGCAGCTCCAGAAAATTAGCAACGTTTCATTGCGTCAGATTTTAATAAATATTTAATATTACTAAAATTTCGATTACTATTACTTGTACTCTATCGGTTTGGCTTGTACTCTATCGGTTTGGTACTCTCTATCGGTTTGGCTTGTACTCTATCGGTTTGGCTTGTACTCTATCGGTTTGACTTGTACTCTATCGGTTTGGCTTGTACTCTATCGGTTTGACTTGTACTCTATCGGTTTGGTTTGTACTCTATCGGTTTGGCTTGTACTTCTATCGGTTTGTACTCTCTATCGGTTTGGCTTGTACTCTATCGGTTTGGCTTGTACTCTATCGGTTTGGCTTGTACTCTATCGGTTTGGCTTGTACTCTATCGGTTTGGCTTGTACTCTATCGGTGTGACTGGTACTCTATCGGTTTGGCTTGTACTCTATCGGTTTGGTATGTACTCTATCGGCTTGAATTGTACTCTATCGGTTTGGCCTGTACTCTGTCCGTCTATCGGTTTGGCTTGTACTCTATCGGTTTGGCTTGTACTCTATCGGTTTGGCTTGTACTCTATCGGTTTGACTTGTACTCTATCGGTTTGACTTGTACTCTATCGGTTTGGTTTGTACTCTATCGGTTTGGCTTGTACTCTATTGGTTTGGCCTGTACTCTATCGGTTTGGCTTGTACTCTATCGGTTTGGCCTGTACTCTATCGGTTTGGCTTGTACTCTATCGGTTTGGCTTGTACTCTATCGGTTTGGTCTGTACTCTATCGGTTTGGCCTGTACTCTATCGGTTTGGCTTGTACTCTATCGGCTTGAATTGTACTCTATCGGTTTTGGCTTGTACTCTATCGGTTTGGCTTGTACTCTATCGGTTTACTTGTACTCTATCGGTTTGGCTTGTACTCTATCGGTTTGGCTTGTACTCTATCGGTTTGGCTTGTACTCTATCGGTTTGGCTTGTACTCTATCGGTTTGGCTTGTACTCTATCGGTTTGGCTTGTACTCTATCGGTTTGGCCTGCTTGTACTCTATCGGTTTGGCTTGTACTCTATCGGTTTGGCTTGTACTCTATCGGTTTGGCTTGTACTCTATCGGTTTGGCTTGTACTCTATCGGTTTGGCTTGTACTATCGGTTTGGCTTGTACTCTATCGGTTTGGCTTGTACTCTATCGGTTTGGCTTGTACTCTATCGGTTTGGCTTGTACTCTATCGGTTTGGTTTGTACTCTATCGGTTTGGCTTGTACTCTATCGGTTTGGACTTGTACTCTATCGGTTTGGCTTGTACTCTATCGGTTTGGCTTGTTATCGGTTTTTGTACTCTATCGGCTTGAATTGTACTCTATCGGTTTGGCTTGTACTCTATCGGTTTGGTTTTGTACGCCTGTACTCTATGGGCTTGGCCTGTACCTCTATATCTTCAGAAGCACATCCAGCCTGTTCCGGCTATGGCAAAAGAAAGCTAAACCAAATAATCAACTCCTCATTGCAATAGAACGCTTTCGTTCTGCACAGTCATTCTCTATAGTATGAAGAGCAGTCCATTAAGCTACCACAAGAGGCAGCCATGGGTGTGAAGTGATAGCAACTTCAGTTTACTGGCTTCAGCTTAGGAGCTAGTCCTCTCCCTCGCCTTCCAATCTTCCCACTGACAGTGTACGGTCAGTGAATTCTGAATTATATAAGTCAGAGCCAAAAATCATTCTCTTTGCAACTCCCAGCTCCTGTTCGGCATTTGTCAATCTCTACAACGACTCATAGAGAACAAGCTACGAAGGTGCTTGAAAGCCCTGAAAATATTTCTTTACAAAATTGCGAGAAAAATTGTTTACTGACCACAGCTGCAGTATGTATGTATGTGTGGGGCGCGGTGGTGCAGGGGTATGTTCGGTGCCTTGCAGCCGGAGGGTTGCGGGTTCGAATCCACCTCAAGCCGTCGCGTAGGGACCCCTGGGCAAGTCCTTCACTCGCAATTGCTCATGCGCTTCGGCGTGAAACTCCGATTCAGTGTCCGCGCTGTAGTCGGGAGCGCCTCTGAGTAGAAATCTTGAAGGGGCGCTATAACAAGTGCTCATACATACATACATACATACAGCGAAGTGACAGATTACGTATGTGAAACCATGTTCATTTATCCAGGCATGTAGCTATGAGTATGAAATGTTAGTGATTTCATTTTCTTATCCTCGGCATATGAGTACTCTCACTCGCCGTCTCATCTTCCCACTTCATATTGTGCTCACTAAGGCGGGTGGTCGGATAGAAAGCGCAGGTGGAACAGAAATATCGATACAAATTTGTTGAAGCAGGATTTGAAAGTCCTATCGTTTGGGTGACAGTACAGCATCTCTAGGCTATCGCGCACCCATGTATATATATTTTATAAAACGTATATGTTATATATATATATTATATATATGTATAAAACATAGAAATTGCGTGCGCGTGTGTGTGTGCACTTGGATATGACTCAAAAAAAGATTAAGACAACGGAACTGAAAAGGAAGTATACATAGACAATGCGGTGGCCGCGGTGCTGCATGCTCTATCAATATAACGAATACGAATACGAATATTTGCTGTGATCTTATCGCAACGTGCGCCCCTAGACACTGTTTCCTGCAGTTATGCTACACTGCCATACAATTTTCCAATAGCTATTACAGTGTGAACACGGTGAGCGCACGGAGGCATAAACAATGCGCTGGCTGATAGCAATGCATTAACGGTCGTAGCGGATTACATCTGAAACTGATAAATAAGACTAATTATTTGGATTTTTCTGTAATATTTCATTCAGCTGCTCATCATTATGATATATGCAAGAGTGACATGACACGCACGTGATATATGGGAAGCCTATAAGGGATGCACGTACACGGAGAGACGGATGGACGGGGGGACGGATGGATGGATGGATGGACGGCAGTGGCGTAACAGCCATATAACGAGGGTGGACAAAGTCCAGGGGCCCCCGAGGTCCCAAGGGCCCCCGAGCTTTTTAAAACTGAACAATTTCATGTACTTTTTGTCCGTTTTTCTGTGAGAATAATTATTATGGAAAATGTCACATTATGTCAATAATGCTTTTCAGTTACATGATGTAAAATCGACATCTAGCGAATTTCATAATTTAAACCTTGACGACTTAACACAACAAGAGGTTTAAGTGTTTTAAGTGTTTTAAAAACACTGAAATTTATCATTGAACATACTTAATTTTCCATTTTAGCCCAATTTCCTAGCTTCCTTTAAAAGCTGTGATTGTGCCCACTGAGACAGTAGCCTACAGTC
Organism: Aporrectodea caliginosa; assembly: GCA_020284085.1. Classification (NCBI taxonomy): domain Eukaryota; kingdom Metazoa; phylum Annelida; class Clitellata; order Crassiclitellata; family Lumbricidae; genus Aporrectodea; species Aporrectodea caliginosa. The sequence goes on from JACEVL010000218.1 coordinate 1,200,386, forward strand.
ATCCAAACCATTCCACAACTCTACAGCTCTTGACGAATTTCTGTTCTAGGCCTAATGGTCCGTTCAGCTTCTTAAATGACGAAATGGACTTGATAGACACATTTGTGAACAGAAAGCTAGAATAGCCAAATTCGTGAGGAACTACAGACTATGCAGTCTACAATCTACATGTTCACTACATTAGGCCTACTGTGTATACCCAGTGCCACAGTAGCGTCACTGGTGACTCTTTCAGCTTACTGTGCACTGTTTTGCTAACTGATGTAATATATATTCGTTCGTAATGACATTTAACATCAGGGCTGAGTCAGGGCTGTTAAAGGCTTTGTTTTTTGTTTTGTTTTTTAAACAAAACAAAACAAAACGCAAATTTCGGTTTTTTGGTTTTTAACAAATTTGAAATTGAAAATGAGAAAATTTGCGTCTCTTCAACTCTCTTGGCAATTGTTGTATGGTCATTAATTTCGTTTTATGATATTCTACGGTTCTACTGTTCTAGTTAATTTAATTTATATACATCTGATTAATTTGAATGGTATTAAGCCATTTTTACGAGTTTTATGATCCAAAATAGGTAATCTTAAAAAATTTTTAAAAAAAATAAAAAATAAAAAAAACAAAAACCCCAAAAAACACCTTTCATTTTGAAAAAAACTTGGTTTTTTGCACCCCTGCTCTGAGTAGGCCTACATATCATGAAATGGCGCTATAATTATAAATGTTCAATTATTTACGTACATACAATGCATGTAGAATTGTAGATACATAATGGGTAAGGGCCCCCAAGCTTAGAATGTCCAAGGGCCCCCGGCTAAGTTGTTACGCCACTGATGGACGGACGGATGGATGGATGGATGGACGGACGGACGGACGGACGGACGGACGGACGGACGGACGGACGGACGGACGGATGGATGGATGGATGGATGGATGGATGGATGGATGGATGGATGGATGGATGGATGGATGGATGGATGGATGGATGGATGGACAGATGGATGGATGGAAGATGGACGGAAGGATAGACGGACGAAAAAAATCTGACGAAACGAAGGATGGACCGACTGATCTGAGAGAATGAAGGTCGATTTGCATGTTGCAGGCGAGATCAACAGGACGGTGGCCTAAATAATGAGCGACGGATGTGCTTCTGATTAATCCAGAGACGGAGTATAATACGACACATTATGAAAACAACAATACCCACCCCACCCTCCCCCTTCGGAACAGCTGAGCTTCCGCGCTGATAGAAGAAAGCCCGCGAATTCCAAATCAACTTCACGATCTCTGTCTGTCTTATGAGATCCTGAGTGGCCAAGTGGGTTGGTCGCCCGCTCGCCACGCCGGCGGCCCGGGTTCGATTCCGGGTCGGTCGGTTTATCAGAGATTAATTTCTCGGATCTTTACTGCGGGTGGCTCGGTCGCATTATAAACGTGGAGTACAATACAATACAATACAATACAACACAACACTGGGGCGCGGTGGTATAGGGGTATGTTCGGTGCCTTGCAGCTGGAGGGTTGCGGGTTCGAATCCACCTCAAAGCCGCTGCGTAGGGACCCTGAGTAAGTCCTTCACTCGCAATTGCTCATGCGCTTCGACGTGCAACTCCGATTCAGCGTCCGCGCAGTAGTCGGGAGCGCCTCTGAATGGGCAATCTGGTAGAGGCGCTACAACAAGTGTTCAAATACAATACAATACAATCTGTCTGTCTGTCTCTGTCTTTTTGCCTGCTCTGTCGATATCCTTCTTCCTACCTGTCTGTCTATCTGTCCGTTCGTCCGTCCGTCTGTCTTCCTGTCTGCGCCTGTCTGTCTATCACAGGGTGGCCAACCTTTTTTGGCCTACGGGCCATTATGATTGTTGGTAAGCACGCGTCGGGCCGCAAAATGTTTGTCCTCGCAGCCTCGAAAGAAATACAAATGTTTATATTCATATTTTCCAAGATGTATAAAAACAGGTACAATGCAAAGTAAGCTGAAGGATTCACCAGTGAATGGCTTTCACTTCACTCAACAAGTCAACAAATCTCCTCCATCTCATCCGCAGCTTACCTCAAAACATTGGTACCTCAGAGCGACAAGGCCGAGAAACATGAGGCGGGTTTGTTCTGCATTGCTTCGATCTTTTCCTTAGAGAGCTGACCGGGTGTGAGCACTCAAGCGAATCTGTTGCTCTTCTCCTCTATTCTGTCCAAAATTCCGTAACTTCTAATGTCCCATAAATTTTGTACCATGCAAATTATACTAAAACTAATTAGTTGTGCCTATGATTATGCTACTAACACGCTTCAACAGTGTCAGTGTGATTCTCGTTAACGACAACGATAACGAAAATGTTCGTTAACGAAAATAAAATGATTTCGTTAACGATAACTATAACTATAACTAAAAATATAATTAACTATAACTATATAACTATAACGAAAATAACAATAACAAAATCCATCTTTATTTTCGTTAATAAAAAAAGGAAGTGCAATATAGATGATTCGACATAAATGAGATCGAAAATATGCGATATTTTTATTATGCAATTTGTCAGCTACTTTGGAAACTCGTGTATTCATGAAGCTTAATGCACCCATGCTTCAAAGGCTTTCAAAGCTCTAAGCAAATTGTGAAACAGCATGTTATTACGCACAATTTTACTTATAGCCTTAATTATTGTAACTATAAGTAGTAACTAAAATTAACTGAAATAAAAATCCATTAACTATAACTGTTACTAAAACATAATACTAACTATAACTATAACTATAACTAAAATAAAGCAACCATTAACTATAACTGTAACTACAACTAAAATAAAATCTGTATGGAGAATCACACTGAACAGTGTGTGTGATAAGCTTATAATTTTATGATCGTTTTAATACGACCGTTGTAGGAACTGACGAAATTCAGGCCACCCTGTCTGTTCATAAATAAAGCACTCAGTTTTCCTTGACGTGCTTAGATGACCTTTAGTTTGTGATTATGGTTGTGCATTGCTGTGCGTACCAGAGATGGGTAACTAATCGATTAGATGCTAATCGATTAGCTAATTGATTTGACAAACAGCCAATTCTAATTCTCATCGATTAGCAAAATTATTGTCAGCTAATTCTAATCGAAAATCGATTAGCTGATCGATTAGATGTTTGAAAATTAAACCGAGAACGCGTTCATTAAGAGTGGGTCTATTAATATTGAGTTTGAAGAATATACTTAAAATTTTACTTATTTATCTTAAGGCTATTTCAGGCTTTCAATAAATTATCTGTTCATGGTTATAAAACATGGGAACCAGTACAAGTTCTTATTTCTGCGCCTAATTCTCCGTGCTCATCACAATAGCTGCGCAGACAACTGATGAAAAAATTATTCAGAATTTATTATTGTTAAAACGTTCTTTAAAAGTATTAAGATAAAAGTGATAGGCCTATCAGAAGGAACAGTTAAATTAGTAGGGAAGTGTAAAAATGCAGTAAAATTATCAGCGCTAATTGAAGCCAATGTACATATCGTCAAACTTCGTCCGTTATGTTAGGGTGAGTTCAAGTTGACAAAGAAATGGCTGGTTTGTGGACTGTTCTCACATTATAGCAGTTGTGCAGCTTTAGGTATTGTAATAGGCTACAGCTCTATAGGTATAATTGTAATAGACTGCAGCCTTAGATATTGTAAATTTGTAATAGGCTACAGGAACTTGCTGTGCTTTGATTAAAATTTGACAAATTCATGAAGCAAATATGTGTATCGAACTATCGATTATTGATATCTAATTCTAATTGCTAATCGATTAGCTGCTGCTAATGCTAATTCTAATTATCGATTAGCTAGAAGACTTTGCTAATTCTAATTCTAATCGATGAGCAAATTTCAGTAGCTAATTCTAATTCTAATCGATTAGCAATTCTAGCTAATCGTACCCATCTCTGTTGCGTACGTACATTAGCTGTACTATACATCTTGACGGTGGGTGTCATTGGTGTGCACTGGTGTGCTTGTGTGCGCGGTATATAGGCTATACTTCGATGATTGGTGTCACTGGTTGAGCATTGGTGTGCGTGCTTTAGGGTATATTCTTTGATGACAGGTGTCACTGGTATGTAGCCTACATTGGTGTGCGTGCATTAGCGGTATGTATCTTATTGATGGGTGTCATTGGTGTGCGTTGGTGTGCTTGTATTCGCGGTATATTCTTTGATGACAGGTGTCACTGGTTTTGCATTGGCGTGCGTGCTTAAATCTTATCGATGGGTGTCATTGGTGTGAGTTGGTGTGATTGTAGTCGCGGTATGATGACAGGTGTCACAGGTTGCGCATTGGTGTGCGTGCATTAGAGGTACACGTATGTATTGTATACCTTTTTGTAATTAAGCATTGGGAATTGTTGCAACGGTTCGACATCGTGACAAAGGATCTGACAGGGTAAGAAAAGAAATCAGAAATGAGACGTCCTAACACTGCGTGCATCTGCTATTGTTAATAAGCAGCTTTCATAGTTCTGATAGGCACGCTTGTTGGGCCAACATTATGCCCGCGACCGGCCACCAAATGATGATTGAAAGGAGCGAACATGAGGAGATAGGGAGCCCATGGCATGCAGACCTCGACAGCTGCTACCATTGGCATGTTGCGGGCCTGCTCTGTGTTCAACGAATATGGCTGCCTGGGAATGAATGCGTCCAGAAGGGAGTCTTGCAAGGTCTTGGGGCGCGGTGGTGTAGGGGTATGTTCGGTGCCTTGCAGCCGGAGGGTTGCGGGTTCGAATCCACCTCAAGCCACCGCGTAGGGACCCTGGGCAAGTCCTTCACTCGCAATTAACTCATGCGCTTCGGCGTGAAACTCCGAGTCAGTGTCCGCGCTGTAGTCGGGAGTGCCTCTGAATAGAAATCTTGAAGGGCGCTATAACAAGTGCTCATACATACATACATACATACATACATACATGCATACATACATACATATGATTGTAGCAAAATTTTCTAGAGCTTTTTCTTGCCTGTCGAGGTCTGCATATCATTGGTTCTCTACCTCCTCATGTTCACTCCTTTCGTACCAACATTTCGCTTTAAAACTCAAAACTTAAGACTTCCTGTCTTTTACGGTTCTTAACGTTTCCTGTTACGGGTGCCACTCCCGGATTCAACATGCACGTCTAGACTTTGTAAAGAGGACATTTATCAAATCACAGACGTATTTTGTTGCGTTTGTATAGCGCGCGGTTATCGTTAAACTGAAAACAATAGCTATAGTTGTACAATAGTACAATAGACCTCCATAGTCACTGTCATCGTTTTGTGATGTTTCTGCAGTGTTCGAAAACTCCACAACATTGTTGCAAGTGTCGATAAATAATCGCTAATTGGTCTACAGGTTAAGAAATGCAGATAATTACAATAATCATCGTAAGCCTAAAAATGATAGTATACAATTGTGCAGTCGTAAATGGCCCTTGATTAATTATCCGTCGCATATGTAAATGCTCTCTTCATCAATTCATAAACGTTAGTGACCGGCACTCGTGTGTTTATGGCTGATCAAGTGTGACTCTTTAATTCAGTGCCTTTCAGCCTTACACGAATTTGCACTCATATATGCTCACGGAACCCAGTGCGTTTCACTCGTCCAACTTTGCGAAGAAATAACTGCAATTGTAAGTTCAAATGTTGCGACAATGACTGCAAGCTGTGAAGAATTCTGTCCATTGTTCGTCCTTTTGTGCATTCAGTTTTTAAAGTTTGATATTGAACTGCGGCGGAACCCCTTGCCGATGCCCGCGGAACCCCGGTTGAAAACCATTGCTGTATACATTGTCATTAACTCGTGCAAGAAAACGTTTCCTATGCTCAATACGGGCTAACGACCCACCTCCCTCATCCCAAATAGTCGTTTGACAGCGTTCCTGAAATCCTGGCTCATTACCCCGTAAATGACCCAGCTCATGGAATTGTTTGCGCTTCCCAGTCCGATTCCAACGTCGATAAGGTACTGCGTGAAGGCATCGCGTCTTCCAGCCGCCTGGAAAGCCTTTCCGAGTACATTGGGAAACCAGAGGACGATGAAAGAGGCGAGCATCACGGCTACCATCTTGGCCGCCTTGAACTCGGACTTCTTCGACGTCTTCCTAAGTCCGGATCTTCCTTTACCGTTGACCGTGGACGCTGGACCCGGACCGTAGGTACTCGGCTCGGTCACGGTGACGCTCTGCTGGGCGATGGTGACCGTCATGGCGTTGATCTTTGCCCGGTGCATCAGAACGACTTTGAAGATGCGCGAGTAGGCAGCTACCATGACGACGGAAACAGTCACGTAGAGTGCCATTGTGAGAGCGAACTGGACCGTGACTGAGTAGGGTGCGGCGCACGAGGTCCAGTCCACCCGCAGCAGCCAGAGCAGCTGCAGGATGGACATGAGGGACGGCACGGCCCAGGCGATCGCCACGGACGCCATCGTCACGGCTGTCGTCACCAGACGCTCGTAATGGAAGGGGTAGATGATGGCGACGTATCGGTCGGCAGCGAGGAGACCCAGGTGAGCGACGGAGACGTAGAGAGGAAACGTCTGGATCGGGGTGATTATGGCGATCATCCGGATGAAGAAGCAAGGGTTGATGAAAATGTAGACGAGCAGCTGGTAGGTGATGTAGTAGGCGAGGGTCAGGGCTACGAGGATGTCGGCTACGGCAAGGCTTGCGAGGAAGACGTTCGTTTTCGTCCAGAGTCTGGGTGTCGTCCGGATTGCGATCAGGGTCAGGGTGTTGCCGATTATTCCGATGAAAACGACCGGGATGAGGATGGCGCACTTGACGATGACTGACAGCTGTGTCACGCTCTGACGGCCAGGTGGCTGTGGGGCAGCGCTGAGCGAGGAAGCGTTGGCGTTCCATTCGGCTGTGTTGTTGATGGTGAAGTTGGTTGAGTTCAGCGATGAGTTGAAGTCTTGAAGATTCGCCATAGCATCTGAGGAACTACTTTTCCGAATTATTGTGAGAAACGGTGTTGGATGACCGAGATGAACCTGCACGAACGTATTGATTAGAGTATTGTTGAAAGTTTTAGTAATAGTATTATTTAGAGCACCTATTATTTACAGTATTGTTTAGAATTTTATTTAGAGTATTATATAAAGTATTAGTCAGATTATTATTTAGAGTTTTATCTAGAGTTTTATTTTTAGTGTTATTTAGAGTATTATTTCGAGCATTTAGAGTAGCCTATTATTTAGAGTATGTATTATAAATGTCATGAATTATAATATGTTACACAGTTGTTTCGAAGTATTAACATGAAGTAACAGAAGAGCATGAGTACGTTGAGTACGCTAAACGAATTTTCAAGACGCCCGCCTAAGCTCACACATACTCTGAAGGACACCTAAGTAATGTAAGTTTATTATAAGAAAGCTCTATATATTTATATTTTATAATCGCCTGACCGTTACCCTTCAAGCTGAATGCATTATGAAGATTTTATCTGATTTCCAGCAGACCTTTTTTAAAGCCAGTCTCTCGTCAATCAGTCTTTCTTCCGGAATCATAGTTTAAGCCGTCATGGAAAGTCCCGTTCAGAAGCACGCGAATAATAGAGTGTCTAAAGCTTTCTGTTTAAAAGCTGGCATTATTAGCTTTCTTTAGTGATTTGTGTAGGCGTAGACGAGCGTCTTGACGATGCGTTTATCTAGCGTTGCATCATAAATAAAACTTCTCTACGATATTGGTGTGCATACATAAAACCGAAAGCAGAGCAGATTGTCTTCCGTAGCTTTGCAGTTAAGTAAAAAAAACATAGAGGAAGTTGTTGACTGCCAAAGCATACAGCTGACAAAGTAAGAAGAAGAAGGAGGTGGAAATGGAGATGGATAAGGAAGATGAGGAAGAGGAGAAGAAATAGAATAAAAAGGAGGAGGTGTAGAAGGTGAAGAAGAAAGAGGGGGAGGAGAAGAATAAGAAGGAGGAGGAGGTGATGGGGGTGATGAATAAGGAGGAGGAGGAGAAGGAGAAGAAGGAGGTGTTGGAGGTGAAGAAGAAGGAGACACACATATACACACCTACACATACACATACCTAAACACACACATACACGCACATGTCCACGTGCATGCATACGCATTTTTCTCGACTAAGATTTCACGTCAAGCAACCGTAGATTTGTGCATTACGATAATGGCGCTATAGAAGTCAGAAGATTAGATTAGATAGATTATATGAAAATTATATAGCCCCATAGAGTAATAATTACTCTATGGGGCTACATAATTTTTATATAATCTATCTTCTATAGCGCCATTATCCTAATGCACAAATCTACGGTTGCTTGTAATGAATGCGCTGACTATGGCAGAATACACTGTACATTACAAAGGCTTTATCTGTTTGAATGCACGGAGCTGGCGCTGAATGAAAATGGCCTTAGGGTAACAGGACCTTTCAAATGTTTCTCCATTATCAAATGGAAAGGAAGGCAGCTTTCAAAATCACCTGTATTGTCGGACTACTGTGGCAGTGTTAGAGGTAATTATGAGTGTCCCTAAATTAAATCAAGATCTTCGTCAGTTCTTCGGTGAGGCATCAATAATTGTACCTTGTGCTTGTACGTACACATCACCGTGATAGGCTTCGCTAACTTTTTGTCTTTTCAGCGCTTCTGAACAGCTCTGCTGTGAAAAGAGCTTTACAAAATGTTCATATTAGATTAGGCATTACGAATTTGCTAGTCTCTGACTATTAGGCCTACAGGCTACAGGTGTTCACCTAATCATAATCGTCATCATCATCATTATCCCTCGACCTGGAATGACCTGCCTCTGGAGCTTCGCCTTTTTCCTAGGACTTTCTCTCCTATCATCCTATGTTCTTTCCACACCTTAAAACTGTTCTTTTTGGCCGTGCTGGAGTCGAGAGCGCCTCTGAGTAGTTTTCTTGAAGGGGCGGTATACAAATGTTCGACCTGGAATATGCTTCCCTCTCACATACGTTGTGCCCCGCACCTACGGCACTTTAAAAAATGCTGCATGCCTTCCTGATTAATGGAAATTAGCTATAACCTACCCTGCCGGATATTCTTTTTCACTGTTAGTTAAGGTTTTCGTTTTTTCGTTATTTTCGTAGTGTTTTGAATTGTGTTAATCGTGTACTGTGTACTATGTACTATACTGTTTGCATTGCTGTATGAAACTTGATGTTACACTGTTTATCAAGGATTTAGCTATCACTCATTCAGATTTCTGAAATGTTGTTTTAGGTGTCCCTAGTTAGCGGGATCTTGATCCCTTTTGGGACTCCTCTTGCGGCCAATCCTGATATTTTATGTTGAAATGTTATGTAATTTTATTTGACATGGCTTCAATAAAAGAGTTTTGATTGATTGATTGATTTGATTGATTTGACCTGCAACGAATTAAGAATTGCGCTCTCATTTAAGCAACCATGGATTGTGGCACATTGTGCATCTAGAGAACGGCGCTATAGAGGTCATTAGATTATATTACATTACATTACATTACATTACATTACATTACATTACATTACATTACATTACATTACATTACATTCGACATTCATCATGCTTGGCTTATTTTAGATATAGCGCGCATACCCGAAATTAATTAATAATAATAATAATAATAATAATAATAATAATAATAATAATAATAATAATAATAATAATAATAATAATAATAATAATAATAATAATAATAATAATAAAAATAATAATAATAATAATAATAATAATAATATAAGCTCTGTCCATGATATCCTTCAAAGCAGCTCTCTAGATGAAATTCTCCTTAGATGAAAAGCTCTTTAAATGAAAAGCTCTTTCACTTTCAGTGATATCTTTTAAAGCAAATCTCTTCCGAGATAAATCTCAGACAAAGACTCTAACGGAAATCTCTCTAAAGGGAAACCTTTTCTAGAGAAATCTCCATCAACAAAAATCTCTCTCCAGACTTCAAGAAAATCTCTCTCCGGACAAATTTCTTTCAATGGAAATCTCTTTCAATGGAAATCTCATTGCTGAAGTCAAACACAGACTTTGAAGAAGCCAGTCAAATCCTGAAGAAGCCGGTCAAATCCTGCAGCTGTTCAAGTGCCCATAATTCTGCAGTTTCTAGCCTTTTCTAGGCCGACACACGTCAAGACACCTCATAACTCGATTCGGAATAATTAGCAACAGCTTTGTAGTAAACAATGTCTCGTTTCGCAGCAGACCGCGTAAAACAGACACGGAAGAGCTCATTTTCGGCGCTTTAGTCCAGAAATAGTTTATAGTTTGGACAGCCACGTAGGATGCCAATCCTTTTAAAAGTTCCTTTGTTAGGCCGATAGAAGTAACAGAGGCCAAAAGAATTCGGATAACAATATGGGTACCATTGTGCAGATGACGCTGATAATGGTGGTCGTGGTGGTGGTGGTTGGGTGGTAGTAGCCGTAGAAGTAGTCGTAGTAGTAGTAGTAGTAGTAGTAGTAGTAGTAGTTGTAGTAGCAGTAGCAGTAGCAGTAGCAGTAGCAGTGGTAGTCTGGTAGAAGTAGTGGGAGAGGCGGTATAAGTAGTGATACAACCATTGGTTCTACCCCAGTCAACGCTGATTGGTCGACGCCAACCACGTGACCTATGACGTCATGCATATAATTAGCACAAGAGCACCGTAGCGCTGTAGGGTTTCACAAGGGCACCGTAGCGCTGTAGGGTTTCACAAGGGCACCGTAGCGCTGTAGGGTTTCACAAGGGCACCGTAGCGCTGTAGGGTTTCACAAGGGCTCCGTACCGCTGTAGAGTTTCACAAGGGTCCCGTATCGCTGTATGGTTTCATAAGGGCTCCGTACCGCTGTAGGGTTTCGCAAGGGTACCGTACCGCTGTATAGTTTAGGGTTAGGGCTAGGGTTAGGGTTAGGTAACCACAAATTGCAGTATTTTACACTACAGGCAAGCTGGCAATTAATTTGGAATTACATCCTTTCACACTCAGACACGTAGCCCAACTTAGACTTTAAGCGTGTAGGCCAATACAGTGGGCGTTTGTGCTTGCAGCGCGCGCCTGGCCATGTTCGCAATGAATATTTAGCACTTGCAATAAGCTTATGTTTTTGGAGGCTACAAACCTTTACTCTTAGGCACCAAGCCATTGTAAGCAGCATGAATTATAGAAAAAAGGACTGAATTAGCGTTAACTAGGTTTAACTAGGTTTCGTTAGGATTCACATAAAGAAGTGTTGAGTGAGTTCACAGACAATGGCAAGCCCATGTATTTAGCTTGAATTATAGAAAACGGGTTTGAAATAGAGAGCTCAAGCCTTTTCTCTTCTAAGTATTTATTATACTCACTAAGCACTTTTGTGTAACAGGCTTTTACATGTTGCTTGAGTTCACACACAGTGGCAAGCTCTTGTAGCTACCTCGAATTATAGAAAAAGGGACTGAGTTAGGGTTCGCTTTCTTAAACATCACTCATTATTCATTATATTTCGGCCTATGCCCATTTACACTTAGCCAACCAGCCATTCTAATAAGCCTCTGCCTTTAAGCATGGAGGCCAAGGCAGCTAGCCTTTGCACTTACACACTATTACAGAACACACATGATCATTTTTCGCAATGAATATTTAGTAGTTTCTCATTGTTTTTGGAGGCTTACCACACACTACTCATATCCAACAAGCCTATGTATTTATATTGAATTATAGAAAAAGAGCCTGAAATAGAGCACGCAAGTCTCTTTTTTGTGTGCTTCTCATCAACTATTTATTATGCTCACCAAGTACTTTTGGGTAACATGATTTTAGTGTTAGAACTCAAACTATACTATCTAGAAGTAACGAGATACTTAAATTTAAAGGTAGCAAATTAAAATTTCAGAACTTCTCATTTGCAACTTTAAAATTTTCAGAAGTTGTAATTTTGCATCCATTATATTTTGAGAACTTCGCATTTGCAACTTTAAAATCTCAGAACTTCTCCTTTGCAACTTTAAAATTTCAAACCTGGTGGTTTTTTCAAAATTTTAATTTCTGAACTTCTCGCTTGCATCTTTAAAATGTTAATTTCTGAACTTCTCGTTTGCAACTTTAAAATTTCAGACCTAGTGGTTTTCAAAATTTTAATTTCTGAACTTCTCGTTTGCAACTTTAAAATTTTCGAACTTGTGGTTTTCAAAACTTTAACTTCTTAACTTCTCGTTTGCAACTTTAAAATTTCCGAACTTGTGGTTTTCAAAATCTTAAATTCAGAACTTCTCGCTGGCAACTTTAAAATTTTCGAACTTGTGGTTTTCAAAATTTTAATTTCTGAACTTCTCGTTTCCAACTTTAAAATTTTCGAACTTGTGGTTTTCAAAATTTTAATATCTGAACTTCTCGTTTCCAACTTTAAAATTTTCGAACTTGTGGCTTTCAAAATTTTAATTTCTGAACTTCTCGTTTGCAACTTTAAAGTCTCAGACCTGGTGGTTTTCACAACTTTAATTTCTGAACTTCTCCTTTGCAACTTTAAAATTTCAGACCTGGTGGTTTTCAAAATTTTAATTTCTGAACTTCTCCTTTGCAACTTTAAAATTTCAAACCTGGTGGTTTTCAAAATTTTAATTTCAGAACATCTCCTCTGCTACTTTAAAATTTCAGACCTGGTGGTTTTTCAAAATTTTAATTTCTGAACTTCTCGCTTGCATCTTTAAAATTTCAGACCTGATGGTTTTCAAAATTTTAATTTCTGAACTTCACGTTTGCAACTTTAAAATTTCCGAACTTGTGGTTTTCAAAACTTTAATTTCTTAACTTCTCGTTTGCAACTTTAAAATTTTCGAACTTGTGGTTTTCAAAATCTTAAATTCAGAACTTCTCGCTGGCAACTTTAAAATTTTCGAACTTGTGGTTTTCAAAATCTTAAATTCAGAACTTCTCGCTGGCAACTTTAAAATTTTCGAACTTGTGGTTTTCAAAATTTTAATTTCTGAACTTCTCGTTTCCAACTTTAAAATTTTCGAACTTGTGGTTTTCAAAATTTTAATTTCTAAACTTCGTTTGCATCTTTAAAATTTTCGAAATTGTGGCTTTCAAATTTATAATTTCTGAATTTCTCGTTTGCATCTTTAAAATTTCAGACCTGGTGGTTTTCAAAATTTTAATTTCTGAACTTCTCCTTTGCAACTTTAAAATTTCAGACCTGGTGGTTTTCAAAATTTTAATTTCAGAACTTCTTTGCTACTTTAAATTTCAGACCTGGTGGTTTTTCAAAATTTTAATTTCTGAACTTCACGTTTGCAACTTTAAAATTTCCGAACTTGTGGTTTTATTCTGTTTGCAGCCCGTTCTCGCCTGTGCCTCCGCCGCCGTAACAGAGTGGCAGCGAAGCTGCCACTCTTCTGTGCACAAGCAGAGAACGAGCTGCAAATAGAATAAAACCTTCATTTTGAAACACTTGAAACAGCGCAAGTTGGAGGTTTAGTAAGAAAAATGCCATTGCTCAACGTAAGAGATGCAACATTACCAATCTCATAGCCGTTCCTCTTTAGCATTCCAAAACTAATAGAATGCCTGTACAGGCTTTCATTCATTCGGTTATTTCAGCTAAAAACATGTAAATTCGAGGAGCGATCCGTCTTAAATGGTGCCATACAAGCTAGAGTCTTAAGTTTGCCCAGTTCGCCTCCGTTTCAGGGTTTAAAATTTGTGAGTTTCTCTCGCTCATGTAACTTTGAAAAATGATGTGTCCATTAAAAGATCACATTTTAGCTCACAGTCAGCAACTTTTCAAAGAAGACACCCTCATACCAAACTGGGTTATCTAAAAGTCTGAAAGCTAAACGATGCAAAGCTGAAGTTCTGAAATTTTAAATTTACAATCCACAAGGTCTGAAATGTACAGGATGGAAAACCACCTGTTCTTAAATTTTAAGATTGCAAACGAGAAGATTGCAAATAAGAAGATCTGAAAATTTTAAATTTGCAAACGAGAAGATCTCAAACTTTAAAGTTGCAAACGAGAAGATCTCAAATTTTAAAGGTGCAGACGTGAAGATCTCAAATGTTAAAGTTGCAAACGAGAAGATCTCAAATAAGACAATCTCAAATTTTAAATTTGCAAACGAGAAGATCAGAAATTTTAAAGTTGCGAAGGAAGAAATTAAAATTTTGAAAACCACAAGTTCGAAAATTTTAAAGTTGCAAACGTGAAGTTCAGAAATTAAAATTTTGAAAACCATCAGGTCTGAAATTTTAAAGATGCAAGCGAGAAGTTCAGAAATTAAAATTTTGAAAAACCACCAGGTCTGAAATTTAAAGTAGCAAAGAAGTTCTGAAATTAAAATTTTGAAAACCACCAGGTCTGAAATTTTAAAGTTGCAAAGGAGAAGTTCAGAAATTAAAATTTTGAAAACCACCAGGTCTGAAATTTTAAAGATGCAAACGAGAAATTCAGAAATTATAAATTTGAAAGCCACAATTTCGAAAATTTTAAAGATGCAAACGAAGTTTAGAAATTAAAATTTTGAAAACCACAAGTTCGAAAATTTTAAAGTTGGAAACGAGAAGTTCAGAAATTAAAATTTTGAAAACCACAAGTTCGAAAATTTTAAAGTTGCCAGCGAGAAGTTCTGAATTTAAGATTTTGAAAACCACAAGTTCGAAAATTTTAAAGTTGCCAGCGAGAAGTTCTGAATTTAAGATTTTGAAAACCACAAGTTCGGAAATTTTAAAGTTGCAAACGAGAAGTTAAGAAATTAAAGTTTTGAAAACCACAAGTTCGGAAATTTTAAAGTTGCAAACGTGAAGTTCAGAAATTAAAATTTTGAAAACCATCAGGTCTGAAATTTTAAAGATGCAAGCGAGAAGTTCAGAAATTAAAATTTTGAAAAACCACCAGGTCTGAAATTTTAAAGTAGCAGAGGAGATGTTCTGAAATTAAAATTTTGAAAACCACCAGGTTTGAAATTTTAAAGTTGCAAAGGAGAAGTTCAGAAATTAAAGTTGTGAAAACCACCAGGTCTGAGACTTTAAAGTTGCAAACGAGAAGTTCAGAAATTAAAATTTTGAAAGCCACAAGTTCGAAAATTTTAAAGTTGCAAACGAAGTTCAGAAATTAAAATTTTGAAAACCACAAGTTCGAAAATTTTAAAGTTGGAAACGAGAAGTTCAGATATTAAAATTTTGAAAACCACAAGTTCGAAAATTTTAAAGTTGGAAACGAGAAGTTCAGAAATTAAAATTTTGAAAACCACAAGTTCGAAAATTTTAAAGTTGCCAGCGAGAAGTTCTGAATTTAAGATTTTGAAAACCACAAGTTCGGAAATTTTAAAGTTGCAAACGAGAAGTTAAGAAATTAAAATTTTGAAAACCACAAGTTCGAAAATTTTAAAGTTGCAAACGAGAAGTTCAGAAATTAAAATTTTGAAAACCACTAGGTCTGAAATTTTAAAGTTGCAAACGAGAAGTTCAGAAATTAACATTTTAAAGATGCAAGCGAGAAGTTCAGAAATTAAAATTTTGAAAAAACCACCAGGTTTGAAATTTTAAAGTTGCAAAGGAGAAGTTCTGAGATTTTAAAGTTGCAAATGCGAAGTTCTCAAAATATAATGGATGCAAAATTACAACTTCTGAAAATTTTAAAGTTGCAAATGAGAAGTTCTGAAATTTTAATTTGCTACCTTTAAATTTAAGTCTCTCGTTACTTCTAGATAGTATAGTTTGAGTTCTAACACTAAAATCATGTTACCCAAAAGTACTTGGTGAGCATAATAAATAGTTGATGAGAAGCACACAAAAAAGAGACTTGCGTGCTCTATTTCAGGCTCTTTTTCTATAATTCAATATAAATACATAGGCTTGTTGGATATGAGTAGTGTGTGGTAAGCCTCCAAAAACAATGAGAAACTACTAAATATTCATTGCGAAAAATGATCATGTGTGTTCTGTAATAGTGTGTAAGTGCAAAGGCTAGCTGCCTTGGCCTCCATGCTTAAAGGCAGAGGCTTATTAGAATGGCTGGTTGGCTAAGTGTAAATGGGCATAGGCCGAAATATAATGAATAATGAGTGATGTTTAAGAAAGCGAACCCTAACTCAGTCCCTTTTTCTATAATTCGAGGTAGCTACAAGAGCTTGCCACTGTGTGTGAACTCAAGCAACATGTAAAAGCCTGTTACACAAAAGTGTTTAGTGAGTATAATAAATACTTAGAAGAGAAAAGGCTTGAGCTCTCTATTTCAAACCCGTTTTCTATAATTCAAGCTAAATACATGGGCTTGCCATTGTCTGTGAACTCACTCAACACTTCTTTATGTGAATCCTAACGAAACCTAGTTAAACCTAGTTAACGCTAATTCAGTCCTTTTTTCTATAATTCATGCTGCTTACAATGGCTTGGTGCCTAAGAGTAAAGGTTTGTAGCCTCCAAAAACATAAGCTTATTGCAAGTGCTAAATATTCATTGCGAACATGGCCAGGCGCCAAGCACAAACGCCCACTGTATTGGCCTACACGCTTAAAGTCTAAGTTGGGCTACGTGTCTGAGTGTGAAAGGATGTAATTCCAAATTAATTGCCAGCTTGCCTGTAGTGTAAAATACTGCAATTTGTGGTTACCTAACCCTAACCCTAGCCCTAACCCTAAACTATACAGCGGTACGGTACCCTTGCGAAACCCTACAGCGGTACGGAGCCCTTATGAAACCATACAGCGATACGGGACCCTTGTGAAACTCTACAGCGGTACGGAGCCCTTGTGAAACCCTACAGCGCTACGGTGCCCTTGTGAAACCCTACAGCGCTACGGTGCCCTTGTGAAACCCTACAGCGCTACGGTGCTCTTGTGCTAATTATATGCATGACGTCATAGGTCACGTGGTTGGCGTCGACCAATCAGCGTTGACTGGGGTAGAACCAATGGTTGTATCACTACTGGTATAGTGTAATATTTTTGATAGTAGTGATAGTAGTATTATAATAGTAGCAGGACCACTTACCACAGAAGCCGCACTCTTCCCTGATGGCAGTCTTCCCTGGTCTTCTCTTCCCTTAAAATTCCTGTTATAGTCTGTGAACTCTATCCACTGCCTGGTCCAGCCACAGATGCAGACGGATCAGGTGGCAGCGCGGAATGGCATCTCCCGATGTCTGCATCATTCGCTGCCATTTAAATAAAGCGTGCGTTGTTCAATGACAGCCACCAGCAGCAGTAGCAGCAGCAACACGTAGCCAGGGAGGAGGAGGGTGTCGTCTCGGGTGATGATGATGCTGTCACCGCATCTCTTCTCTAAACAATGGCATGCATCATCAGCATTGTCAGCAGTAATCGTAATCTTGGTTGTAATCTTAATCCATCTCCACCACAGCGTGGGCCTATATATATATATATATATATATATATATATATATATATGCTATATTATTATCTCAGAACGACGAGAATGGAAGGTAACGGATATGTGAGCAAATTGAAAGCGACAAGTTAGTGTTAAGTTCTGACGTGAATGACATTTTCCTAGTCTTGGCTCAACTGTGAACCTCGACAGAATCTGATTGACCTCTGCAGGGATTGTTATGTGTGTCTGTCCAGCAGGTGCACACAGACGTATACCAGGTGGCAGACGTCTGTCTGTCTGTGTCTGTCTGTCTCAGTTGTTACTTGTTAGGTAATAATTATGTGTATTTGCGAATGTGTTAAAAAAAAGCCTTGTAGTCTGTGTAGGCCCGTAGGCTACGTGTAAACCAATAATTTGTCGACAGCTCAATTCTATATTTAGATCAAATTTATGTTTGTGATGCTCGCTGTTTTGCTGTGTGTATAAAATCAGAAAGTCGACGTTCAGAGTTATTACTGTTAGTACCTGGAGCGCGTGCAACTCGAAAGAGCTGAGAGCACGATGTGATGTATCATGTACCGGACTGGCAGCTGGTGTTGAAAGTGGGTGTACAGATGTTGGCCTAATTATAATAATTGCAATTATAATTGCGAATTTATATGGCGCCACTTCAAGAGAGTTTCGTCAGAGGCGCTTCTCCCGACCTAGCTCAATGAAACCCAGGGTGAGAATTCAACCCCCCAGGCTTTCTTAGGATCACATAGTAAAGTCTACAATCATTTCATACCCAAACTGCACATAAATCAACGTCTAACCCCCCGTTATATTTTTACAATTCTCATACTGATGAAACCACAATCATAGAGAATTGCCTTGTCTCATTCTTGTGCAAAAGATGCAAGAGATACTGAAAGGGTTGTTAGGCATCTTATTCCACGAGGATGGGCTGACCACAGGAAAACTTCTATCCCTGGACCTGGGATTCTGGGACTATTATAATTATTAGTCCGGGTCAATGGAATAACCACGAAGTGGCACGAAGCCATGTACATGTGTACTCCATGTACCATACTTTGCTGCGTAGATCCACATGAGCTTTGGGTGACCCTCCCTCCCTCTCTACCATTTTTCAGACGTCACTGATAGACAGCCACTTTCTGGGGCTGGCATCCTATGTGGAGCTCGTGGGGGGAGCGGCCGGCCGAGCGGGGGCGTCGGGGGTCAATCACGATTGCAAAGAAAGTTGAAGCAGGTCCGTTCAGTATTCTTGCGTATCCAGTAATGAGGAAGACGGACAGTTCAGGTATCGGAAAACATTTAGTAGGCCTAGTTTGTTCCTTTCCGTGAACAGCATCATGGGATATATCATATAACATTATGCAAATTTAAACTGTTCCTATTGCGACCGTATGACCTCGACCCTGATCGCTTTTCAGTAAATTGATCGATTCGAGTGATCAGATCCTTCACCACCATCTTCAGCTGTCGACGGCCGCTCGACGGGAAGCAGTTGGTTGGTTCCTCGTGTGTGCGTGGGCCCGCCACTTGTGGCTCTCAACTTACTGCGCATTGTTTTGCTAATTGGACCATCGCGCATTTATTCTGATCCAAATGACCCGATGACGAGATTATTACCAACTGACAGCGCGGCTCTCTGGTCGTTTGCACACAATTTTAGCAAACTCATGGGGCGCCAATTATTCTTGTCCACGACATATACATGTATAAATGTAGATAAAGGCCTACATGTCTTTCTATAGCAGGGATGGCCAACCCGCGGCCCGCGGGCTGCTGATTCGCGGCCCGCACGGCCCCTTTCTAAATAATTTGTTATATCAATTTGCACCTACTTGTCCGACTACTACAAAATTGCATAATAATGATGTCTAAAACACTAAAAGATTTAGTGTTGTAAGTTCTAGTGACCTATTATGTAGTCGTAGTCTACCTGTTTTTATACATCTTGTAAAATATGAAATAAACATTTGTATTTCTTTCGAGGCTGTGAGGAACAACATTTTGCGGCCCGCCGCGTGCTTACCAACAATCATAGTGGCCCGTAGGCCAAAAAAGGTTGGCCACCCCTGTTCTATAGCGACCGTATGTATGGCCTCCACCCTGGTCATTTTTCAATGAATTGATGGGGTGAGATCATTCACCACCAATGCCCTTTTGAATAGGCGCCACACAATTTCGATCCCCGTTGACGGTGCGAGACTTTCCACGCAATTCAGCTTATATGTAAGTAGGTATGAATGTATACCTGTATGTGCATGTAGGTAAGTATGTATGTATGCATGTAGGTATGAATATATACATGTATGTATACATGTATGTATGTATGAGCACTTGTTATAGCGCCCCTTCAAGATTTCTACTCAGAGGCGCTCCCGACTACAGCGCGGACACTGAATCGGAGTTTCACGCCGAAGCGCATGAGCAATTGTGAGTGAAGGACTTGCCCAGGGTCCCTACGCGGCGGCTTGTGGTGGATTCGAACCCGCAATCCTCCAGCTGCAAGGCACCGAACACACCCCTACACCACCGCGCCCCACATAAACGTGTTTGTATGTATCGATGTATTTATGTCGGTATTTGTGTGGGTTTCTGCCATCGTTGGTTTTGCAGCTCAAGGCCCGATTATATTCAATAGATTAGGTCCGAGAAATCCTGGAGGACAGTCAAAATATCCCATGCACGGGGCCATCGATCCCAAATCAGCGTTGCTGTGGATTCGTACATTCTTCATTACGAGGCAAATTAATTAATTAATAAGCCAATCTCGTTAATGAAGCCTCTTAGCCTAGAGGGTGAAGCCCAGCATTGCAGCTGAACATCGCGCCCGCGTTCATAATTTTGCAGAAAATTTTAAGCGCCTTAATTAATCTTGCATTTGAATCTATTTTAATGGAGTGTGCCTTTAAGCATCAGTCTGGCTGGCAAGATAACAAAAGTTTTTAATTATTCAGAAACAAAATTAATCTGTGTTGAAACCACAGCAAATTACACGCAAGTGGAAATTCTCAATAACCCTTCATAAAATCTGTGATCGTATACCCCAAGACAGAAATTTCCGAGGCTTAATTAACAAGATGACTTAATTAATCGCAGAAGCTCTTTCCCACAACACATGGGAGACTTTCCACACATTTCAGCTTAAAGGCAGGTATGAAGGTTAGGTCCATACATGCATGTATACACACAATGTACATATGCATGCATGAAGAAGGTATGAATGTATGTATATACTGTAGTATGCTTTGTAGCAACCAAACAGGCTTAAAAACCAATGCAGATTTTGCTGGTTTCAGCGGTCTTACTTCTAGTTTAAAATTCATGTTCCCACCCTTCACGATTGGTGGTGCTTCTTATTGCAAGCTTGGATTTATGCTCAATTGTTCTTCAGTCGAGTTTCATCAACTTGCCCACAAACTAGGCAACAATTGTAGCACTTCATCACACAGTCCAAATAGTAAAGTGCAGGGAGATTCAATTTTATGCTTCAGTGAAGCAAATGCATAATAACCCCACCCCTCCAACTGGATAAGCAAATGATTGGCCTCCATTATAATCACGGAATTCTTAATTCTTAGCTCGGCAGTACGTCCAAGCAAGTCTCGACCACCTAATTAATCCATATCTAAATCAACGTTACATCTAATTTATTTACAAATCAGACACGACAAAGTTCAGTTCTGACATAAAATTTATTGCAGCTATGTGTATTGCAAGACCTTGCAGTATAATATTGTGCAAAAAACAGAAAAAAACTTGTTCAACCATGGAGATATTCTTAAACAAAAAGTCAAGCAAAGCAATGAACACATTTCTGAATGTTCACAACAAAATTTGGCAATTCCTAGTTGGCGAATCTGAACACAATTTCCACCACCGGAGAGATTCCGTCTAGTATTCCTCCCCTTCCTCTCCCTCCTGCGCTGCGGAGTCGATTCCGACCTCTTCGTAGTCCTTCTCCAGCGCGGCCATGTCTTCGCGAGCCTCGGAGAACTCGCCCTCCTCCATGCCCTCTCCGACGTACCAGTGCACGAAGGCACGCTTGGCGTACATCAGGTCGAACTTGTGGTCCAGACGGGCCCAAGCCTCGGCCACAGCGGTGGTGTTGCTCAGCATGCAGACCGCACGCTGGAC
Organism: Aporrectodea caliginosa; assembly: GCA_020284085.1. Lineage (NCBI taxonomy): Eukaryota > Metazoa > Annelida > Clitellata > Crassiclitellata > Lumbricidae > Aporrectodea > Aporrectodea caliginosa. Next base: position 1,221,815 of record JACEVL010000218.1, read on the forward strand.
CTTTGCCAGGTCACCGCCTGGAACGGCGGTCGGAGGCTGGTAGTTGATTCCCACCTTGAACCCGGTCGGACACCAGTCGACGAACTGGATCGTCCTCTTCGTCTTGATGGTTGCAATGGCGGCATTCACGTCCTTGGGAACAACGTCCCCTCTGTAGAGAAGGCAGCAGGCCATGTACTTGCCATGACGTGGATCACACTTCACCATCTGGTTGGCCTGGATTTTAGAAACAAACAATTAAATTATATTTGTTTAGAAATCAAAAAAAATTAAATTTTCACAATTTCTTCCCAAGCCTTCAAACAGAATGCAAAAATGTGAGATTTCCTTGGTCAAGTTAACTATAGGATTTAACAAAATGCAATTAACACATTTGCAGTGCGTTTAGTTTCACTAATTTGCACTCAAATCTTCGTGTAATAATTAAAAGCTTTAGATTCTACATCGGGTTCAAGCATAAAAGAAAATCAATTGTTTCTTGGTCTCAAGTTTTTGACGACAATTGTAAACATTGTCCTGCAACTTTAATTTCCAGGCCACTTTGTCATCAGTTCACTGTTAGGACTTGTCGCATTACTGAGACAATAGGCTACAGTACCAATCAATCAATCACCCACACTTCCTTGTTTCATTTTCAGATTATGGCCATTTCCTAATAATTATGCGCATTGTTAATTGAAAGGGGAGAAACCATTGGCTCTAATTTGGCTTGCAACTAAATAGGAAAGTGAAAACTAATGAAACAAAACTCCTACATAAGGGCTCGTCAGAAACAAACATTCACCATCCCAACTCATTTTCTGATAATGAAGCAGCCAAACTAGATATACTGGTCTGCCACTTTCCTTTTCGGCTTTTCTAAACGGCCAACATGAAACCATAATGGCCAAGAAACAACTACTATGATGAACTCACCGGTTCAAAGCAGGCATTGGTGATCTCAGCCACAGTCAGTTGTTCGTGGTAGGCTTTTTCAGCGGAGATAACCGGAGCGTAGGTGGCCAGAGGGAAGTGGATGCGTGGATAAGGCACAAGATTGGTCTGGAACTCCGTCAGATCCACATTCAAGGCACCATCGAAGCGCAGGGATGCGGTGATCGAACTCACCACCTGGGCAATCAGGCGGTTCAGGTTGGTGTAGGTCGGGCGTTCAATGTCGAGGTTACGACGGCAGATGTCGTAGATGGCCTCGTTGTCGACCATGAAGGCACAGTCGGAGTGCTCCAGGGTGGTGTGGGTCGTCAGGATCGAATTGTACGGCTCCACCACGGCCGTGGAGATCTGAGGAGCTGGATAGATGGAGAATTCCAGTTTCGACTTCTTGCCGTAGTCGACGCTCAGCCGCTCCATCAGCAGAGAGGTGAAACCGGAGCCGGTACCTCCACCAAAGCTGTGGAAGATGAGGAAACCCTGAAGGCCTGTGCACTGGTCAGCCAGCTTTCGGATGCGGTCAAGGACGAGATCGATCAGCTCCTTTCCAATGGTGTAGTGGCCTCGGGCATAGTTGTTGGCAGCATCCTCCTTACCGGTGATCAACTGCTCCGGGTGGAAAAGCTGGCGGTAGGTTCCCGAACGCACCTCGTCTACAATCAAAATCACAAGAGATTAATAACAAGTCAGACACCGAACATTTTAAATCCAGTGTTACAAATGACATTGCAACTCCTTTTAAAAAGTTTGAAATTTATCTACAAGCCAAAACAAAAATAGGCCAGCTTTGCCACTTACAGAGCATCATATACACTCGTTTAAAAAACTGTAGAGTTCACCAGTACCAAAACTATAATAAACAATTAAATCATGGTTCTACCGAAGCTTCAAGTCACAAAACTTGGTTAAAATTGGAGTTTCTGGTAAAGGACCCAGCACACAACTACAGCAAGCATGCAGTAGTTTGACTTGCCAACATCGACAAAAACAGTTTAGCTTGCTGCAAATTCATTCAATAGCGCCCCTTCATTGGTCAGCCCAGCCAGCAAAAGAAAAGAAATTACAAAGCCGTGACTGACCGGGGTTCACTTTTCCACACCATCAATTACACAATTACAACATGCTCTGTATTGATGACGAAAAAGATGCTATAAAAACATATTTGGGAGTGCAAGTGTGTCACAAGCAACAATTTCAAGTTGAAGTAGAGAACAAATCTGTAGACAATTTGACTAGATCAAGACCACAACATGCTTTACAAAATATTCTGAATTCGAGATAATTTTCTCAAAATCCTTACCGACTACGGTTGGCTCAAGGTCGACAAAGACCGCTCTTGGCACATGCTTTCCAGCCCCAGTTTCCGCAAAGAAAGTGTTGAAAGAGTCGTCGCCACTTCCGACGGTCTTGTCGCTGGGCATCTGACCATCTGGCTGGATGCCATGCTCCAGACAATACAATTCCCAGCAGGCATTACCGATCTGGACTCCGGCCTGACCAACGTGGACACTGATGCACTCGCGCTGTTAAAAGACAACCGATAAACGTCTTCAACGTACAGTCAATTGTAGTAATCGAAATTGTAATTGTAATCGAACATTTATATAGCGTTGCTCAAAAATCAGCAGCGCTCTCAACCTGCGTCAGGGAACAGGAAAGTCTAACGCGTCTACGGAACTGGGAAGGTAAGAGAGCAAAGCAAGGCGAAGAGACTTGGGGAAGAGAGTTCCAAGCTGATGGGTCAACACGGGCAAAGCACCTAGACTGGGCCGTAGCAGAGCGATTAGCTCAAGTAAATTTATTCTGTATGTAAAGGCATAGTCATTGGATTACAAAAGAAGTACTCTGCAAATACTTTACTGTGCATTATTGAGCAGATGCCAATTAAATAAAAGATTATTCATCTGCTACACGGGTTCCCAACCTTCACAGAGCAAGGCATCCTTACCAAAAGTCATTCAAGTCAGCAGCACATGGTCTTAATTTCATTTAGTTCTCTTAACTGCATGTTGCAACGGTTCCTATGCTCCATCTTTAAATTTTATAATAGTTAATATAGGCCTATGTCAGAAACGATTAATCGGTTTTTCACATTTGACACAGAAGGCTGCACAAACATTATCCAGCCTCGGCACTCGATAGCAAAACAAGGGTGCTATATAAATTTATAATTGCCATTACCACCCAGGTTCGGAAACCAAGATCTATTCAGGCATAATATAGGCCATTGTGGTTCAAGACGCCTTCACAGTTAGTCTGTCAATTTTTTCAAAAAGACCATTTCAATCTGCTTCAAAAACTGGGCAAACACAGAAAAAAATTTATGAAATATTACACAAGTTTGTCAGCACATGCAGAAATATTTTAGTTTCGGCCATATTGTAAAAGCTTTGGATCACGTGATTCAGATCCGCTTTAGCTGAGAAGCAAAAGCGGATGCAGAGTATTCTAAGAATGTCTGACTCCGTGCAAATCGTTCATGGCCAATCCTCCATTGGTTTACACGTCACAAAGCGTATGACTCACGACCTATTCATCTCTACACTTTCAATAAGTCATTATTCACAGGCAGAAACAAGCCTTTGTCTGACAGCTCAACAATAGGCCTAACCTCCAACACTAAACTTTGTCCAGACAAATTCTAGCATAGGTCAAATATAGGTAGATTAAAAATCATATCGTAGGTACTTTATATGTAAACTGAAATTAACCAATGAAGTAGGTCAAGTTTGAGTGCATTTCTGAAGAGCTCAATCGAGGTTTTAGTACACGGTCGTAAATTATAACCCGTCTCCTCGACATCATCTTTAAATATCGTAAGCCAATTTAATAAAGCCGACACAAACACACTTAAAAGTTCTTGGCTTGTTCAGGATGGTTCAACCTTTAACCGTTACAACCCAACGTGGACGCTCTATCCCCATTTTCCAGGTCTGAATGGGATGCAAGACAGACAGCTCACGCGCCATTTCCGCATTCAAGATGTCGGACAACCAAAATGGCGAACCTGCGAAGACCTTCACCGGAAACGTTTCCACCGCTTTCCAGCTAACTGTTCCAGCGAACACGGACCGAGGAAAAGTTAAGTTAACTTAGCTCACCATTTTGCTTTGTGGAAATGGAGTATGAAGGACTTCGGAAAGTCGAACAAAGGCAGCAGATCCTATTCGTCTCACAAAAGACTACAACGCGTCTACAGCGAGAAACCGAATGGATGGGCCGCGGCCCCGGGTCCCTTATATAGACCAGCCGTCGGTTTGCCAGCGTGGCACGAGGCCCGCCAAGGCTGCACGGTGATGCCCGCCAAGGCTGCCCCACGTGCCCCTCCATCCTTCTTCGGCGGCCGTTGCCTGTGTCGGCCGCCACCGCCTGATTTGTAGGCGGGCTCAGACGAGGAGGAGGAGTGGCGTGAGGAAGGAAGGATGGGTGGGTGGGTGGGAAGGATGCCTGGCGCACTTGCGGATGTCAGTGCGGAGATGAGTCACTCACAGGCGTAGGTTCAGAGCAACTTCCCGCCGAAACTTAAAATTCGGTTCACAGGTCAACCGTTGTAGAATCTAGGTCGGTGCAGGGAGCCGTGGCGATGCGTGCAGGAGATTTAGGTCAGGTCGACGTTAACGGCTCTGGGAGGCAGCCATAGGAGGATGACTAAGTTGGTACCTGCAGGACTGCTTTTCCACTAATCGTACCGTTTCCACCTCTTCCCCCGTTCCTCCTACGCCGCTTTTATTCTGAACACCAGCCAACATGGCCGTCTGCCTTCCAGATCCCTCTACCTGCCTGCCGAGTGTGTTTTGACTGAGCGCCTATGAATAACCTGGTTTCTACGACTATTTAGGGCGCTGTATAGTCTCGAGATTACGGTTATGATTAAACATTGGAAACTATTACTAAGACCAATAATTACAGTTGTCAGGTTAATTAATGGGTTGCCAAGATGGCTGAATGGGCCTGAAACCCACATTTAGTTTCGGGGTAAAACAACAGGGCTTGTGCATTAGTAAACGCATTATTTTGGTCAGATAGGAAATGTTCGAAATGCTCCATGAACATGATAGGATAAGTAACGTGGTGTTCATAGGTATTTGGCTTTCATACAGGGAACAGCTACGACTGTCGAGGGCATGTTTCTTATCAGAGGAAAGTCTCCATGTCTTGGTGGGTGGGTGAAAATAAGGACCGACTGAGGGAATGGAGAGATGGATGGATGGATGGATGGATGGATGGATGGATGGATGGATGGATGGATGGATGGATGGATGGATGGATGGATGGATGGATGGATGGATGGATGGATGGATGGATGGATGGATGGATGGATGGATGGATGGATGGATGGATGGATGGATGGATGGATGGATGGATGGATGGATGGATGGATGGATGGATGGATGGATGGATGGATGGATGGATAACAGATGGATGGATGGATGGATGGGAGGGAATAACAGATGGATGGATGGATGGATGGGAGAATAACAGATGGATGAAAGATGAACGAAAGAATGTATAAATGGATGGACGGACGGATGGGTGGATGGATGGATGGACGGACGATGGATAGGTGGAAACATTGATGAACAGTGGGAGAGGCTGCGAGGGAAGGATACGTTTCTGAGTGATTGAGACGACCTTGAGGTCTGTCTGCTGCGGGTGATTACGACGTGGCAGACACAGCTGGACCAGAGGATTTGAATAATTCATGAAGCACCATGAGGCAGCCTCTGGGGCAAATGTCCGGCAAGTGGCTATGCTA